>BSBN01001694.1:600000-964347 GCA_027924645.1 Cunninghamia lanceolata | reverse complement strand
TTAGGGTTTAGGGTTTATGGTTTAGGGGTTAAGGTTTAAAGGTTTAGGGTTTAGTGTTTAAAGAGAGGACCAATATGGAGATATAGAGAGTGAGGGACATGGCTAGAGACATAGGGAGAGAGATTGAGAGGTAGAGGAATGATAGAGAAAGGGAGATAGAGAGATAGAGGTTTAGGGTTTCTTAGGTTTAGTGTTTATGGTTTAGGGGTTTGGGGTTTAGGATTTAGGGGTTTAGGGTTTCTCAGGTTTAGGGTTTAGGGTTAGGGGTTAATCATGCATTAATACAATTTGTGGAGTGAGAAAGGGGTGGTATGGGTATGGTTGAATGGAGTAATGAGGTGATTTAATTGGTGATGACCTAGGTGAAGTGATGGGTAAGGTGTCTATGTGGGATTGCTAGAAAGTGTGATTGGTAATGGTGGGGATAGCTAAATGTCATCTTCTAAGGGTTCAAAGGTGAGGAAAGTGTAATATGGGGATGTGGGATAATCCATGTGGTTTAATGATTATTCAAGGGAGTCTCCTTATAATGATTATCAATGATGGTGTTAATAGGGGGAATGGAGTCTAAGAATGTAGGTGTGGGAATGTGAGCTATGACATTGGATTTGTATTGGATGAATAATGGAAAGTAGGGGCACCTATCTAGTGATGGAAGGAGCCACATGATCAAATGATGTTTGGGGAAGGGCTTTTATTAGGAAAGTATGGATTTGGGTGAGGGTCTAGGGTTTAGTGGAGAAGAATTTATGGAAAATTTGGAGGTCATTAAAATTGACATGAATAGAAGAAGTACAAGAGATGGCTAAGGATAAATGGTAGGCTCAAAATAGGATAACTAGGACTATGATGATGAAGATGGAAAGAAAACTCAACAATAATAATATGATAAATGGATAAGATTAGAAATAAAAAGTACTACAACTAGCAAGAGGAAAGTGAGGACATAATGCAAGTTAACATGGCATGAACTCTGTAGAAGGCTAAGCATGACTATAAGAAGATTGAACTAGTTGGATCTATTAGGCTCACCAAATGAAAGAACCTTAAAGGTTAACCTTAATTAGGTAGGTTATTTTTGAGTGTGGTTGTTTGTGCAACAATGTGTAAATTAATGTTCCTAAGGATAAATCTAACTATACTAACATTTTAATAACCATGAGAGCTAGGACTAACAATTAGACAAAAACTTGACAAATAATACAACTTGGACACATTTAGGACTTGGAAAATGGAACAGAATAAGTATTAAATGTGGAAAATAATGAAAAAGTGGTATTAGTTGCACCAATGTAGAGAAGTGGTCTTTATGAAAGATGCTTAGAATTATGCTCTATATCTATTGTGAAGTTTGGAGGTGATTGAACCTAAAGGATATGACCACCATATGCAAAATAGCCTACCTAATGGGTATGTGCATGGAATGGAGAGATAGAGAGAGAGAGAGAGAGAGAGAGAGAGAGAGAGAGAGAGAGAGAGAGAGAGAGAGACGAGAGATGAGAGAGGAGAGAGAGAGAGAGAGAGAGAGAGTAAAATGGATATACAAAAAAGTAGAAGTGAAGAGTCAAGGTGCACTTTTGCCAACTTAATTTTATCTTAACATTCCCAAAGTCTTACATGATTAAAAGTAATGTTAATCTATTTGGTGGAAAAGTGGAACCTTTGCAAAGTTGTAGATGGAAAACATGACTCCACTTCCCAAAATCTTGTAAGTATATAAATGAAGGTTTTGAAAATAATTATGCATCAGCAATGCAAAATCCTAATGCACTCATCCACAAACTTGTAAATTGCAGTGAAGTTCAACATCCCCATGCCTCATAAAGTTCCACAACATTCATTTACCAAAAGACCAACTATTATGTGTAGACTTTTCTTATGTTTACATACGTTCAAGAAAGAAGTTACAAAGTGCCAACATTACAATGCATAACATAATGAAATTTGTTGAAAAAGTTTAAAAAACCTTCAAACAAATGTAGTCGACTTGTATATAGCCAAACTCCATGATCTTTTCTACTATCTTATTACTTACACTAAAGGAATGGTACATGGGCATCCATCAAAAGAATAATGATAGGGGGATTCTTATCAAATATTATATTTGGTAACTTTCTAGTAAATATTTATAAAAACTATGGAAACATAGATAAGGCATTGCTAACTATTTGATAGAATACCATAAAAAAATGTGATTTCATAGACTACCATGATTATAGGAAATGTAGAAAATGGATCTAAAAATGGACATTACAATGTTGTTATTAATACCTTTACAAAACTTAGAAAATAGACAAGCCTTTTCGATCATAGATGAAATTAGATGCAATGTCATAAGAATATGGCAGGATATCGATAGACCACCTTTTTAGCATTTTACACAAAGACAAAGATGAATTCTTATGACCATTGCGGGATATTGATAGACCACCTTTAGAGAGAGAGAGAGAGAGAGAGAGAGAGAGAGGAGAGAGAGAGAAGAGAGAGAGAGAGAGAGAGAGATATCCATTTTGGGCAACCTAAAACGGATATCCATTTTGTAAATATAAAAAAAGGAAAATGGTATTTTACCAAAGCAAAACAGATATCCATTAATAATGGATATCCGTTTTGCTTCGCTTTTGCCTTGTATGTAGGCTTGGGACTGTCATAGTTGACTTTCCCTCAATTCTAACATTTTTATAGGTTTCACTCTCTTCTTCAAACTTCACCCTTCGTGCTGACGACTTTTTTTTATGCAAAATTAATAAAATGAAAAGGGTTTATAGAAGAAATTGTCATCTTTCTAAAAATATAAGATTTGTTTGCTTATCATTTTATTAAATAATTATTAATAATTTTCTATATAGTGTGTGTCCTGAAATCCTAATGGACACATTGATTGAGAAACATCCATAACTTTCAAACTGTTTCACCTTTTTGAGATCCGAAAGCTGCGTCACACTCTATGCTTTTCTGACTATAGGTTAAAAAAATTGAATTCCAATTTTTTTTTATCAAGTTAGGTTGGTTGGAAATTACTTTTTATTTTTAAAAAAAGTCACAGTAAAAAAATCATAACTATTTATTTTATTGGAAATTTTTATAAAAAATATGTGTCACATCTAGGCATGAGTCCTCTACTTATTTTGAAAGTTTCAAATTTTTTTTTTTGGGCTCATAGTTAGGTTGGCTGAAATGACACCCATTTTTTATTTTTTTCTGGAAAATTTAATAGTTGTTCATTGAAATATTCATTTTTCACTAAGTAAATTTTGTTTTAAAAAAAAAAATAGTAGCCCATAAACTAGATTCAATTCTCTACAAATTTCGTTCTTACATCTTTTTCAAATTGTGTAGATAATCCATTCAAATTTTTGCATGAACTTGATTAGGTCTATTTTTTTTTTTTCATTGCCACTTAGAGGTATTGTTTGGCCCATCATAATCCTGCACATACCCTAATAATGAATATTATTGGTACGATTATAGATATACATAATGATTTGCCTTGGCTATGATTTTGGGGAAACTAACCCATTGACGTGGAGTTGAGTGCGATTGAATGTAGGTACTCATCAAAGATGAGCACATGGTTGAGGTAGAGATGTTCTAGCCTCTTGGCAAGAACTGTTTGGGATGGATTACCCTGATGCACTCACACACTCACATAGTCTCATGACATATTGCATTTTCTGAATGATCTTTTATGCATTATTTATTAGTCGATAAATGTGATTGATGATTGGGAGTAGATAAACATGTGTTTTAATTGCTACAATAATTCCTTTTTGAATGCATGATTTAGTCATAAATATTAATGATCTTTCGATTATATTTAAAATGGTGTATTTATATTATTTAATAATAAATAATAACAAGTATTTCCTATTTATATAAATATTATTGTTTGAAAAACAATATCTAATTTAGACTTAAAACAATTATGTTTAATTACAATAGATATATATTATTAAATATTATTATTGCAAATATTACTTGTTGATTTATGTGATTATGCTTTATCAAAATAGATAAATTGTATTAAATATTATTATTATTATTATAATATTTAGAATCTAAATAAAAGAATTAAAGAAATTACTGTCATGCAAATGATAGAAATATAGAAGTTACTGTCATGCAAGTGACAGAAATATAAATAAAATTATTTTATTCTATTCTTTAAAAAGAAATGAGAGCTTTGAAAATAAAATCTCATGCAAACGTAAGTAAACATGAGTTATTAAAAAAAAACACAAACCTAAAAATATGGGATGCCAAGTTTAGGATGAGATTTTTTAATAGAACAAAAGGCATCAAAAAGATTATGATTATCATTATTTTATGAGCATCGAGAGGATAGAGGAGGACATTCATTCTTTGGCAGCGATAGATAGAAGAGAGGAGTAGAGACAACAAGAAAATCAACCCCTCTTCCCCAGCTAAGAAACCAGGTGTTTTCCTTGTTTTAATTGCAATAAATTATTGGTTGTATATGACTATTTATTCCTATCATGACTTCCTATCACAAGTTCCTTATAACTGTATATTATTTCTGCCATGGCTTCCTGTCACAAGTTGCTTAATGATTGTATATTCCCTGTCACGGCTTCCTGTTGCAAGCTGCTTAATGACTGTATATTCCTATCATGGCTTCCTATCGTAAGCTGCTTAATGACTGTATATTCTTCTTGTCATAGCTTCCTATCCCAAGCTATTTATTGTTGTTTATCCCTCTACTTTTATTTTTATTTTGTGATTGGCCTGCTATCCTTTAACCTGCAAAACAAATGATTGAACTTATATTTATTCCTTGACTGCTGAACTAATTATTCAGGTTTGAATTTTAACCCTATGTGGATGCTAAGACGTTGAGTGGCCTATTGTTCTTGTTTTTGTCTCTATTAAATTCCTTATATTTTGAATTCATGCTAAGTAGATCGGCCCTTTTCTTGGCCATCGTCTCAACTTTTGAAACCATAATTTAACAAGTTTCTGGTTATTGTTAATTAAAACTATAATAGTCTTAGAACCTTAATGTTGCTTTCTTTCTCTGTATTTGTTGTTAGAAGTCACTATGTTGCTTGGTCTTGGCCTCTACTTCTTGGTCGAATTGTATGTCTTGATGTTGAAACAACTCTTAAAATTTAGGTGACAGTAATAGATTCTTGTCATAGCCTTGTTTTACTGTATTAGAGGTTCCTGTTGTAGCTGTATTTTTTTTCTATCGTAATTATGTTCAGACCTATTTAGTTACTGTCACTAGTTCGCTAATAACCTGTTTGTGAGTTCTATTGCTTTTATTTTAACTTCCTGTCATAGTTACTGTCACAGTTCCTATCACACTTCCTGTCACAGTTGTGATAGTAAGGTTGTTGAATGACTTAAAAAACTTATCATGTTATGAATATTTGATTGAAATATGGACTAGGAAATAGAATCAATTTAATAGTTTCATAGATGCAATTTGTGTGATTAAATGATAAATTACTTTCTTGAAAAGCGTGTTTTCATGATTGATGCTTTGGAAAGGGGATTAGAGATGGTTTATAGGCAAATATGGGTTGTTATTTATTTTTAAAGGAAAGTAGATTATTAGTTATAACTATTTGGGGTTACTTTTGGGCTAGGATGTTGAATGTGGATTATCAGAAATGGCTTTTCCTCTTTTCAAGAATTACCCTGTAACTATTTTTCTAATGCTTAGGCCTAAGCAAGCAATCATTGAAAAAGAATGAATATTTATCTAGCAAACTTTATTTATATATATCTCTGCCACATCTTGTTGTTAGACAATCTACATTTCATTATTTAGAATTGCACATTAGACATCAAGTTCATCAGGTGTTCCCTCATGCCAGTTGTTTCCAAGTAGCTAGACATTTCGTGCAAGGCTGGGTTTCCTTCATGTTATGAAGGGATTCGGGGAAGTGTAATTGCTTCATGGTTGGGTGGAAAAGTGCGTAAGCATGTTCCTATCTCTCAACTCGTAGGAGAACCATGTAGGTTCATGGCGACTAGAGAGTTGTTTGATTTTTTATTTTATATACTGTACATGATTATTGTAACTTGTAATTATTATTGGATAAATTATGGCATGAAAGCCAATGGACTTTGTATATTATTTTATAGTACTGAAACCTAGATTAAGCATTCATATTTATGAGATTTATCTTTTTACTTGAGATGATGTAATTAAGTGGATTATTTACTTCATGTAACTTTTGTGATGGTTTGAGTACTTTACACTAGGAGACAAAATACTAAAAATTCTACAAAGTTGACGAAGTCTTGAGAGACAACAATTAAGAATCAGAAGATGCCTAATAGTTTGGATAAAGCATTATCTTGTAAGGAAAAGAGGAAAAAAATATGGCAGTGAGTTGATAATTCAAGCAAACTAGCCTTCAGCTGACTCAAATATGTTACACAAGGCGTGAAGGAGATACATGTATCGATCCTTTATGTTGCTTGTGAAAGTTGGTAACCTACTATAACTTCTAGCTACAACTCTTGAGTGACAAGATTGTCTTCCATCCCATTATTAGCATGACTTTGTCATATATTACCATCCAATTCTATTCACCTATGGGACTAAAATATAGTATACAAACTTGCAATTATCTGTGTAATTGAGCTTCTCAACTGACATGCACTTGTGATATAAAATATGTCAGCATGACTAGCCATTCCTTATAGTTGTGTTAGGCTCAATACATGGCCTAAACATAAACAACTCCACATTGTTTATTATTTTTAATTAGTTAAAAAAAAACAAATGGCGTACTGACTATTTAATCTTTACCCAATAAAAGTTCAATATAAGGAAGAAAAATGAAAAATGTACTGTCAAGAGTGGATTATGTAAACATGACGTGGCAACCCTTTCAAACTTGAATAATTTCCAGAAAAGATCTCATATCTCATAATTTAGGATATTCTTCTAGAAGGCCTTTCATTTACAAAATATTCCTTTTTTTAAAGCTCCCTTGCCTTCTGCACATTTTTGGGTGCAAATAGCTGACATTTGCTCATAGTCGTGGAAATAGATCTCATAAAACATAAAGGAGATTGCTTCAGTTTTGCCTTCAAGCATCCCTAATTGTGGTGTACAATCCTTCTTGATTGACAAGGAGACTTTTAACTTTAACTTTATTCAGATATTGTTTTAATTGATCATACCGGGTGCTTAATGCTTCTATATTTGAGAAACAATACATAATAGCTTCCAAAAATTACGTACTTCAAACAAGTTAATAGTTATCATAACTATGGAGAAAATAGGAAGGGATATATACAAAAACCCCTCTAGCAACATAGCATAAACAAAACAAATATTTGAAATCCAATTAAACATAACCATTAGCAATTGGAAAATTTAGAGGAGGAAATAAAAAGAGATGTCTTGAATCCTACTTTTAATCAAATCATAGAGAAAGAGCCTCAATCACTTCAAGGCTAGTGAAAAAGGCAATTGAAAGAAAAGAAAAAAACCAAACAAACACCCTAATTATTAGTCTCTGCCTTTGACAAGGAATTCTTATGTTTTCGGTTTGATTTATTTCTTTTGTCTTGGTTGGCATGTAAAGGAAATATTTAGAGTTTTTCTGTAGTTTTTTTCCCTCAATTTTTTTTGTTTTTTGATTAGTTCAGTTGGAAAAGAGGGTCCATATCCCTTTAACAAAACAACCCCCTAGGATTTAGGCCATTAACAAGCCATAAACAACAGATGAACATCACAGTAACAATGGACCAAAAAACAACTAACCAAAAACCTTCGAAATAACGACAACAACAAAAAATAGCATAAACAAGGAACTATGGGCTATGAATCGCCCCAAACTTAGCAAGGAAGTCCACCAACTCCTTATAGTCACCCAAGCTGTCAATTCCCACTTGCTTGACCTTATCATCTATATCCTTAACTGTGGCGAAGATGGAAGTAGCCCGATGCAGTGCTTTGGCTGCAAATTTAGCCATAACCTTCCACTTCTTCTGCATAGTATCCATTCTCTTCTGGAGGCTCTAAATATCCTCTATGTTCTTGTCACACAAAGTACAACTCCCCTTATTGACTTAATCCACAACATCCTTCACAGTGTCTTTACCAACAGTAGCCCTCGCAGTATCCTCCTGACCCTCTGAGCTAGTTTCATTCATTGAGGCAAAGTGACTGGTGCCCTCAACTTCATGCACTAATTCTGTGGGGGTTTCCTCCACGTCTTCCTCCACTGTCTCTTCCACAAACTTAGTCATCAGAAACCTCCACCCCTGGAGAATTCACTAGCGATTTCCAAGCAATCCGTTTGGACCGACGAATGCTCAGAAGAGTAGTCTCTCCACCTTCATTGCTATCCTTCGGATCCAGCCCAATATCCAATTCACAATCTTCATAGGAGCATCCACAACAGTAACACCCTTACCTTCCTTATGTTTTTCTTTAGGGTAGCCTCTGTTTCCTCCATCTCCACCCTATCTCTTTTGGCATTTTTCCTTTCTAGCGCTGGGGTGGTGTGCTTTTGTTTCTTATTTTTAATAGTAACAGGGGTCTCAACAAGGTTCCCTTCCATCGCACGGGGGCCACCTTTAATCTTAGGGGTCCCTATGCAAATCTTCACTTTGCCTTTACCCCCATGGGAAGTGCCTGACTGTGGGTCGTCAAGGATCTTAACTTGGATTTGCTTAGGTGGGCACAAAGCAAGATGAAAATGATACAACCTCAAAATAAGACCTTGGTGAATAGGAATGAGAGGATGATTGGCATTCTTAGCCATGAGCTCCCTAACAGACTTAACAGACTTGGCACTCTTAGCCCTGCGCTCCCTCAATTTTTTTTGTTTCCGTGTATGAAAAAAAAGATTTTTGTAGCTGCTGACTGGATACTCACTATTTTTCCTGGTTGAAGATTCTAATTTTTATTACTGAAAAATCTCAGAAAAAAATGTCCAATGAGGAAAGGGTGAGGAAAAAATTAAGCAAGATTTCTATGGTTTGTTGTTATTTTTTTCCGTAGGGCACGTGTAGCTGACTGTGTTTGGACATGGTAGGGAATGCTAATGTTTTCAGGTAGTTGGCTGGGACTTAGGGTCTTGGGTGTGGCACATGAGTTAGAAGAAATAAAATGGCACACGACAATTTTCTAGGGTTGCTTAAAATGTAGGTGCTCTGTGCAGCAGCTCCAGTGTGTGGTTTTTGTACACCATTTGAAAAAATAGTATCACCTCTCATGGATTTTTTGACCGGCTATGGAGAAATCAAAATCAACTTCAAAATAGTGAATGGTTTGATTAAATAAAGAAGAACCCAGAAAGTTAATTTCATGTGGGATGTTCTTCCTTTCAATAATTAGGTTAGTTTATTTTTTTCCCTCTCTCCATCTCCTTTCTAGGTTTTTAGAGGTGAGAATAACTTGGAGGATTTATGCTTTCTTTCTTTTTTGTTCATAGAGGTTTTATCAAGTAATTACATTCTTAAAACTTTTAAAGATGGGATTTCCCCTTTACCATTACTCCATAACCCCTCTGAACATTAGTGTTGGTAATTCTTATAGGCTATATTTTCAATTGCCAATTGACTAATTTTTTCCCAAATAGATTCACCTCTAAGCAAAGTGTTAAAATGTATTAGCCAAGTTTGTATATCAATTACTAAAATATTAGTACTAATGGTGCATTTTATGTCATCATCAAATGCTAGACTATAAAATGTTTTTGTTTGTTTTACAAAAGAGAGATTTGCTAGCTATTCAGCTGTATGCTCTGTACTTGTAAATATTTGTTGTAAGAACGAGAATAGTATAGTTATAGTTAATTACATTTGGGTTGGTTTGGTCAGTGAGGTTAGTTGTCCTCTCGATGGTTGTAATTAATTGTTGGTGGTTTTTTACGGTTAGTAGTTTAGAGCAACCATCGGCCACCTTTATATGCTAGTTATGTTATTGTAGACAAGACCACATTATGCAAGAATTTCCTATATACATTGTATAAGTGCATAATTCTGAGAATAATAGTGATATCATTTTGATGAGAATATTTCATGAGTATCGGTTATGAAGCTTTTACATTTTCTGCTTAGTCTATTATGTTTACTTTGTTTATTCAAAGCATAGTAAGAAAAGTAGTATACATTTGGCACCATTGCCTTCAAGAAGTTAGGTCAAGAAGTCATATTGAATAGTTGAGTGACTAAGATGGTTGCTTAAATGGGACAGTTGATAGATGAACTAGAACCTAATGAACACCAAGAAGATGATCGAGAATATTATCTTACACAAGACCTCGTGCATCTGTGGGACATATCAGTGAGGGAACACGTGCGGAGGGAAGTGGACACTAGAGAAGTACTAGAAGACCAAATCTTGGACAATCTGGTAGCCAACGATGAAGTTGACAATCTTCTCAACTACCTCCTAAGGCTCTTGGAAAAGCATTTTTAATCTTACAAGATCTGTGAACTGAGAGAGAAAGGGAACAACATCGACAACAAATACTCTGTTACAAGGACTAAATGAGAAGAGGAAGAGCATAACATTGACCGACGCTGCACTCCCGAGAATTAATGCCCTTATAGCCTTACAAGGATAGGAAGAGAATACAAAGTGGTCAGGAGACAGTAGAGAAAGAGATTAGAAGGTCCCCTAGAATAAGGGAACGAACTGAATGAAGGAGAATACTCAAAAGAATAGTAAAGGAAATCGAAGGATTATTGCCTAAAAGTCAGAGCCCACCTGAGAATAGAGTAAAAGTTGAAGCGTTAGCCAAAGTCATAGTTGGGAAGAGAAGACTGTTGTAATAGAGCATTGTACGAATGCTGACTAGGAAGAAATAGAAAAACACCTACCACTTCCCAATGAAGTCCACTTTGACCAAGCTGATGAAACACCTGTACGACTATCACTGGCCAACAA
Source organism: Cunninghamia lanceolata (assembly GCA_027924645.1). Classification (NCBI taxonomy): domain Eukaryota; kingdom Viridiplantae; phylum Streptophyta; class Pinopsida; order Cupressales; family Cupressaceae; genus Cunninghamia; species Cunninghamia lanceolata. The sequence continues at coordinate 953,459 of BSBN01001694.1, read as the reverse complement.
AACAACCATACGACTATCATTCAATGACACAACCTTACAACTATCAGCTGATAAAACAAACATATGGTTATTAGCTGATGAAGAAGAATGAGAGGTTAGGAAGATAGAGTCACTGTTTGAAACACATGAGAATAATATAAGACACATTGAGGAATTGACAATTAGAGGATCTAAGCCTAAAACTCTACGATGAAGGGAGCATAGGAAAGAATTCAAGGGCGACAAGAGTGTGTGGTTCGTTGAGGTGGGATGAGTAGAGGATTCATATGTGGTCAAGAGTGTGAGAGAAGAACTAGAATGTACAAGTTAGAACTCTCCGACTAGGAGCTAAAAACAAAGTTTACACCAAGGAAGATGGTGAATCCCCTAGCAAGTTTGAGTGTAGAAAGGCAAAATCTTTCGAAATTCATGGGAAATGGATTGGAAGATCTAGTACAACACTATAAGACTTGCAAAACAATATGGATAGGAAATGGACAGGTCAATAGGTCCTATTGGTTGTAGTCATTTCCAGCAACACTAAGAGGTATAGCCATAGATTGGTATACAAAATTAGAATCAAATTCAAAAAGTGGTTGGAATGCACTTAAAAAAATGTGTGAAGAGGAGTTTAAACTACTTCGGGATGACAATGAGATTATAACAGAAATTTACAATACGAAGCAAGGAAAGAATGAGAATGTTAGAGCTTATAATCATAGGATAAAAGAACTCCTCATAAAACTAGAAACAGAACCAACTGACGGCTTGAAAGAGTGTTGGTTCATTGAAGGGTCAATTTCCTCGCTAAGAAGATGAAAGTAGTACCACCTTCATCATACGTTGAGGTGTAGAATCGAGTAATGGATATCGAGAGTGAAAACAAGATGTCCTCTTTTAGAAAGAATAAAATAGATGATGATGAAAGCTCAGACGCCAACAGTGATAATGAATCCAAAATCATAGAAGCCCTCTAGAAAGATATGATGAGAATGATGAAAGAGTTGAAGGCAAAAAAGTAGGTTGGTAAGGAAAGTAAGGAGTTGTGGTGCATGAAGTGCAATAATGAGGGTCATGTTAAGGCACACTACCCCAAGAAAATGTTTTGTGACATTTGTCAGGTGATGGGACATTCCATTAAGAAGTGCCCTTACAATTTGAAGACAAGGAGCACCCAAATGCTCTTCACACAAGGCGAGTAATCTAGCCCACCAAGTACACTGTTGAAGCAACAAAACAATAATAATGCATCACTAGGTGGGTACCAAAACAACTAACAAGAGAACATGTTTAACAATAATAGTGGGGGAAAAGCTGCTTACAATATGATGGAAAAGGATGACCAATGATTCAATGTCATTAGTGAAGTGAATGGGGGCACTTCACTTGGGAATGCCAAAACAAGGTGAACATGTTATGCAAATGGTGTGGACCAGGTGACCATGAAGACAATGACTACTCAAATTAGAAGGGCAATATCAATTTGATTGACATAGAAGAAGAAGATACAATTTTTGTCATCATTCGAGCATGGACAAAGAAGGCAGTTTACCCTGATACTTGTATAAAGAAGGAGAGACTTTGGGAAGAAAGAAAGGAGGTTGAATAGGCTATGGAGAAAGAACAACGATGTTCAAACAAAAAAGCAAGCATGTCCGCCTGACTGGAGTCAGATAAGAACATCACAAGCCAGATGTTGCAAACCACCATACTAATACGAATGACAGACCTCTTGCAGAGTATGTTGCAACTAAGGATGGTGATATCTAACGTGACAGATAAAGAGCAAACAGACCATAAAACTAACAAAGACAATAATGATGAACCACATGACAAACAAGTCATTGACCTGATGTTGTTAGCAATCTATGTAGGGAGAAAACTAGTCGTCGTCCACATGGAGATTTTTAGAAAGAACTTGATGAATACAATTGTTGATGGAGGCTTGGGAGTGAACATGCTACTAGAGGATACATGGAAAAGCCTCGGGAAACCTACCCTATAGCCGTCTACCTTATAGTTGGTAGGAGCACTCAAAGTATAAATGGCACAAAAGATAACAATTGTTTCTTGGTGAATTTCATAGTCATCATAGTACACAAAATGGCATATGATGTACTCCTTGGGTGGGGATGGCTGATAGCTGTAAAAGATGATCATAACTAGAAGAGGAACACACTATCAACTAAAAACAAAGGAAGAAAGTTTGTCATTGACTTAAGAACTCAAGTCGTGAGCGAGGAGATGGCTTCCTCTGACTCTGACTTCAATGCAGGGAAGACATCGATAGGAGAGGAAAGAGGGTCTATGGAGCCTAATGATCAAAGGGTGCTGGAATTGCAACAATGTTTGGAAGACAAAACAAGTTCACTTAGTGGGCTTTTTCATTGGCATATGGAAGAGTACAAAGTATTCCAGCCAGAATGCATAATGATCCAAATAGAGGAAATTGAAGAACACCATCGACCGACAACATTTCATACAAAAACAAGTTATATGCTTGATAAAAGGAAACCCTCAACCAACAACAAAAATTCTTATGGAGACAAGTCATATGCTCAATGAAGAAAATTGTTGGCCACTAAGAATTTGGGTGGAAACAAGTTGTACACTTGTGCACAGAGATGAAGGAAACCATCAAATGACAACAACTCGTATGTTTCCAATAGTGTACGAAGAATATACAGAGGGAGATGCTAGAATAGATGATACATACACATAAATTTGAACCAGATAAGGTGATCATGTATGAGGAACTATCGACGAAGAAAGTAAACCTTGGAGATGAAATCAACCCTTAGTTGATTATGGTTGGCAATGACTGGGACCTAGTGCTAAAGGCTGTTGCATTCAAAATTTCTTGGATTATAAGGATGTGTTAGCTTGGATGGACAAGGATCTAAAGGGAATACCTCCAAAATTGTGTGTTCATAGAATTCCCTTGGTCCCAAGAGCACAACCAGTTAGAAGAAGGCCCTACTAGATGAACAAGAACTATGCGATGAAAGTCCAGGTGGAGATCGAGAAAATGTTAGAAGCTGGTATAATTTTTCAAAGTAGAAATGAGCGAATGGGTGTCACTAATTGTGATTTCACTTAAGGAGTCAGGACAGATTCAGATATGTGTAGACTTTAGGTGTCTTAATGGAATAACTATCAAGGACCCATTCCTTATCCTGCTTACAGACTCGATCTTGGAAGAAGTGGTTGGGCATGAAATCTACTCCTTTATGGATAGTTTCTCTGTCTATAACCAGATCAACATAGCAAAAGAATACAAGACGAAGACTACCTTTGTGGTGGAAGATGGAGTGTATGCTTACAAATAGATGCCATTCGACTTGTGTAATTCCCTAGCTACCTTTCAAAGGATAATTCTCCACATCTTTGACAAGATGTTAGTGGGGAACTTCAAAGCCTTTTTGGACAATTGGTCAATTTATAGTCATCATAGTACACAAAATGGCATATGATACACTCCTTGGGTGGGGATAGTTGATAGTCATAAAAGTTGATCATAACTGGAAGAGAAAAACACTATCAATCAAAACAAAGGAAGAAAAATTGTCATCGACTTAAGAACTCAAGTCGTGAACGATGAGATGGCTTCCTCTGACTTTGACTCTGATGCAGGGGAGACATCGACATGAGAGGAAAGAGAGTCTGTGGAGCCTAATGATGAAGGGGTACTAGAATTGCAACAATGTCCAGAAGATGAAACAAGTGCACTCAGTGGGCTTTTTCATTGGCAGATGGAAGAGTATGAAGTATTCTTGATAGAATGCAATATGATCCAAATAGAGGAAATTGAAGAACACCATCATCAGACAACAAGTCATAGAGAAACTAGTCATATGCTCGATAAAGAAAATCTTCAGACAACAAGAAGTCATATGGAAACAAGTCATACACCCAATAAAGAAAACCCTCGACCAAAAACAAGCCATATGGAGACAATTCATATGCCCGATGAAGAAAATCATTAGCCAACAAGAATTTGGGTAGAAACAAGTCATACACCTATACACAGAGATGAAGGAAACCATCAAACAACAACAAGTTGTATGTTCCCAATAGCATATGAAGAATATAAAGAGGGAGATGCCAAAATAGATGATACACTTGCAAATAAATTTGAACCAGATAAGGTGATCATGTATGAGGAACCATCGACAAAGAAATTAAACCTTGGAAATGAAAGGAACCCCTAGTTGATTATGGTTGGCAATGACTGTGACCTAGTGCTAAAGGCTGTTGCATTCAAAATTTTCCTAGATTATAAGGATGTATTTACTTGGATGTACAAGGATCTAAATGAAATACCTCCAAAATTGTGTGTTCATAGAATTCCCTTGGTCCCAAGAGCACAACCAGTCTCATCATCACATGTCTTTAGACCATGCAAAACACACAAAACACATACAGTGTGGGGGGCTCATCACCACACATCTTTAGACCACACCACAAACACGCAAGAGACATAAGGAAGACACATAAACACACGAAAGACACACGGAATACATGAGCATCATATAGTATGTCGTCAACACACTATATGTCTTATTCATGGCAAACACAAGTAGTAGGAAGGAGCTCATCATTGCACTCAACTATCTAAAACATGCCAAACACACCTGATGGTTGAGCTAGGCTACCACAACTGCCAAAGACACACTTAAGGGTGAATGACTCATGATCCAACCTCGCATCATGATGAGGACTTTGTTTAGAAGAATGTGCATTAGCTCAAGAGATACACCATCCTACCTCATGATGAGGCATTTTACTTAAAAGGATATGCATTAGCTCAAGAGATATGCCATCCTGTCTCACGATGAGGGATTTTGCTTAAGAGGATGTGCACTAGCTCAAGAGATACTCCATCCCACCTCGCGATGAGGGCTTACAAACATGCTTTGTTGGTGTACAAAGTAGTCAAGTAAAAACACACTAATTTCACTACAAAAAAAGTAAGAATGATGTGAATAGTGCTACACAACAAGGTAATATGAATGATTTAAAAAGTTTGTTCAAATAGTTGTGAAGAAAGTGTGTAAAACCCTTAATGTTGAAATACATAGTGTAATTGCAAAATTTAGAATTTTAATGCAAGAATGCACAATGAAGCAACACTACAACTCAAAATTAGATAGGAATGAGTGTTTAAAGAGAGAAGCAAAATCTGAAATAAGATTTTGACTACCAACCCTAGCGTTTGCAAAAACTAGGTTATATGAAAAATGCAAGTTTTTATCAAAACCCTTACAAATGAGATATGCAAATGCAAGATGTGATATCATGAAATGATTAATTACTATAATTTGTTTTAGATCTGATGTAAAAATTAGAAGATTAAATGTTTCCAATGATATGCAATGAAAATAATGCAAAACTATGTCTTTATGCAAGCCTGGAATGTTTTTTTTTCAAATTTTTTAAATGTATGCAAGATTTTTCAAAGTAGAATGGTAAGTATGATATGAAGTAATGTAAAATCTGATTTAAACACTTAGCAAGATGCAAATTCTTTAAACATGAGTTCACCAAAATGTTATAGGTAAAAAGAGAGATGAATGTAAAGCATGTAAGTACACTAGATCAAACCCTCTTTCACTATAACATTCAAGGAAAAAACTAAGCTAAGCCACTACAAGATGGAAGAGGAATCAGCTATAGATTTTGTTCTCTTGTTTGTTATGGAAAGATGTGATTCAACCAATCTTTTTATCAAACCCTAGGCCAATCAATTTGCTAAATCCTAAAATTAGGATAATTAGCTTATAACAGATAAACAATAGAAAACCAAGATCTAAAAGTACTAGGATGATCAGTGAGATGTCATAACCTATTCCACAAAAGATAAAATGTTGGAAGACTCCAGTGTTAGCGCCCAAGTCTGCTATAGAGGAATTTCTACACTTTGTTTTCAGGTCTTGAATCTTTATCCCTTGAACAACCTCCCTGTACCTTCACTTCTTCAATCCTCACACCTGTAACCTACACACAAGAAGAAAAGGGGTTTGGGGATTGTGGTGTTTAAGGATTTGCCTCAGTCAAATCCTAGGTTAGCATTCAAGCTTTCTCAACACCGTTGTTAGAGAGAGTGTGTGTCCTTGCAAGACAAAGGCTAAAGATAATCCAAATGATGATGAAATGATTCAAACACAATGATAATGTCACCTTGGAGGTGAAGTTCTTAGGAGGATAAAGATTCTTCAACTCATAAGGATGTTGATGATGATTCCAAATCTGCAACAAACACAATACTAACATAAATTTGTAATAATAACACAATGAATGCCTTCAATGCTCTTTTGCTCAATATAATAACCTTTCTATCATCAACTTGTAAGAAAATACATTCAAACACTTGTTTATATATGCTTTCCCATTAAACATTCTCAAATTAATTGAAAGAGTTGGCAAGGAAGGACCCAATTAAAAGTCCTATGCTGACATCCCTTAATTTTACCTTGACCAATCAGGGTGGACTTGGGTGTGGGCACCCAAGTCCCAAGGTACCTTTTTGGTTAGGACCTAAGCATTAAATGGGACCCTAGTTCCCATTTGACATGGGTTTCAGGGGTTTTTTCATTGGCATGAATATTTTTGCTTATATTGTGTTAACATGGGGACCTAGGAGCTAAACTAGGAGGTAAAAGGCATACATGTCCACTTTTTACTCCATAACAGTTATAAACACAATAGCAATTTTCACACAACGTAGTTTTGTAGAAGTGATTTTGTGGAACCACCTAGACAGAACAAGAAGGATGATACCATGACCAAACAAAAGGAGGAAAATACAAAAGTATGGAAAAAGAAGCAGGAGTAAGAAAATAAAAAGGAGAAATCCATGCTTGTGCAAAAAACCTTTCATGCTCAAAATGAGGGAAATCAATGGCATATTGATAGTGATTTCTCAAGCCACATGATTAGAGATAAGTGCAAATTACTCACCTTGAAAGAAGTAAATGAAGGAATAGTAAAATTTGGGGACAATGCTATAACGAGGATAACATGAAAGGGTATTCCCAGTCTTGATAATGGGAAGACAAAAACAAAAAATGTCTTGTATGTTGAAGGGTTGAAGCATAATCTTCTTAGTTTCAATCAAATGTGTGATCAAGGACACACCCTTACTTTTCATGATGGAGTGCACAGGGAAACTTGTTGCAGATGTGAGCATAACAACAAATAATCTATATATACTTAGTGAAATCAAAGGAGAAAATGCTACATGGGACACAAAGATGATAGTTGGTTATGGTACATAAGGACGGGCCATATAAACTTTGACAATCTAGTAAAGATCAACACCAAGCATGTTGTGAGAGATATGCTGAAAATTGCAAAGCCTTCAAATATTATCTGCAAGTACTACCAACATGGAAATAAAACAAGGGTAATGTTCAAATCAAAGGAATATTCTACATCAAAGCCTTTGGAACTTGTCCATATAGACCTCTATTAGCCAACAAGAACAAAAAGTTTGCAAGGTGAGAGTTACTTCATGTTGCTAATTGATGATTATTTTAGAATGACATGGGTTACTTTTCTAAAGGAGAAGTCTGAAGGTTTTGAAAAGTTTAAGGCATTCAAATCCTTAGTTGAAAATTAAACTAGTCTAAAAATAAAGTGCTTAAGATCGGATATAGGAGGTGAGTTCACTTCAAATGAATTTGAAGACTTTTGTGAGCATCATGGAATAAAGAGACATTTTTCAGCTGCAAGAACTCCACAAAAAAATGGACTTGTAGAAAGGCATAATCAAACCATGCAAGAGATGACTAGAACAATGTTGAAAGAATCTAAGCTTCTAGACAAGTTTTGGGGAGAAGCAGTTAACACAACAATCCACATTCTAAACAGAAGGCAAATTAGGGTCAACAAGAGTAAGACACCTTATGAATTATTGAAGGGAAGAACAACAACATTTAAATACTTCAAAGTTTTTAGGAGTAACTGCTACATACGAAGAGATGATGAAGATTTGGGCAAGTTTGACTCTAGATCTGATGAAGGAATCTCCTTGGGTTATTCCTCAAGAAGTAAGGATTATAGATGTTACAAAAAAAGATTCCACAAGATTGTAGAGAATGCCAATGTAAAAGTGGATGATGCAAGGTATCAAAAGGAGAAAGTACAAGCAAATGATCACTTTGAAGACTCAAGATACAAGGAAGAAGAATATGATGAGAAGGAAGAAATAGGAAGAAAAGATACAAAGAAACCATCTAGATTTGTCTAGAAGGTTCATTCAGAAAATATAATTCTTGATGATCATAAAGATACTGGAGTTCAAACTAAAAGAAGATTAGAAAGTGCATCAGAACATGCAAATTTCTCCTTTCTATCTAAAATTGAGCCTAAGGACTTTGTAGAAGCCATAGAAGACAAGCATTGGGTTGATGTTATGGAAGAGGAGCTAAATCAAATTGAAAAGATTGAGACATGGGAACTTATTCCAAGACCAAAATATAAGAATATGATTGGAACCAAGTGGGTCTTTAGGAATAAGTTGAATGAAGATGGTCAAGTGGTAAAAATAAAGAAACGTTAGTTTTCAATGGTTATGCTCAAGTTGAAGGTATTCATTTTGAAGAAATCGTTAGTCCAGTTGCAAGATTAGAAGCTACCAGAATGTTTTTGGCATTTGTTTGTTTCAAGAACTTTAAAGTCTATCAAAGGGATGTTAAGTCAGCCTTTCTAAATGGGAACTTAGAAGAAGAGTTATACATTGAATAGCCAAAAGGGTTCCTAATATCAGAAAAAAAATATTATGTGTGCAAGTTGAAGAAGACTTGATAAGTATCTACAAAAACAAGGTTTCAAAAGGGGAATTGCTAACATAAATCTTTACATCAAGACTATAGGTGATGATCATTTGATTGTTGTGGTGTATGTGGATGATTTCATTTTTTGATGTAGTAGCGATAAAATGTGTCAAGAGTTTTCCATGGACATGCAGAAGGAATTTGAGATGTCTATGCTTGGTGAGTTATCATTCTTTCTTGGTTTACAATTTTCTCAATCTGACAAAGGCATATTTATTTCACAAACCAAGTACATCAAGGAAATGTTACAGAAATTTAGGATGGAGAATTGCAAACCAGTTAGTACACCCATGGTTATAGGTTGTAAGTTAAGAAAGGATAATGAATCTTCTGAAGCAAATCAGACACTATACATGTCAATGATTGGGAACCTACTATATGTGACAACATCAAGGCCAGACATTATTCAAGTAGTAGGCATGGTGGCACTTTTTCAAATAACACTAAAAGAAACTAATGTCAAAGTAGTCAAAAGAATATTTAGATATCTAAAGGGAACTTTTGATTTTGGTTTGTGGTACCTGAGAGGTGAATATTTTGTTGCACGAATAAAGGTGTCTCAACCTTTGTAATTTCCTAGAATTTTTTATTTAATTGCCTATATTGTATTTAATATTGGTTATCTAGTTTTGTCATTTAGTGTGAGGTGGCATGTTGACATGTCATCTCACTTGGATGGTGACTTGGATGGTCAAGTCAACATTTGAAAATGTAGGTGTTTGATTTTGAGGTGGCATTATTGCCATGTGTCTGCATCTTGTGGGTTGTGTAAGAGGTTATGACATATGACATATTCTATGACATGTAAGAGCCAAAAATAGAGATTCTATGATAGGTGTGACAAGTGTCAAGAAGCATCTTTGCATGGAGAAAGGAGGTGCTCATGTTTGACTATGAAAAGTTGTAAGAGGATCATTTATTAATAGTGAGTTATGACATATTATCTTACAATTGTCAATGTTATCATATATGACATATTTTATGATGGTGTAAGAGCATTTGTCATACCTATTTTGGGCAAATTTGGGGTGCCCAAGTATGGAGGGTTGTAAGGGATGAAGGGAATCTTTGACAAGTGTTTTTTGCATGCTTTATGGCCATAGAATTTGGGCCATGTGGATTTGGGCAAGATTCTTTTGTGGCTTTCTCTAGAAGCTACCTCCATCCTTGGAATTTCTCTATATATATAGGTGCTTGGAGTTGGAGATATATGGTTCATTTGCAAGTATCATTACGCTGCAAGAATTACTCCAGTATTCGACATTTGTGTACTCTAAGAAGAACTTTCATTGCAAGTGTGTTGTGACCATCCTTTGATTTGATAATACACTATGTAGGTTTTGGAGTGGGGTTTTTTACCTGAAAGGGCTTTCCCCATGTATATCTTGTGTTGTGAGATTTGTACTTGCTTTTGGATGTTTTTATTACCTTTCTGTTAATGTGCATCTTAATCTATAACTGTAAGAGATAAAAATTTGCATAGAGCTTTCCTCATTAGATTAGTGTAGGAAGTTTTTTCCATGTACCTTGCTTCCTTTTAGTTGGTGTTAGAGCCTGATCACCTTTGGTTCTAGTTGTTTGGTAGAGGGTTTTTTGATTTGATCTTCATTTGAGTGGGAGCTTGTGTAGAGGATTTTGAAATCTTTGTTGCAAGAAAGAGATGATGAGTACATCTAGGAGGTTTGATATAGAGAAGTTTAATGGAAGCAACTTTGAGTTGTGGAAACTCAAGATGGAGGACTTATTAGTGGATAGAGATTTATTACTCATAGTATCCAGATCCATACCATCAGGCATAAAACACGAAGATTGGGATCTGATGGATCAGAAGGATAAGGGTCTGATGAGACTCTATTTGGTTGATTTAATGCTCCTGAATATCCATGAAGAGAAGACTGCAAAAGATATTTGGAAGAAACTTGGAAATGTTTATCAGGCTAAATCCTTGGTGAACAAGTTATTCCCAAGAAATAAATTGCATTCTCTAAGGATGGAAGATGAAGGATCTGTCGATGATCATCTGAATACATTCAATATGTTTGCTTCCCAGTTAACCTCTGTTGGTGTGAAGATGGAGAAGGAGGATCGATGTATGACAATACTATGTTCCTTACCAGACTCGTTGGACCACCTTGTTATGGACATTGGGAGAACCACTACCACATTCAAGATGCATGAAGTGGTTTCTTTATTGTTGTTTGAAGAGATGCAGAGAAAATCTTCTGAATCAACTAAGGAGGCTCTAATGGTTTGTGTTAGATCTAAAGAGAAGGGGAAGAAAAGGGATAAGAAGGAATAAAAAGGAAGATCCAAATCCTATGGCAGATCCAAGTCTCCTGGAAAGTCCAAGGCTATGTGTTGGAATTGTGGCAAACTTGGTCACTTCCACAAGGAGTGCAAGGAGGAGAAGAAGAAAAAGAAGAAGAACCATGATTTAGATTCTAACAAGTCCTCTCAAGATGATGGAGAAGCATTTGTCATTGCATTGGCATTGCAAGCATCAGAAGATGTGTGGCTTATTGACTTTGGTGCATCTTTTCACATGACCTCTCATTAGGGTTTGTTTTTGTAGTATGAAGAATATGATGGTGGGAAGGTGTACTTGGGTGATGAATCTCACTTGAATATTGGGGTAAGTACACAAAGATGGGGGACCAAAAAGTCACCACATGACTTTTTGGTCCCATACAAGGCATAACGCACTTGCATTATGGCTCGATATTACCAAGCCTATAACACAATTGCATTTTACAAAATCAAAACTCTCACTCTCACTCTCTCACTCTCTCACTCTCTCTCTCCCTCTCCCTCTCCCTCTCCCTCTCCCTCTCCCTTCCTCCCTCCCTCTCTCTCTATCACATTGGAGTTTGAATCACCTGTGTCATTTCTGAGAGAGAGAGAGAGAGAGAGAGAGAGAGAGAGAGAGAGAGAGAGAGAGAGAGAGAGAGAGAGAGAGAGAGAGAGTTTCTCAAGTTTGGGGTTTTGGTATATTATTTAGGGTTTATAGGTTGAGGGTTGCTCAAGTTTAGGGAGAGAGATTGAGAGGTAGAAGGATGATAAAGATAGAGAGATAGAGATGTAGGGTTTCTTGGGTTTAGGGTTTAGGGGCATTATTTAAGGTTTAGGCATTCAGGGTTGCTTGGGTTAAGGGTTTGGGTTACATGTCAAAAGTAGTCTCTCTCTCTCTCTCTCTAAACCACTAAACCCTAAATAATGCCCCTAAATCATAACCACTAACCCCTAAACCCTAAACCTGAGAAACCCCAAACCTCTATCTCCCCTTATCTCCCTATCTCTCTAGACATCTCACTCACTCTCTATCACCCTATCTCTCCCCTGTTTCTCCTCTACCTCTCCCTATATGTCTCCTCTCTCTCTACCTATTAATCTCTTGCTATCTCCATATCTCTTACCTGTCCCTATCATTCCTCTATTTCTCTATCTCAACCCCTAAATCATAACCACTAACCCCTAAACCCTAAACCCAAGCAACCCCAAACCTCTATCTCCCTTATCTCCCTATCCTCTGGACATCTCACTCATTCTCTATCACCCTATCTCTCCCTTGTTTCTCCTCTACATCTCCCTATCTATCTCGTCTCTCTCTACCTATCTATCTCTCTCTATCTCCATATCTCTTACCTCCTTCTCCCCTATCATTCCTCTATTTCCCTATCTCTCCCTCTGAGGGAGAGAGAGAGGGAGGGAGAGATAGTTGTTTTAGTTGACCATAATGTGAGCGCATTATAATGCACTCGTGTTATGGGAATGCACATAATGTGAGCGCGTTATAATGCTCTCGCATTATGTGAATGCACAAAACATGAGCGTGTTATAATGCGCTTGCGTTATGCATTTATTTGGTTATTTCCAAGCCTAAGGCTTGGATTTGTCTTGGGCTTCAAACCCAAAGTCTTGGACTGTGTTTAGGATGTCCAAAGACATGTTTTTCTAGATTGTAGCAAAAACCACATAATTTGGAGCGTGCTCCCCATTAGGTTTGCACTTATTTCAATGAAAACTCATAAAAATACCACCATTATCTTAATCTCTCTGTTAGCTATCTAACCATATAATGTTTTGCACATTTTGAGTATGTTAAGGGTTTCATCTTTAATTTCTTTTGTTAGTATATCCATTTTTTGTCAAAAACTAGTGTCTAGTATTTTTGACCTTTTTTAAACTGTTCATCGAAATTTGAAATAAGTTACATTTTTAGAATCTAGACTCCATTCTACATGTATTCAAAAAAATAAAATTTGATTTTTTATTAGTTTTCAAAAATTTTAGGGGGAGCACACTCAATTTTCTATTTTTCAGGACGTGTCCATTTTGAAAATTACTAAAAAATCAATTATTCATGAAAAAATTATCAGAAAAATTCGGGATAAATTACATGGTGTTAACTAATTTCTCACCAAAGTGATTTTTGAAATACTAAAAAAAAGTTAACATTTTAGGGGGAGCACACCAGATGCTATGTTATGTTTTTTTGAGAAAAACATGACCAATTTGTGTGCTCCCCCTTTTTGAACCCCTTAATCTCAACCATTTTTAGAAAAAAATAGTAGTTTAGAAACTAGATTCGGAGCACTATGGCTCTTGTTTTGTTCCATCTTCAAATTTTGAGTGTACAGCTATCTTCAATTTCTAATAGAACATCAATGTTTCCTGATTTCAAAAAAAAAAAGTGGCATCTTAAGACCACCTTTTGGTCCCCCATCTTTGTGCACTTACCCATTGTTGGTTGTGGAAGAGTCTTGATTTGATTCCCTGATGGATGAGTGAAGGGGATCAATGGTGTTTTGCATATCCATGGTTTGGCACAAAATCTATTATCTGTAAGTAAGTTGAATGAGCTGGGTGTGCAGGTTATTTTCTCAAATGGAGGATGCAAGATGACAAGAGGAGCTATGGTACTAGCTAAGGGTGTTCGGATTGGCACTTTGTTTAGCTGGATGGATGAACAATTCAGTGCAGTAGTGCCTCTGTTTTGAATAAGAGAACTTTAGAGTCTTCATCCTCACCATTGAAACCAGCAATGAAGAGGATTGTTTCATCTACTTCCAATGTTTATGCTTTCTAGGTACCTAAGGATGCTCATTCTGTGAAGATGAAACTTCTAGTTGAGAAGACAATGTTATGGCACCAAAGGCTTGGTCACATTGGTGAAAAGGGTTTGATGACCTTGAAAAATAAAAACCTCATTGAGGGTATGAATGACTATAACCTTGAGTTTGATTTTTGCAAACATTGCATTTATGGAAAACAAAACCATGTTTAGTTTTATTCTAGTTCTCACAAATCTTCTGAGGTGTTGGACTTGATTCATTCTGATGTATTTGGTCTTGTTAATGTTCCTTCAATTTTAAAATCTATTTACTTCGTTTCATTCATTAATGATTATAGTAGAAGGACATGGGTATATTTCCATAGAAGCAAATCTAAAGTCTTGATTCAAAGAGTTCAAAGCTCTTGTAGATAATCAGAAGGATAGAAATATTAAGTGTTTGAGGACTGACAATGGTGGTAAGTTTTTTTTAGCAGATTTCAACAAGTTAGATATAAAGAACACGGTATTTAGAAGCACAAGACAACTCTATATACCCCTCAATAGAATGGAGTCATAGAGAGGATTAACGAAACATTTATGGAGAGGGCTAGGAGTATGCTAAGTGGAGCTATCCTTGAACAAAACTTCTAGGTTGAAGCTGTTACTACTGCTTGTTACCTAGTTAACATGCCTCCTACATCGACGCTCATTGATAAGACACCTATAGAGGTGTGGTCTAGTAAAAACCTTCATTGAGACACATTTGAGTATTTGGTTGTGAGGAATATGCACATGTGCCTAAGGAGAAGAGGTCTCAGTTAGAGAATAAGGCAGTGAAGTGTATCTTCATTGATTATGGCATCAGTGTGAAAGGGTACAAGCTTTGGGATCAGGTGTCTGAGAGAGTTTAGTATAGTAGAAGTGTGATCTTTAGAGAGCTTAATCCTTCTTCTGTTGCTCTATAGCTAGAGAAAGAAGAGAAGAAAGAGGATGTGGTTTAGCTTCCTTCCACCCCTGAGAAAGTTGATCCAAAGACATCTGTTGGACCTGATGATGAGGAGAGCTCTAGTAGCTCTGAAAGTTTAGAAGAAGAATAAGAACCTCAACCTCAACTTTTGAGGAGGTCCACATGGATAAGGTGAAAACTTGGTAGGTTTGGTTATTCATTACATGATTCATGTTATATTTTTTCTTTGATTTCTAACACCGATGAGCCTAGGACCATAAGGGAGGCTATGGGTATGAGTGATACAGATTCCTGGAAAGAGGCCATGGAAGAAGAGATGGATTCCTTGTAGAAAGACAATACTTGGGATCTGGTGGCCTTGCCTAATGTATGTAAACCTATTGGATGCAAATGGGTGTTCAAAAAGAAATTTTCTTCAGATGGCAGTGTTGAGAAGTTTAAGGCAAGGTTGGTCGCAAAGGGTTTTTCCCAGGTTGAGAGAATAGATTATGGTGAGATTTTCTCTCCCATTGCAAGGCTAATTAGATTATTGTTATCACTTTTTGCAACATATGATTTAGAAGTTGAACAGCTGGATGTCAAGACAACTTTCCTTTATGGTGACTTGGAGGAAGAAATCTATGTCATATCTAGAGCACTGCATGGTAAAAGGTATAGAAAATCTGGTTTGCAAGTTGAAAAAGACTTTGTATGGTTTGAAGCAATCTCCTAGGATGTGGTAGCAAAAATTTGATGCTTTTGTGTTGAGTTTGGGATTTCTAAGATTGAAATTAGATCATTGTGTTTACTTTAAGATTGTTAATAATCTCATTCTCATTATTGCATTGTATGTTGATGATATGTTGTTTATTGGTAATGGTAAGAATTTGATTTTTGATTTGAAGTCTCAGTTGTCAGCACAGTTTGAGATGAAAGATCTAGGGATATATATGTAGATTCTTGGAATGCAAATCAAAAGAGATAGAGTTAATAGAAAACTTTGGTGAGGCCAAAGTAAGTATGTGAACACCATGTTGGAGAGATTTAGCATGGTAGCTTGTAGACCGTTAATTGTTCCTATTATGATGGGGATAAATTTATCTGTTGCATTAGTCTAAAGTCTCCTTCTAAGATGGAGGATATGAGAGAGCTCCATATGGTAGTATGGTTGGTAGTTTGATGTATGCTATGGTTTGTACAAGACCATACATTGCCAAGCAGTGGGAGTCCTTAGTCAATAGATGGATAATCCTAGATGGGTACATTGGGATGCGGTGAAGAGAGTGTTAAGATATTTGAGGGGTACTTTTGAGTATTCCTTATGTTATCATGGTTATCCTACAGGACCTCGACATTTGCTTTGTATTCGAGGATTTATAGATTTAGATTGGGCAGGTGACATTGACATCAGGAGATCCACCAGTGCTTATGTAGTCACTATGTTCAGTGGTGCTATATATTAGTTGGATGAGTAAGAAGCAACCTATGGTCCCTTTTGTCCACTACTGACGCAAATACATGGCAGCAAGTCATGCTTTTAAAGAAGCCATTTGGCTTAAGAGATTGTGTTCTAATGTTGGGTTTGATGCAAGGAAGATTATTATTTGTTGTGACAATTAGAGTGCCATATGTTTGGCAAATATTCCTACTTTCCATGTGATGAGTAAGCATATTGATGTCCAGTACCATTTTGTTCGTGACATGGTGGAGGATGGGAAGGTAAACTTGGAGAAAGTTGACACTTTGATGAATGTTGCAGATTCCCTGACAAAAATTGTGAGCATGGAGAAGTTCAGATGGTGTTTGAAATCTATGGGCCTCTTGATCCCTAGTAGTTAAATCCTGTCATTCAATTGGCTCTTGCAAGCTGTTTAAAAAGTGGGAGAATATTGGGAATTAACATGTCTAAACCTTTGTAATTTCCAAGCATTTCTTATTTAATTACCTATATTGTATTTAATATTGGTTATCTAGTTTTGAGATTTAGTGTGAGGTGGCATGTTGACATGTCACCCCACTTGGAAGATGACTTGGATGGTCAAGTCAAAATTTGAGAATGTAGGCATCCCATTTTGAGGTGGCATTATTTCCTTGTGTCAGCATCTTGTGGGTTGTGTAAGAGGTTATGACATATGATAGATTCTATGACATGTAAGAGCCGAAAATAGAGATTCTATGATAGGTGTGACAAGTGTCAAGAAGCATCTTTGAATGGAGATAGTATCCACTCAAGTTTGACTATGACAAGTTGTAAGAGAATCATTTATTAATAGTTAGTTATGATAGATTCTCTTAGAACTGTAAGTGTTGTCATATATGACAGTGTAAGAGCATCTGGCATACCTATTTTGGGCAAATTTGGGGTGCCCAAGTATGGAGGGTTGTAATGGATGAAAGGGAATCTTTGACAAGTGTCTTTTGCATGATTTATGGCCTTGGAATTTGGGCCATGTGGATTTGGGTGAGATTCTTCTGTGGCTTGCTCTAGAAGCTACCTCCATCCTTGGTATTTCTCTATATATACAGGTGCTTGGAGCTGGAGATGTATGGTTCATTTGCAGGTACCATTATGCTGCGGGAATTACTCTAATATTCGACATTTGTGTAATCTTGGAAGAAATTGCATTGCAAGTGTGTTGTAATCATCCTTTGATTTGATAATACACTGTGCAGGTTTTAGAGTGTGGGGTTTTCCACCTGAAAATATTTTCCCCACATATATCTTGTGTTGTGAGCTTTGTACTTACTTTTGGATGTTGTTATTACCTTTCTATTAATGTGCATCTAAATCTGTAATTGTAAGAGAAAAATTTGCATAGACCTTTTCTCATTAGATTAGTGTAGGAAGTTGTTTCCGTAGACCTTGCTTCCTTTCAGATTTCACTATAGCACTAGCATATACTAATGCATATTGGGACAATAATATTGATGATAGAAAGAGTACAAGTGGAGGTGCATTCTTCCTTGGGAACAGTCTTGTATCTTGGTTATGTAAGAAACAGGCTTCAGTCTCTCTATCCATAATAGAGGCTAAATATATATAGCATTAGCATCAAGTGTTGTACTCAAGTTCTTTGGATGAAGCAAAAATTGAGGGTTATCAAGGTAGAATACAATCATTCAATATACATATTTTGTGATAATACCACTGCAATAAATATTTCAAAAAATCTAGTGATGCACTCCAAAACAAAGCATATCCCAATCAAATATCACTTCTTAAGGGAACAAGTGGCAGATCAACAAGTCAAGTTGGAATATATTGCTACACAAGAATAAATTGCAAACATCTTCACAAATCCTCTTCCTAAAGAGACATTTGAGTACTTAAGGCAAAAATTGGGAGTGATATCACTCTCATCTAATTAGTAAAATTCTAAAGAGAAGCATGAATTCAGGAGGAGAAAATAATTACATTATCCTTTAGCTCTATGGAGAAGAAAATTCTAAGATAGATCAGTTGATACATATTCTATATGAGGGTAATAAGCTTCCCTTTTCCATTGATGCCAAAGGGGGAGAGATATAGAAAGGGGGGGTAGTGCAAAAATAGTTTTAGAAAGGAGGAGTAGTTCAAAAAGAGATAAAAAATGGGGAGTAGTTCAAAAAGAGATACAGAAAGGGGGAGCAGTGTAGAAAGAGATATAGAAAGGAGGAGCAGTGGAGAAAGAGAGCAAATTATGTTTCTGTTGCAAATATAGATTATTTCTTTACAAGGTTGCGATCAATGAAAAAGGGGGAGATTGTTGGAAATATTGTCATTGATGTCAAAGGGAAATTGATGTTACAAAGTTTCTAAGGCATGATTTATTTCTTCCTTCATCTAGAAAATCACTTGGTTCATGAACTCATAAGTTTGCTGACAGTTGGTTTCCTTGACTACCAGTTCACCAACAGGATGAAGGCTTGAAGAATAAAGTTGAAAGTTTGAAGTTCCACTCAATTCATCGATGGCACTTTTTCTCAATAAGGTATCGACAAAATCTTTGGTTCATGAACTCATCAGTTTTCTGATGGTCTCTTTCATTGATAAAGGATTTTGAAGAATGGTTTGCAGTTTTGTTAGTTCACTGATTGGCGATATGGCTGATGAAGAAGGCGTTGAACTTAGTTCACAAATTTCAATATCATCGGTTGAAGTTTTATTCTAAGTATCATCTAGTTTAATAGTGCTAGGAATTCTCGATACACCAATTGAAGGAAGCTTCTACGTATCATAGAGTTCACAAGTTTTAAAACTTGTCATTCACTGATGGAGGCTTTAGAGAGTGGAGTTTGAAGTTTCATGGATTCATCGATAAGAGAACTTGATGGATTAAGGAATTGTATCGACAAACTTTTTAGTTTGTGAACCAAATAATTACCAATAAATCTTGTGTTGGTAAAATATCATGTTCGCAAAGTGCCACTTTTTGCTGATAGTGAATGAAGAATCCTAAGGTTGTGGGAAATTCTTTTTGTTGATAAAGAGATTAAAGAGTGCTGAGAAATGAATGGGTTGGCTAAGCATGACTAATTGATATGCTAAGGAGATTTTTAAAAAAGATGTTTTATTTTATTAAATGGGTTGACCCAGTTTGTTTATATTAGGGCCCAAATTATGTTTGGTAGCGTGGGAATCAAGTTGGTCTGACCTAAATTAAATTCAAATATAAGGCCGACCTTTTGCAAGTATACATTGGAAATAAAAATCTATGGAGCTTGACTTCCTTTTTGAAAAGGTATGAAGTAACACATATATAAAGGAGGAGTTTTGGGTGATAAGATGTAGATGTGATGAAAAATATCTGTGTGTAGCAAAACATGATTTCATTCGAATACAAAGCAAATTTACTAGAGAGTTAGTTTAGTGCAAAACAATTTAGAGCAGATCTAATATAGAGCAGAGTTTTGGAAGTGTAAAAGTGTAGAAAATTATGTTCATCATTTGTTGAAGAAGCAACATCCTAAAGGTGAATTTTACAGAAGAGGTTGGTGCCTCCTAAAATAAGAGTTTGGTGTCTCTTGCTAATTTGGTGCTCAGTTGTGGGGATTGGTGTCTCTAGTGGGTTGGTGCATGCAAATTCTGTAAGAGGGAGTTGGTGTATCCAGTGGGTTGGTGCCTACAAATTTTGTAAGAGGGGATTGGTGTTTCCTTTAGGTTGGTGCCTACAAATTTTCTAAGAAATATTTATATGTATACAAGCAATATTTGGTCATGGTTTTCTCCCATAAGGGTTTCCATGTAAATATTGTGTTCTTCTTGTGTTGCATAATTTTTAGATTTTGTGTGATTGCTATTGTTAAGGTTGTTGAGTTTTGAAAGAGTAAAAAGTTTGTCTTATACTCATTCACCATGATCTTAGGTGCTCATCAAGGGAGTCATCCAATACAACCCCATCTTCCTAGAAAAAAGTTTCATAGCTATCTAGAGAAATCACAGTGCAAGATTAAATGGTCATTGGTCTCAACATTGGCTCTACATAGAACACATTGGGATGGGCAAGCCTTATTGAGCTATTGTAATCTATCTTAGGTGAGTGCACGCCTTCTTAAAGTGATCCAAAAAAACATTTCCCTTTGAAATCCCTTTTGGAAGCCATATTTTTATGTTCCAAAGAATAAGTTTTACCCTCTAATCTCCTAAAGAAGTGATGAAAACTAGACCATACAGAGTTACAACTAATGCCATGACCTCCCCACACCATCAAATCTTCTTTGTCTATAGAGGGGATAGGCTAATTATCAAGCTTCATCTAGAGTTCGTCACAGGCCTCCTTCAACTCCAATATGGGAGGAATAATGGTTCTCCACTTCAAAGAAGAATTCCTTTCCTCCCAATAATTCCTACTAAAACACCCATGCTCTCTTAACAATGAGACATCAAAGGCCTAAACCTCTAGATGTCTTTCAGGGCCCTTTCCTCCAACCAACCATCTTACTAGAATCTAATTTTATCTCCCCTACCTAATCTCCATTTAATGTTGGGGGAAATCAGCTTACTATAGATTCTTATGAAATTTCATATGCTAGAGCCTAGGGGGAGACTATCAACTTCCTTGAAGAGATCATCTACCCCATTAGGAAGATATTTGGATTGTAAAACCTTACTCCAAAACCTTTCTTTCTCCTTATAGATTCTCCAACATAGCTTAAACCCCAAGGCTTTGTTCATCTTCTTGCAGTGTCTAAACCCTAATCCTCCCAAATCTTTGTCTTACATACCTCTTCCCATTTGACCAAACTGTACTTGTGGGAATTCTTTCTACCACTCTAGAGGAAGTTCTGCTACATCTCCTCTAGTCCTTTGGATACTTTACTATGGATCTAAAAGACTGACATAACATATGCCAAAATTGAAGATAAAGAAGCCTTAATCAAAATGATTCTTCCAACCAACAAAAGACAATGACCCTTCCAAGAGGCCAATTTTCCATGAACTCTCTCAATCACATTCTTCCATTCCAACTAAGAATTTCTTCTATCTACTAAGGGCATCTCGAGATATTTTCTTGGTAATTTGTCCACTTAAAATCCAATAATCCTTTGAACCTCTAATCCTTCCAAAAAATGATCTTTTAAAAAGAAAATTCTTGACTTGGAAGAATTCACTTTCTAACCAGCTACCAATTCACATTGCAGAAGAATTTTCTTAATTGAGTTAGCTTCTCTGGCAGTGACTTCTCCAAAAAGGAGAGTATCATCTACAAACTGTAGGTGGGAAACATTCATTATTCCTTTAGAGACCTGAAGCCTTTCAAATTCCCTCTCTTCATTGTTGGGAATTAAGGTGTCTCAACCTTTGCAAATTCCTAATGTTTATATTTATTTATGTAATTTTTGCCTACTATCTTGTAATTATTCATGTAAATTCTATTTTGTCACTTTGTGGGAGTTGACATGATGAATTTTTGTCCTCATATGAGGATATAGGTGTCCAATGTTGACTTGGCATAGTTTTACCATGTGTCGGCATCTTGTGGTTATGTTGTGAGTTATGATAGATTCTATGACGAGTAAGTTATGACAGATTCCTATGACATAATCTATGACATGTAAGAGCTGAAAATGGAAATTCTTGTTGGTATTAGGTCAGACAACTAAGAGGTGGGGGGGAGAATTAGTTGTCTACAATTTTTACCTTTTCTGCTTTTAATTTTCTTACCAACTTACAAACAGATTAATGATGTAAGCATTAAAGCATGAATAATCAACACATGAGCAGAAACAAGATGAACACACATAACACCAGAATTTTTACATGGAAACCCGATTAAGGAAAAACCACAGTGGGGGTTAACTCATAAGATTTGTACCTTGTTAAAAGTACTTAAAAGAAATGGAAGGCACTTGCCTTCAGGCGCACTACCCAAAGCTCACTACTCAAAGAGGCTCACTACCTATAGGAGGCTCACTTCCTACATGATTGTATGTTTAACATAGAAAGAATGAACTGAGAAGTAGTATCTTCTTCATGCCTGGATCAGTCCCATTGAAAGCTCACAAAACTTCTGCTCTGCCCCCAAACACTTCTTCTCTATCTCTTCATACCTTACTGTTCTTGTTCCTCTGCTCCTCTTCTTCTCTGCTTTACCTCTATACCTTTCTTAGGATTTTATCATTTTTGCACAAGGACATCTTTACACAACTCATCCACAAGTATTTATACCCTTCATCAACCTTGGAATGAACATCAAGGTCAGCTTGACTAATTGCGGATCACTGTACTGTCGACTAAACATAGTTGGAACTTGAATCTTCTTTGATTAACACACTACGCTCTAGAGAATTGCTCTTAGATCATCTGCAACATGCTTGAATCATCCAGTCGGCCAAGACTGGGAAGAACAACAACACCAAGGAAGAAATCTTCAACAATGAGCTCAATCTTCAATGCGGATGTCCAACACAACAGGCACATGATCTAGAGACCTCCATAAGCACATTGAATTCAACAATAACATCTGCACTACTCCAAATCATTAAAATCATCTGCATCTTCATCTGGTACCTCAAGAACACTGTCTACCATGACTGTCATACTAGAAAGATTTCTTGTAGACCTCCAAATCATGAACCACTTGGGTTGAGGATGCACATTGACTTCCCAAACATGCCTCTAAATCTGCAGATCATAAGTTTTCATTGCAGAGCAATTATGACCAATTTCCTATCACTCTGTCACTTCTGAACACTGCAAAACCTGGTTCTACTTAGATGGCCATGCTTCTTCAAATATTCATGTGGACCTCTCAAATCTTAATTGGAGCTACTTCAGACAATCCTCTACACATCCATATGGTTCGCATACTTTGATCTTTATTCCTCTGGAAATGCAGAGCAATCTACTTCACTGATCTACATTGTTTCCCCTGTTTCTAACAAAGAGATATGTTGACATCAATGACAACACATCATAGGCACATATTTGCAACAATCTCCCCCTTTGTCATTGATGGAAACATATGATGTGAAAAACTAATTAAACCATCAAGACAAGGATTACTCCCCCTTTCTCTTATCACTTCTACAACCACTTCCTTCACTACTCCCCCTTTCATCAACAACTAGTTTTTCACATGACTTCTCTCTCCCTTTGACATCAATGGCAAAGGGCACATATTTGCAATATTTTCTCCCCCTTTTTGTTTCAGATTGATCTCCAAAATTTGTATACTGACTACTCCCCTTGAGTAGTATCTCCTTAACATCAATCCGGATCACAAGATATGACTATGAATTTCTCTGGACTGATGCACACTAGTGCATCTTAGTTTTGAACGGGAGGGGTAATAACCCCTAGCTTACCTCTGAGATACTCAAAAGTATCCTTAGGTAGCGGCTTGGTGAATATATCTGCAATCTGATCCTTTGAAGAAACAAACTCCATTTTGACTTCATTCTCACTTACCTTTTCTCTCAAGAAGTGAAACTTGATGGATATGTGTTTTGTCTTTGAATGCAACACCAGATTCTTTGAAATGTTTATTGCACTTGAATTATCACAGAAGATTGTAACAGGCTCTTCAAACATAATTCTGATATCCTTCAACAATTGCTTCATCCACAAGACTTGAGTACAATTGCTTGCTACTACTATATACTCTGCCTCTGTAGTAGACAGAGATATTGCCTCTTGCTTTTTGTTCAACCAAGAAACCAATCTCCTTCCCAAGAAGAATGTACCATCACTAGTACTTTTCATGTCATCCACATCTCCTTCCCAATCAACATCTGTATATGCACGAAGAGTGAAGTCATTATCCTTTGGATACCATAAGCCATAATCGAATGTTCCCTTTAGATATCTAAAAATTCTTTTTATTGCTACAACATGGGATTCCCTGGGATCAACTTGAAATCTAGCAACAAGTCCAACTACATTCATAATGTCAGGTTTGGTCTGAGTCAAATAAAGCAGTCCTCCAATAATTGATCTATACCTTTTCTGATCTGACATAGGTGAATCATCATCTTTACTCAACTTGCATCCAGTTAGCATAGGAGTACTTACCAGTTTTGAGTCCTCCATTCTAAACTTTTTCAACAATTCTCTAACATACTTAGACTGAGATATGAAGATACCTTTATCTGACTGAGTTATTTGTAGACCTAAGAAGAAATTTATTTCACCAAACATGGACATCTCAAATTCACTTTGCATATGATCAGCAAATTTCTTACACATGCTTCCATTTCCACCAAAAATGATATCATCAACAAATACCTCAACTATTAAGATGTGCTCATGATTAATCTTGAAATAAATATTATTGTCAGTTGTGCCCTTGCTAAATCATAGCTTTAGTAGATACTTATCTAATCTTGCATACCAAGCTCTTGGGGCTTGTTTAAATCCATACAAGGCTTTCCTCAATCTGCAGACCATATTTTCTTGATCAGACAACTGGAATCCTTCTAGTTGCTCAATGTAGACTTCTTCCTCTAATTCTCCATTCAGGAAAGCTGATTTGACATCCATCTGGTAAACTTTGAAATCTTTGAATGCAACAAATGCAAGAAATAATCTGACTACTTCAATTCTTGCCACTAGAGCAAATGTTTCTTCAAAATCAATTCCCTCTACTTGCGAATACCCTTTGCATACCAATCTTGCTTTGTTTCTCACAACTTCACCATCTTCATTCAGTTTATTCCGAAAGACCCATTTGGTTCCAATTACATTTTTATTTTTAGGTCTAGGAACAAGATCCCAAGTATGTTTCTTTTCAATTTGCATTAATTCTTCTTCCATTGCTTTTACCCAGTTCTCATCATTACAAGCTTCATTCACTGTTTTGGTTCAATCTTTGAAATCAAACAATGCTCTACTTGATCTTCAGCAATTCTTCTTCTAGTTTGAACACCTTTATTCTTGTCTCCTATGACTTGATCTTTAGAATGATTCAACCTTACATACTTGGGGGTTTTGGAAGTTTCTTGAACTTTTGATTCTTGAGCTTGTTCCTCAACATCTGCATTAACTTCTTGAGTCACTGGATTTTTCAGATCAATTTGGATCTGAGTCTAGGTTTGAACTTGCTTTCCTTGACTTTGACTTTCATATTGATCATCTAAATCATATCCACAAGGCCTAGAAGGTCTTTCTTTGCTCTTGTCAACCTTGACATTAGCACTTTCAATAATCTTTTTCAATCTCTTGTTGAAGCATTGGTATATCTTGCTTTGAGTAGAGTAACCTAGAAATATTCCTTCATCTCTTCTGATGTAGGAGCATCCAGTGGTGTAAGGGCAATCTTGCATCACCCAAAAAGAAGTTAATTCAAAATCATTGTAGTTGTTTTCATTTCTTTCCATAATTAGTGTTTCTGGTTCCATAATATCTAGAATAATGATGTAGGACTTTCAGTTTTTCCAAAACTGCTACAAATAGCAACCTGCCTATTTTGGAAAGTCTACCTGCTATTTTGAAACATTTGTAGTTGGGCACAGATTGAAGTGAAAACTTGTAGAAAGTTACTAAATGGAAATATAAGACCTTTGGCGAAGGAATCAGGCAAAGATCATTTTTGAGCTGAAAGATATTAAAGTTTTTGTTTTCTGAAAAGCCCCTAAAAAATTTTGAAATGAGATATGAGGCACTAAAACTTCCCTAAATGTCCCAAAAAGTTGATGGAAATCCATTTATGAATTTTTGGTGTGATAGTTCACATCGCGAGCTTTCTGACGCCTAAAACGGTTCGTCAATCAGACACCCGGATTAAAAGTTATGCTTCCTGGAAGTTTACCTACTTTTATGGGGAGTTGTAAATTTCGAAATTTAGCTAGAGGCCATCAAAAAGTGTTATTTATGGCTATTTTGGGGACCCTGGGCAATAGTAGAGTTAAGGGGGCAAGTGTAGAGTCAAGAATAGGTAGGAAAATAGAAACCCTAGCTGATTTGGGGGTTACAGAAGGTGAAAGATTCTAGAGCCTGGTGATGGTAGCTGTAGTGTGTTGCAGCCTGTGGAGGACTGATTCCTCTTATTGTAATTAAGCTTCTATAATGTAATGAGTTGCCTAGATCAATTAAAGAAAGTTCTATTCTCTATGTTCAATTTCTGTTATTATGTGTTTTATGATTTACCCCCTTCATCAAGTGGTATTAGAGCAAGGGTTCTTGAGTGTGTAGACAGATCGCCGACCGTGAGGCAGTTTGCACCAGGACCTGAGGTTGTGGGTTTGCTGCGGAGACCACGATGCCTCCATGAAGAAATCATGTTGGGAGGAATGCTTTGATAGAAGAGGGTTTTAGAGCCCTGCAAAGGCAAATCGATGCGTTACAAGAGGAGCTACGAAGAGGGTTTGAGCCGAGGATAAGAGACGAAAGCGAAGATGAAGTTGAAGAAGAGCTATCTGAGGAAGAACAAGAAGCTGCCAGAGATCCTACAGAAGTTAGGTTGTTGAGGGCTATTTCGAAGATCAGAAAGAGGCCCATGATCAAGGTTTCTACATATTATGGGATTTGAACCCAGAACAGCTTATTGATTGGATCAGTGACATGGAGGAGTATTTCGAGTATGAAGATGTGGAGGACCCAGATCGGGTCAAGTTTGCAAAAACAAAGTTGAAGGGCCATGCCAATATTTGGTGGAAGGAGGTCCAACTAGAGAGGAATAGAAGAGGAAAAGGAAAGATCACCAGATGGGATCGGATGGTGGAGAAACTAAAGAAGCAGTTCATTCCTATGGATTATGAGATGGAGTTACTGAAGAAGTTGCAAGGACTGAAGCAAGGTAACAAGTCTATTCAGGAGTATACAGAAGATTTTTATAAGATCACTATCAGGACAGGCCATGGAGAGGCCAACAAGGAGAAGGTGGCTCATTATAATAATGGGTTGAGGTTGAGTATTCAAGAGGAGCTGAGCCTAGTCAGAATGACCACCATAGAAGATGCATACCAGTTTTCCCTGAAGGTGGAAGAGAAGCTGAATAAAAGATTTGACAGTAAGCAAAGGGCAAGAGGTCAAGGCGGAAGGACTGGTGGGAGGCCCTATGGAGGCCGTGATGAAGATCAAAAGAAAAGGGAAGAAGCTGGCACCAGTTGAAATCAAAGAGGGAATAACACCTACCTCCCTTGTGACCAGAACAATGGTGAGCAAAGAGGAAGAGGAAGAGGTAGACCTGGGCAAGGACCCGAAAGAGGAGGTTTCAGAGGAACCTGTTTCCAATATGGGGAAGAAGGGCATCGAGCATACGAGTGTCCGCAACATCAAGGAAGGACAAATAGAAGACCTGAAGGCAATGCACGAGTTGCACATGTAGATGAAGATGCACATTCTGAGCATTCTGAAGATGTTGAAAGGGGAGAAACCCTAGTTGTTAGAAGAACCTTGTTGAATGAGGAGAAAGAACCCAATTAGGGGTACCCAAGTATGGAGGGTTGTAAGGGATGAAAGGGAATCTAATAAAAGTATCATTTGCATGCTTTATGGCCTTGGAATTTGGGCCATGAGGATTTGGATGAAAATCCTTTATGGTTGCCCTAGAAGCTACCTTCATCATTGATATTTCTCTATATATATAGGAGCTTGGAGTTGGAGTAGTATGGTTCATTTGTAAGTACCATTATACTACCAGAATTACTCTAGTATTCAACATTTGTGAACTCCTAAAAGAACTTGCATTGCAAGTGTGTTGTAATCATTGTTTGATTTGATAATACATTGTGCAGGTTTTAGAGTGTGGGGTTTTTCACCCAAAAGGATTTTCTTCACATATATCTTGTGTTGTGAGTGGTGTACTTGTTTTTGATGTGTTGTTACCTTTATGTTAATGTGCATCTCATAATCTGTAACTGTAAAAGATTAAAATTTGCATAACTTTCCTCATTAGATCAATGTAGGAAGTGTGTTCCATGTACCTTACTTCCTTTCGTTCACCTCATCTTTTAGAGTCCTACCTAGAACCTTTACAATAATAAGGAATAGAAAAGGAGAAAGAGGGCCACCTTGTCATAACCCTTTCTCAGCTTCACAAAAATTAGTTGGGGAGTCATTGATGAGTAGAGCATATGAGATCAAGGAAATACACCTATATACCCAGTTACACTATTCTTCACATAATCGAAACTAAACTACATAACTTTAATTAGGAATCCCTAAGAAATCATATTATATTCTTTATTCATATCTAATTTTATTGCCATGCCTTCCTTTTTCTTCAATTTAATTGAATGGATTGTCTCATGTGAAGTGATGATTCCATCCAGAATTTGTCTACCCTTTAAGAATCCACTTTGTTCTTCTGAAATAATCCTCTCCAAACATTTTTTGATCCTAACTTCTATGGCCCTAGTAACAATTTTGTATATGGTATTACATAGTGCAATTAGTCTAAATTTATCAAATGATTTTGGATTCTTAACCTTAGGGACTAGAGCCACAAAGGGGTGTTCCATCCCTTTAACATTACTTTTTTACTTCCTCTTTTCTTAATTGCCCTCCAAACATCCTTAGACACTACCTCCCAATACTTTTGAAAGAACTTAGCCTAAAAACTGTTTGGTCTTGGAGCCTTCCTAGCCCCTAAGGAGAAGGTAGCATTTCAGATTTCTTCCATAAAGAAAAGATTCATAAGTTGTTCATTTTGTGTTGTATTTATCAGTCCAAGGATATTCCTCAGCATAAACTCTTGTGCATCTTGGTTTTCCTGAGGAGCAGAGTCTAATAACTCCTTGAAGAAGTTTGCACCTTCTATTCTTATAGCCTCCATATCTTCGACAACATTCCCTAAAGGTAATTGGATACTGACAATCTTGTTGTTTTGTCTTTTAATATTTGTGGCCAGATGAAAATTTTGGTATTACCATCCCCCTCCTTTAATCATTTAATGCTATAAGATTTTGTTGCCAAAAAATATCTTCCATCCTTAATATTTTGTTGAGATCCTTCATCAAGGAAAGTTTAGAGTTCCTTAGTTCCTCAGTCAACCTTGAATTTGCGATAAATAGTATTCCACATTTTGCAAATCAGATTCCACCCTATTCTTTTTTTTCAAATAAATTCCCCATAATTTATCTATTCTAGATTTTATCTTGTCTCTTTATCTTGGCTATTTTTTTATAGAGAATGAATCTATTATAGCCTTTTATCTTGACCTTCCACTACTTCAATAAGGAGTCTTTGAAGTTTGAATGTTCATACCAAAACACCTCCATCTTAAAAGGGCATCTCTAATGCTTTCTACTTTTATTCATGATTAATTCCATTGGCCAATCCAGTTCAAACCACCATAATGTATCACTTTGGAACAAAAGAAGTTTGACGAAAGCATCCAATAAGAGGAAACCAAGAACCTATATATCCTACACAAAATATTATCTCCCCCCTATGCCTATTTTTCCATGTAAACCACCTAGACTTTGGAATTATGTCTACTAATGCAGCCTCCCCACACAATTTCCTAAAATAGTGAAGGAAGCTTTACCACCTTGCTTTTCTTCTGGGAAGAGGATAGCATTTAAATCCCATCTGAGAACCTAATACCCATAAGGTTTTTTACATGATGCAAGGGCGCATGTCCTTTTGCCACAATATTTTTGCTGCATGTTGTAGTGTTTGGTTGAAATTTAAAACATCTTTTGAATTCTTAAATAGTGGTGGTTGGGTTTCCCTTCCTACCTAAAGTATTTAATGAGTAGCAACATGGGAAAATGATGGAGGAAAATGTCTAAGCAGAAATTTGAACTCGAAGGTGAGTTATTGAGCATTTGAGATGAGATTTTAAGCGTTGCACCCATTTTAGGTAGGATTTGGTATAAGCCTCCAGATTTTTTGGAGGGATTTTTTTTATAGAAAGAAAAAGGAGAGAAAAAAGAAGAGAGGAAAGGAAGGAACATAGAAGAGGCAAAACAATGAAGAAGAAGAGGGAAACAATCAGGAAGAAGGAAATAGGAAAATAAAAAGGAGGAAAGGCAAGGAAGAATAGAGGCACCCTTGGTAAACAAACAACAAGAAAGGAAAAATAGAGGATTTTAAATTTTGCCCAGTATTCTGAAGAAAAGTAAATGTATGTAAATGACTATTATTCTAAGATAAATAGAATGAAATATTACCTTTTAAAGATACTCTTTCCTATGTATGTGTACTCTTCCTTTGAATGGTGAATTTCTTGTGAGTTTTGCTACTCTAGAATTTAATTATTTTTTATGGTTAAGTGTTTGGTTACCTTGTGATTGGGGTGTGTTGCTAAACACCTGTAGCATAGGATTTTTATTCTTGTAGCATAAACTCATGTTCCTTCAATAATGGATTTTGCACCTACAACATAGTTATTTTCTTGCAATTGAGGATTACACATGTAGCAAGAGTTTTCAGGTTGCTGCATAGGTTGTGTGAGTTGCTTACAACACAACCTCCCTTCTTCTCTTGTTAGCCTTGGATTTGTTAGATTTTGGCACATACAGCGGGGTAGTTTCTATCATTCCACCTAAAATATATAAAATCCTCCCAAACCCTTTCTCGTTCCTCAATTAAATTAGGCCCATAAACATTTGTGAGCATAAATTTTTTATTATCTAATAAGTCATGGAACTTGACAATAATATAATTAGAGGCCTGAGACACAAGCATACCTGAAAACCTATTTTTACTCCACAGAATTGCAAGACCACCAATTATTCCTTCCATGTTGATAATTAATCCCTCTCCATTCCTCCACAAGCAAGGAAGAAATTCCTTAACACTATCCTCAACCATCTTGGTTTCCTAGATCAGAACAATATCTAGAATTTCCCTCTCAATGGGTCACTTAAGTAAGTGACATTTTTTGGGCCATTTAGGCCACAATATTCTAGCTAATAACTTTCATTATTTTTTTGAGCTAGGGAGGTTCTTGCCTTGAGATTTGATGAATTTATTGATTGATGCTTGTGTACCATTTTCCAAATCCTCCAATGCCTTCAGCTTCACCTTACTAGCATCTATTTTCCTACCTTTGTTGTTACACCCCCTACATCAACCTAAGTGTTGCTTTTAGCACCATTTCTCCTTCCCCTTCTGGTAGCAATACTCCAATCTTCCATATTTTCCTTATCCTCCAATAAGTATGCAACCACCTTGATGTCGCTCTGATAATTTCTTTGTTCCTCAACTCTATCTAGATCTTTAATCACCATGCTTAATTCCACTATCTCACATAGCTCCAAAATAGAGACCTTAGGTTTATTATCCCCTATTTCTTTTAGGGCAATTAATTCTTGAGTAGATGGGAGTATAGAAGGGCTAGCCTTTCCCATGGACTTATCCAAATCAGAGGGGGGATTTTTCCTACTATTGCCACTTCCTCCACCTTATTCTCTTCTTGAATCAAATTTTCCTCTTTCCATGCCATACAATCCCAAGGAAGGTGACCAATTTTCTAGCATCTGAAACATCTGATAGGAACACATTCATAATCCAACATTGATTCCACTCCCTCAAGATTGAGGACAACTTTATAGAGTGTTTGATTAGTTTACTCAAGTTGATCTTAACACACATTCTTACATAAGTAGCCAATTGATTATTGCCAGTCGCACTAAAGTAGAGTATATATTCACCTAGGGTATCTTCGATCAACTTGAAGATCTCTTTAGACCATAATTCTTGGTGTAGATTATACATTTTGATCCAAAGGGGGGCTTCCTGAATTAACTCCATATGAGGGTCAAATTCTGGAGAGCATGTGCAAATGTAAAGACTTGCATTCCTCATAAACCATGGCCCTCATTTGAGAACTAAATCCCTATCATATTTTGATAGAAAGATAATTTGCAAAAACCCTAGAGCCAAGAAACTAACTTTTGGCATAGGCCAGTGCCAATTTTGGCTAATCCAAGCCTTAATCCTCTCCATTGATGGCTAGCTACTAATGAATTTAGCAACCACTGCATTCTTCTTTAATTTTGCTACTTTCAAATTCAAAAACTTATTTGGTATACAAGTTATACATGGCACCTCCTTATCCAATTTGATATTAACATTACCTACTACAAATCTTCTACCTATCTTTTCTGATCGAATCTATTTATTGTCAAAGTTTTTGGATCTGTCCCCCTCCTTAGAGATTCTTTCCTTGGTTCCATAGTTCCCCTCTTTTGTCATTGGAGAGAAAGAATTTGATTGTGTCTTTTGCTTCTCCCCATTATCCTTCTTTCGCTCCTGTCCTTTCCCTTCTCCTTTTTTCCAGAATTCACTATTTTTTGCATTTTTTGCTCATTTTCGCATGTCACGTTAATTAAAATATATTTTACATAATATTATTATATTAATTATAATATAATATAACTGCAATATATTTTCTATTTAACATCAAATAAAATATATTTATATTTATTATTATATTTATAAATATAAAATAAATTTTATAGATCTGTACAATATAATATGTAGCATATCAATCATAGTCAATATGGTGGCAATAGTTAACTATAGTTCATAATTTCTTTAATAATAAAAATTGTGAACAACTTTGAACATATTATTTTAGGGCAACACATAATCAATTTATTTTACATTTGAACTATAAAATATGCCCACCATTTGTGAAGGCCTTCAACATCCAAGGGTAAACACAAAAACTAGCAAACTAAAATGCAAGATGTTTAAATTAGTCATTTGACTTATTTTGCCCACAAGTCAATCAAGACATGCTAGGAGAATGAAGTTCTAGTGGCAATGGTCAAACTAATGTGCTTGGTGGTTAGTTTAGCTCATCTTGTTCAATAATAGCTAGTCCCAAGTAATGCCAACTCTATCATATTTTTTGGAAAAACATACAATTTATATAAATTGTAATGGTAAAATTCACGTCAAAATCAACACTTTGTTTGGGTTGGTTTAGCTAAACTTAAATTTGTATAGTTCAAGTTTTCAACTTTTATAACATTTTTTTATTGAGGGTGTTTAAATTCTTTTCTATCCATCTTATAGTTTTTGTAATGATGATCTATTTAAATAAATAATACATTACTAATGTCTTGGATTTCAAAGTGTTATTAGGGTGGCACTTGTCTATAGCATGTCATTTGAAATATTAAACATGACTAATTAACTCTTTCATAATCATTTTGTCATAGCTCATTTATCCACGTTTCCTTAAATTATTTATCTCTAACTACAACTTAACATATTTTTTATATTATTTCACATGTATTTTCATTAATTTTTCAATTAGAAAACAAATACTATTTCACATGCATTTTGAAACTAGACCCCAAAATTTGAGTGTTTTTTTAATCTCTTGAAGAAGAAATTGGCTACTTTTTTGCACTTGGTAAATCTTGGATGAGATCATGAGTTGGCTTAATGCAATGTGGGATAATATCGGACCACATTCTTAAGATTTTAATTTTAACCTAGGTCATACTCAAATTAACACTATTAAAATTGGGTCATGTGTTGGAATGAACCACATTAAATTTGGGCCATTTTGGAATACACCCCATATATGTTAAACCAGATAATTACCATGTCTGTTTGGGTTATGGATTGCCATATTGTGGTGAAAATATATTGGTTACTCTATTCAAGTGTCCTCACACGCTGACTAATTAGTGTTGGTGGCAACAATTAAAAATGTAAAATAACCCCCCATGCCAGTTATTAGTCGATGAGCTAGCATAGTGTTATCTTTCACACCTCCATAAAATTGCCCCATGTTAAATTGTGTTAAATAGTATTATTTGTATTTGATTCCCAAGAGATAAAGCTACATGGTGCCTACATGCGTGACATTGTAGGTAATAAAGACAATTACACTATTATAGTACAAAACAAGGAAGCCTCTATAAAACATAATGCCTAAGAAGAAACTGATACATAAACATGTTTAGAGGCTTCCTTAGAGGCAAAAGTTTCAAGACCTTGGCTTGTTTGGATAATGCATCAAGCCCCTAATCTTATGTACAAGATCAAAAACACCATACATACAATAATAATAATGTATCTACAAATGCTAAGCATAATGCTTGATACTACTTTCATGCAATACTTATTTCATGCAAGTACTTCATAATGCTTCATTGTTAATCTTTGTGATATTGAAACTTCACTTAACATTAGATATATCCTATTGTATTAAATAATTCTATAATACTTCCAAACTAAAACAAAAAATTCTTCCTGCCAAGCCAAGAAATTCATGAAATTACAACTATTCTAAACTTATATTATTTTATAGTTACAAAACAAGTCCTATAATTAGAATACTATAAAGGCATGTACTCACCACTACATGACACTTGTTTAAAATACAAATTATATTCAACTTTAAATGATCATAAAACCTTTTGACAACCTTTTACATTTCATGACAAAATACAAGGTATTTATTATACTCACCTTTTACATTTGTCATAAGACAAACATAGAATATGAAGTATTCCAATGCATGTACATCACCACCCTAGTAGGTGTACACATAGAATAGTATTTGTCTACATAAAAACAATACTTGTTTAGATGAGCACCTTATTTTATAAATGATACACTTATAAAGGATAGTTATGATATTTTATATAAAGCAAAAAAATATATATTGCACTTGTTTATGAATGTATTTATGATTTTTTATATGACATTCATAAGTTCTCATGTGGTCATGTAAGGGTCCAATATTTTTGATTTACATGTGGAATAATTATTGACAATACAACATTAGGAATTTGCAAAGGTTGAGACACCTTAATTCCCAACAGACCAATCCTATACCTAAATGCTATATCAACAATAGGACATCGCTTAACTATTGGCCCCTCTCCCCTAAGACATATTGAAAACATCTTTGTAGGACATACTGAAAGCATCTTTGAAAAAATTAGTTTATATATGTTAGTCTGTGGACGTATCTAAAAGCTCCACGGTCAATAAAATGCTCTGCAAGGGTTCCCACTATAGATAGCATCCATTGTTTCTTCCCTAATGTCAAACCATGCTCTAGGTGTAGGATTTTTAGCCTTCTTCTTGTATGTCTGCATTTATTACAGTTTTTTGTCGCTTTTTAAATGCCTCCAACTAGCTCTAACCCAATAGTTTTTGCTGGTGTTGGTGGTTCGACAGCTCTGTAAAATGGCTCCTCCACTGACCAAGCATCCTTAGAAGTTTGTTCTAAAGGTCTTTCACGAGGTAAGCCCTCTGACTCTCCTGCTGATGTGGTTTTGCTCATGCAGGATTTTTATTCTACATGTCAATGGTTAGAGCAACACACTTTTATTGAATACTTTATTGGGAGGACTCCCCCTGAAACTATGCTCAAAGACTAGGTTCAAAAGGCTTGGGTCCCTCATGGGGTTTGCCTTGATATGGTTCAGAATCTGACAAAAGGATTTTTCCTTTTCTGCTTTGTGGAAGTTAGTCACATTCAAGCAATCTTGAATCATGGTCCGTGGTATGTCCGATCTTCCTTGCTTGTATTCCAACAGTGGACTTGTGACTTTGTTGTCTCAGATGACACCAAATTACGGGTCCCCATGTGGATTGAATTCCCTGGTTTGCCCTTGCCTTATTTACATTTCTTGCATGTTATTACTTCCTCTCTAGGGAGATTAATTTGTGTCAAACCAGATAGGTTCTTTCAAGCTCGCCCACAAAAGCGAGTCTATGTCAAGGTGGATCTTTCGCAAGATCTGAAAGAATCCATTGATATTCAAATTGGTCCTCTTTGACATACTCAAAAAGTTACCTATTTTAATTTGCCAAACACTTGTTATTGCTGTCAGTCAGCTGAACACAAAATTAGGGATTGCCCTCTTGCTAGCCTAGTACCTGGGCTCCGCCCAAGGTGACTGCCCATCCTCGTCTAGTGGAAGTTGTTTCCAAACCAATGGAAATATGGGCTACACTTACCACCTGAAAGCACAAAGCCAATGCTCTTGTGGGGGGTACCAAATTTGCTGGGTCACCTAAGGATAATTCAAACCCTTCTGCGAAGGGGAAGGACACCCTCACAAGTTCTAATGCTCTATCATTACAGCAAAGGTCATTGCCGTCATCACAACCTGGTCCAGTCGAGGCTGCTCTGTCAATTGGCTCTCCTCAAAGGCACTCTCACAGTCATTCTCAACCTCTTGAAGAAGGAGAAATTGCTTAGGATAAAAGGGCGGGTGCAAAAAGATGGGGGGCCAAAAATTGGTCAAATTCTTAAAACTTTTTAAAAATCCATAATGCGAGTGTATTATAACGTGCTCGCGTTATGGCTTGGTGTTGCCGATCCTTTGGCTCGACAACACAAAACCATAACGCGAGTGCGCTATAACGCGGGTGCATTATAATGCGAGCGCCTTATAACGCGAGCGCGTTATTATTTTCTTTGTATTTTTTTCTTTTTTGCAAAAGTTTGCCCAATGTTTAAGGGTTGAGGGTTTAATGGTTGAAGGATTAGATTTTAAGGCATACTGTCGAGGGTAGAGGGTTTAGGGTTGAAGGTTTAAGGGATGAGGGTTGAGGATTTAGGGATGAGGGTTAAGGGATTAGGGTTTAAGGTATAGTGTCGAGGGTAGAGGGTTTAGGGTTTAAGATTTAAGGGTTGAGGATTGAGGGTTTAGGGTTTAAGTTATAGTGTTGAGGGTTGAGGGTTGAGGGATAGGGTTTAGGATTTAAGTTTTAAGGGTTGATGATTTAAGGATAGGGTTTAGGGTTTAAGGTTAAATGAGACACCTAGATGGCTAAGGACAGATGGAGAGGTAGACAAGGAGTGACTAAGAAACTTAGAGAGGGGAGAGGTAGAGGTGATGGGGAGATAGAAGTGAGAGATAGAGAGGTGAGGGGAGAGATAGAATAAAATGAGACAGTGAAGTTGACAACTTGAGGGAAAGATAGGTAAGGAGGAGGGAGAGAGGTGGAGAGGAAGGGAAATATCTAGAGAGCCCTGAGAGATATACATGTGAGAGACCTACAACCTAGGGAGAGAGGGGTGAGAGAGATAGGGGAGAGATTTGAGTGAGGCAGATAGGGGAGGAGAGGGGTGGATAAGGGTTGAGGGTTTAAGGGTCAAGGGTTTAGGGTTTAAGGGTTGAGGGTTTAAGGGTCAAGGGTTTAGGGTTTAAGGGTTGAGGGTTTAAGGGTTGAGGTATTAAGGGTCTAAGGGTTGGGGGATTAGGGTTTAGGGTTGAGGGATTAGGGTTTAAGGTATAGTGTCAAGGGTTGAACCCTAATCCCTCAACCCTCGAAACTATACCTTAAACCCCAAGGTTGAGGGATTAGGGTTTTAAGGTATTGTGTTGAGGGTTGAGGGATTAGGGTTCAACCCTTGACACTATACCTTAAACCCTAATCCCTCAACCCTTAGACCCTTAATACCTCAACCCTTAAACCCTCAATCCTTGACCCTTAAACCCTAAATCCTTAAACCCTTAACCCTTATCCACCCCTCTCCTCCCCTATCTACCTCACCCCCATCTCTCCCCTATCTCTCTCACCCCTCTCTCCCTAGGTTGTAGGTCTTTCACTTGTATATCTCTCAGGGCTCTCTAGATATTTCCCTTCCTCTCCACCTCTCTCCCTCCTCCTTACCCATCTTTCCCTCAAGTTGTCAACTTCACTCTCTCATTTTATTCTATCTCTCCCCTCACCTCTCTATCTCTCACCTCTATCTCCCACTCACCTCTCTACCTAACCCCTCTCTAAGTCTCTCAGTCATTCCTTGTCTGCCTCTTCATCTGTCCTTAGTCATCTAGGTGTCTCACTTAGCCTAAACACTAAACCTTATCCCTAAAGCCTCAACCCTCAACCCTTAAACATTAAATCCTAAACCCTATCCCTAAACCCTCTACCCTTGACACTATACCTTATACCCTAATCCCTTAACCCTCAACCCTAAAGCCTCAACCCTCAACCCTTAAACCTTCAACCATAAACCTTGCCTCTAAACCCTCTACACTCAACACTATGCTTTAAACCCTAATCCCTCAACTCTTAAACCATTAATCCCTCAAACCTTAAACCGTTAAACCCTATTTACCCTTTACACTTAACCTTGGACACTCAACCTTGAACATTATCCCTCAACCTTCAAACCTCTACCCTATACCCTATACCCTAAACCCTAATCCGTCAACCCTCAACCCTCAACCCTCAACCCTAATTTTGATTTTCTTCGAATGATTCAACATCATTGTTGTTTTCCCCATTAGAAACCAATTCATTTAGCAACTTGCTACCCATTGGTTGACTTAAACTGCATACTCTGTTAGAAAAAGGGCATCTTTTATTTGTATCAATGTTGGTATTCATAAGCTGAAGACCATTGATATTTTTCACACACCCTGTTCTTTGAAATATCTTAACCTTAAAATATGACTTGGATATGTACTTGAACACAGCAATATCTCCAATCTCTAACCCATGATGGTTCATAAAATTTTCCCAACCCTGCCTAAATTCTAGTTTATTTATTGTATACCCTCAACCCTAATCCCTCATCCCTAAACCCTAAACGCTATCCCTATTCCTAAACCCTCAACTCTCAACATTAAACCCTAATCCGTCAACCCTAAACCCTAATCCATCGACCCTAAACCCTATCCCTAAACCCTCAACCCTCAACACTATACCTTAAACCATAATTAATCCCTCAACCCTAAACCCTAAACCCTATCCCTTAACCCAACAAAACTGCTATGCCTTATGTTAGGTTGTTAAACCCATCATTTTTGACACTCTTCTCTTAAAGATATCTGATTTGCAAGAATATGTCAGAAAAATGGCTATGAACTTTTTTAATGTTAGTAATGTTATATGGCATGTTTTTCTGGCCCATCTGGGGTTCATTATGCCAATAGGTGTACACACTATGAGAAAAGCTTTGCATATGGTACATCCACAGTGAGTAATTAACAGTTGAAATCAGAAGGATGATCATTATGAGAAAAGCTTTGCATTGGGGTACATCTATGTTTCTTGTTGTCCACCCCGCACTTAGGGGAGGTATATTGTTATGAAACAGGCAAATAATCTCCCATTGTTTACTGGCTCTATCCACAAGAACTACTAAACATTTTTCTCTTGGTAATTGTAGAGGACATTCACCTATTTTTGGCAACTCCTGCATTCCCAAACCATTACAAAAACTAAGTTATTTTAACCCAATAAATAACTGATTGCATTGATTTAATACTCTACTATATTAAAGCTTAGCATTCACACAAATGCAGATGTTCATATTATAGAAGACTGCATTATATTAGACTATTAAAGATCCCTCAGAAAAATGTAATAACAAAACTACTTTTCCGTATGTTAGCTTACAATTAAACCCATTCTTTTTGACACTCTTCTCTTAATAAAGTAAGAGTAATAAGAATATAAGGCAGAGAATTTGATCTTACTAGTATGCATGGTCAGTTTACATTCCGTGACTTCATTTTCATTGAATAAAAAGGTAAATATCTGATTTGAAAGGTGGGGCAGAGTTCACTATCATGTACTTTTCTAGATGATAGGGTCCATAATGTCTAGGGTTCTTAAAAGAAAGGCTTGTAACATAATTAAGTTTTTGTTATACCAATCCTCTAGGTAAAGCTACAATTCAAATGCCTGCTTTGAAAGTTGAAATAAATTAAATTAGACTTACAAGTTTGATTTTCTTCCATTCCTTCAACAACATCATTGTTTTCTTCATTAGAAACCAATTCAAGATCAACAACTTGCTACCCATTGATTGACTTGAATTGTAACCTCTGTTAGAAGAAGGGCATTTTTTATCTGTATCAATGTTGGTATTCATAAGCTAAAGAGCATTGTTATTTTTCACACACCCTATGCTTTGAAATATCTTAACCTTAAAATATGACTTGGATATGTACTTGAACACAACGAAATCTCCAATCTCTAGCCCATGATGATTCACAAAATTTTCCCAACCCTACCTAAATTTTAGATTATTTATGGTACCCCTTAATTGTACATCCCACTCCTGCCCACCTGGGCCTTGAAGAAAGAGGCATGCCCATTTAACCAACTCATTTGACAACTTGTTGCCCATCGGTTGACTTGAACTGCATACTCTGTTAGAAGAAGGGCATCTTTTATCTGTATCAATGTTGGTATTCATAAACTGAAGAGCATTGATATTTTTCACACACCCTGTTCTTTAAAATATCTTAACCTTAAAATATGACTTGGATATGTACTTGAACACAGCGAAATCTCTAATCTCTAGCCCATGATGATTCACAAAATTTTCCCAACCCTACCTAAATTCTAGTTTATTTATGGTACCCCTCAATTGTACATCCCACTCCTACCCACCTGGGCCTTGAAGAAGGAGGCACGCCCATTAAACCAACTCATCTAACAACTTGCTGCCCATCGGTTGACTTGAACTGCATACTCTATTAGAAGAAGGGCATCTTTTATTTGTATCAATGTTGGTATTCATAAGCTGAAAAGAATTGATATTTTTCACACACCCTATTCTTTGAAATGTCTTAACCTTAAAATATGACTTGAATATGTACTTGAACACAACTAAATCTCCAATCTCTAGCCCATGATGATTCACAAAATTTTCCCAACCCTGCCTAAATTTTAGTTTATTTATGGTACCCCTTAATTGTACATCCCACTCCTACCCAACTGGGCCTTGAAGAAGGAGGCACACCCATTAAACTAACTCATTCAACAACTTGTTGTCCATCGGTTGACTTGAACTGCATACTCTATTAGAAGAAGGGCATCTTTTATCTGTATCAATGTTGGTATTCATAAGCTGAAGAGCATCGATATTTTTCACACATCCTATTCTTTGAAATATCTTAACCTTAAAATATGACTTGGATATGTACTTGAACATAGTGAAATCTCCAATCTCCAGCCCATGATGATTCACAAAATTTTCATAACCCTGCCTGAATTCCAATTTATTTATGGTACCCCCTAATTGTACATCCCACTCTTGCCCACCTGGGCCTTGAAGAATGAGGCATGCCCATTAAACCAACTCATTCGACAACTTGCTGCCCATCAGTTGACTTGAACTGCATACTCTGTTAGAAGAAGGGCATCTTTTATCTGTATCAATATTGGTATTCATAAGATGAAGAGCATTGATATTTGTCACACACCCTAATTTTGGAAATATCTTAACCTTAAAATATGACTTGGATATGTACTTGAACACAGTGAAATCTCTAATCTCCAGCCCATGATGATTCACAAAATTTTTGCAACCCTGCCTAAATTCCATTTTATTTATGGTACCCCCTAATTGTACATCACACTCCTGCCCACCTGGGCCTTGAAGAAGGAGGCACACCCATTAAACCAACTCATTTGACAACTTGCTTCCCATCGGTTGACTTGAACTACATACTCTGTTAGAAGAAGGGCATCATTTATTTGTATCAATGTTGGTATTCATAAGCTGAAGAGCATTGATATTTTTCACACACCCTGTTCTTTGAAATATCTTAACCTTAAAATATAACTTAGATATGTACTTGAACACAACGAAATCTCCAATCTCCAGCCCATTATGATTCACAAAATTTTCCCAACCCTGCCTAAATTCCAGTTTATTTATGGTACCCCTTAATTGTACATCCCACTCCTGCCCACCTGGGCCTTGAAGAAGCAGGCACACCCATTAAACCAACTCATTTGACAACTTGTTGCCCATCGGTTGACTTGAACTGCATACTCTGTTAGAAGAAGGGCATCTTTTATCTGTATCAATGTTGGTATTCATAAGCTGAAGAGCATTGATATTTTTCACACACCCTATTCTTTGAAATATCTTAACCTTAAAATATGACTTGGATATGTACTCAAACACAACTAAATCTCCAATCTCCAGCCCATGATGATTCACAAAATTTTCCCACTCCTGCCCACCTGGGCCTTGCAACACCATATGTTCGTATGTGTTGTCTATAAACTGTGAAACAAATGCAGAAGGAATGCGCTGCCATAAACACATTACACAATTAGATTTTACAAGTTCTTAACAGTGTTCATGAAATAAAAGAATGAAAAATAATGTATAGAGTTACTAGTTTTTGTGTAAAGTCTCCAAGAATAACTTTGAAGAAGGAGGCGCGCCCATTAAACCAACTCATTCGACAACTTGCTGCCCATCGATTGACTTGAACTGCACACTCTGTTAGAAGAAGGGCATCTTTTATCTGTATCAATGTTGGTATTCATAAGCTGAAGAGCATTGATGTTTTTCACACACCCTGTTCTTTGAAATATCTTAACCTTAAATTATGACTTGGATATGTACTTGAACACAACAAAATCTCTAATCTCTAGCCCATGATGATTCACAAAATTTTTCCAACCCTTCCTAAATTCTAGTTTATTTATGGTACCCCTTAATTGTACATCCCTAAACCCTAAACTCTAATCCCTTAACCCTAAACCCTAATCCCTAGTCCCTAAACCATAAACCCTAATCCTTAATTATAATTTATGGTACCCTAAACCCTAATCCCTTATCCCTAAACCATAAACCCTATCCCTAAATCCTCAACCCTCAACACTTAAACCTAAAATCCTAAACCCTCAACCCTCAAAACTATACCTTAAACCCTAATCCCTCAACCCTAAACTTTCAACCCTAAACCCTATCCCTAATCCCTCTACCCTCAACACTCTACCTTAACTCTAGTCCCTTGACCCTCAACCCTAAACGCTATCCCTAAAGCCTCAACCCTAAACCCTAATCCCTCAAGGTCCTAAACTCTAATCCCTTATCCCTAAACTCTAAATCCTATCCCTCAACCCTCAACCTTAAACCTTAATCACTCAATCCTTATCCACCCCTCTCCTCCCTTATCTGGCTCACCCCCATCTTTACCCTCCTCTACCCTCGACACTATAAATACATACATATAGGCATACATAGATACATACATATATATATGCATACATACATACATACATACATACATACATACATGATTAATAACCTTGAACATAAAAAAAATCAAGGGGGACATAACGTGCTCGCGTTATGTCAAACATGACAAACAGTGCACAAACTTTTGTGGAAAAGGAAAAATGCAAAGTAAAACATAACGCAAGCGCGTTATAACGCGTTCGCGTTATGTTTTGATTTGGGAATCCCAAGCCTTAGGCTTGGGATTTGCTTTGGATTTCCAACCCAAAGGCTTGGAGTGCCTTCCCAATGTCCGGAGACGTGTTTTTCCATATTCTACAGGATTTCACATAATTTCGTTCGTGCTAACCCTCAAATTTGCACGTGTTTCAAGGTCGAACAAATTAAACACCTGGGTAATGTTAGGCTTTCTCTTAGCTATTTAACGATGTGATTTTTTTCACATTTTAACAATGTTAAGCCTTTCATCTTTAATTTCTTTTGTTTGTGTGTCTATTTTTGGGCAAAAACCACTGTATGGTCTTTTTTTCATTGTAAATTAACCATTCATTGAAATTTTAAAAAAATTACATATTTAGAAAGTAGACTCCATTCTACACATTAAAAAAAGAAAAAAATGATTTTCAATTAGTTTTCAAAATTTATAGGAGTAGCACGGCCAAAATTTTGTTTTTTAGGATGTGCCCACTTTGAAAATTAGTAAAAAATCAAATATTCATCAAAAAATTATCAGAAAAATCAGGCATAAACTACATACTGTTAGCTAATTTCTTACCAAAGCAATTTTAAAAATACCAAAAAAAAGTTGACCTTTTGAGGGAGCCACAAAACATGCTATGTTATATTTTTTGACAGAAACAACACCAATTTCTGTGGCTCTCTCTTTTGAACTCCTTAATCTATACCATTTTATAAAAAAAATAGTAGTTTAAAAAGTAGACTCGGAGTACTACGAACATTGCTTTGGTTGCATCTCCAAATTTTGAGTGTAACTATGTTCAATTTCTCATCCAAGGCTAGCATTTCCTGATTTCAGGAAAAAAGTGGCCACTTAAGACCCCTTTTTAACCCCCCATCTTTTTGCACTTGCCCAAAAGGAGAATTCCATCTACTCCTATTCAATTTAGCACAAACCTCACCAAATTTCTGCAAAATCATTTTTCTTCCTTTGAAGAGCCAGATACTAAGGATATGGTGGAGGCTTTACTATGAAATTTCTCTCTTGGAATGTTTGAGGTCTAACTGACCTCGCTAGGAAGTACTCTGTTAGGGCTACTTTACTACAATATGCTGCAATTGATGTTCTATGTCTGCAAGAAGTTAAAGTTGTAGGTTTTTTGCTTTCTTTGGCTTGTCGTTCTATTTGGCCAGCTAGTAAATTGTTTTGCACCGATCATGAGATAGGGAAAGGTGGTGTTGCTACACTTTTGTCCCCTTGATGGCAAGATTCAGTGGTGGCTCATGGGGTGGACTGCACCCACTGATTAGTCTAGACCCTTCTCAACATTGATAATCATTCATTTGGGATTATTAATGTTTATGCATCGAATGGTGCGATGGAAAGATTTCTTCTCTGGTGGTGGATGGCATTATACCTTTTCGATGGGCAGCTGGCGAGAGAGAGGCATGGTTCCACATGCAAAATAAATTAGATCTTTTTGAT
The DNA here is from genome assembly GCA_027924645.1 of Cunninghamia lanceolata. Lineage (NCBI taxonomy): Eukaryota > Viridiplantae > Streptophyta > Pinopsida > Cupressales > Cupressaceae > Cunninghamia > Cunninghamia lanceolata. Next base: position 908,680 of record BSBN01001694.1, on the reverse strand, counting down.
CCCAATGTTGGCCACTACCAGTCCCATCCTTTCTGGCATACTTGGTGCAATTTTCAAGTTGGGTCTGACAGGATATTCAAATGCCTTAATCGTGCCATGATCTTGGATCAATCTTTTTTTCTTTTGCAAGCTCAAACTCCCTCCTAGTTAACCCAATCTAGTGGAAGTGATGTTATCAGACCACTTTCCAATTTAGTTTTGCATTGAATGGCATGCCACTCAACCACATGCCAGTAAGTCTCAATTTTTTTAAACACCTCTCTGCTGAGTCATCTTCCCACACTGGCACATATTGCTACTATCTGGAATTTAGAATGTCGCCCACCTAATACTACTGATTGGATTCAGTGGTGGAATGACGCCATCACCTAGACTGCGAGGTTTCTTTGCATCTATGGTCACTAGCTAGCTATTTTCCGTAGACGGTCTTATGAGGCTACAACCCTGCTCTGAGAATGACCACGAGGCATTAGCAGCTGATCTATTTTCGCTTTCTCTACAAGTCAATGTTGCAGGATTAAGGCATCACAAGCACATAGCTAATAATCATGCTGCCAGAGGAGCACAACTCAAGACCAGATTGCATTGGCTAAAGATAGGGGACCGTGCCTCGAAAGAGTTCTTTCTCATTCTTCGAGCCAGACATTCCTCACATAGCATCAAGCAAATCAAAGAGGACAATTAGTTCTTTTCGAACTACCTGATATTCTCCAGGCATTTGTAAGGCATTATGAAAAAGTTTTCACAACTCAAGAATATACTTCTGAGCATCAGATTGCACTTCAATATTGCCTTGCAGTGGTTCCAAATAGGCTTTCTTCAGCCCAAACACACTTCTGTGATCAACTGCTGACCCTTGAGGACCTCAAAGAGGCAGTTTGCACTATGGCCGATGACAAGGCTCCAGGAATTGATGGTTTTCCCTGTGAATTCTACAAAACTCTTTGGGATTGTTTAGGCAAAGATTTGCATAATGCTTACCTTGAAGCTTTTCATTCTAACTCTTTAGGAAAACTTATCAATCAAGGAGATATAATATTCATACCTAAAGCTGGTGATCTTAAGGACATTTGTAACTGGTGGCCTATTACGCTCAATATTTCCTATAAAATAATTGTCAAAGCCCTTTCACTGAAACTTCACCATCTTTTACCTTTGATTGTCTACCCTGAACAAATCGGATTTATTAATTCTAGGTATATCTTAGACAATATCATTGCAGTCTGGGAAGGCATGGAATGGGCGAGAAGCTTTAATCCAAAGGCTATTTTCCTTAAAATTGATTTTGCCAAGACATATGATTGTATTGAATGGTGCTTCATTTTAGCCATGCTTGTTGCATTAGGATTTGGTCCATCATTCATTCAATCTATGAAAATGTTGTTTTCTGATGCTTCTGCCTGCATCACTATAAATGGTCGACAATCTCCAACCTTTGGCTTATTCCCTTCCATTCGTCAAGGCTGTCCACTTGCCCCTGCTCTCTATGTCCTAGTTGCAGAAGGTTTTGGTTACCTTCTTGCTCATTTTGTTTCACAGGACTTGTCCGTGGAATTTCTTTGCCTAATTCATCCTACCAATTGGTAAATGGTCATTTTGCTGATGACTCCTTAACTCTACTAGAAGAGGAAAATAAAGTAAAAGTTGCTCTTGGTTGTCTCAAAACCTTTTGTTTAGCCTTAGGTTCTTCCATTCAATGGCATAAAACTCTATGTTCTAGACAATAAATTCTTCCCAGTCCTCAATGGATTCAACATTATGGGTGGTGTTGGGTTGCTCATGGCAAAATATTTTGATTTCTTATCATCCCTTTTGCCTTCCAGGCCACTTCTGTAGATCTGTGGCAAGCGGTTCTTTCTCGGGTGGAACAGAAGCTCACCTTCTGGATTACCAAGCCACTTTATCTGGTAGGCAAATTTTAGGTTTGTTCTAAAGTGTTAGTAGGAACTCATGTTTACTATTCTTCTTGTTGGGCTCCTTCAAAGGTCTCCTATGCCAAATTGGAAAAACTTTTGAGAGATTTCCTTTGGACCTCTTCTGAGACTCACCGTAGTTTTCACCGTGTTGCCTGGGACTTTTGTTGTCTACCCAAAGATTCAGGTGGCCTTGGTCTCCTTTCCACCTAGCGCCAAGGGACTACTTTATGTGTAAAATGGATCATTCGTGCTCTCACTGGTAATGAGGCTTGGTAAATTCTGCTCAGACACAATATTCAAATGGGATATCCTATTCATAGTCCTGCTTGGAAGGGAATTGGTTTTTTAACCATCCTTGTAATGAGAGAGCCAGTACATATCTTAGGAACCTTTGTTGCTAAAAGCATTTCGAAAGCCTAGGAGAAAGTCAAACCCTGGCTTCTCTGCATGGGAGCTGGGTTTCAAGATGGCCTCTCATTCAACCAACAGAATATTTGGTGGTCTCCCCTATTAGCCAGTGCAGGCCAGCTATTAGCCAAGCTGCCTTGGTTAAAATCTCTCAGATTTCATAAAAAAGGTATCCAGTCTCTGTAGGATATATTTCATAGATCCACAATGAGTCTTATGTCATGGGAAACTCTTCAAGTTTGATTTGGTCTCCAAAATCATGACCATGCAACCTTTGATGGCATTGTGAATGCCATTCCACCAGACATGATTCACAAAGTGGGAATCAAATCCATCAAGCCTTGGTGGAAAGACTGGAAGTGGTATCTAGAAACCCCTTTCCAAAATTATAAGCCACGGCTTGGCTACAGTTGGCTTTCGCCTCATTTGCCAATGGTTGACACTCTTAATAAGCATTGGCTCCTCCACTCTTCAGTGTCATTTTGGCATAATCGATTTTCTACTATATGGTCAGCCATTGTTGAGCCAAAACTTGCCCACTTTGTTTGGTGTCTTCTTTTTCAAGGTTTACCAATGGGATCAAGGCTATTTTATCTGGGGGTTCAGGACCCTTGTTGCCCTTTTTGTGGGCAACCAGAAACTTTTCAACATCTCTTCTGGTTTTGTACTAGAGCTCAGCAAAAGTGGCTGTGGATTCATGATTTCTTTCGGCCTTTCAAACTGGAGCCTCTTTCATGGCAAATGATACTTTTGGGTGATTCTCTCAGATTCCCTGCAAGATTTACTCAGATTTGATACATTTTTAGGGTGGAAATTCTCTTCACTATTTGGAAAGATCACAATTCCTGCATATTTTCTCAAAGCTAGATTGGAACATCTGTTTCTCTATATGCTAAAGCTATTATATGTTCTAATGTTCTACTGCAGATTCAAGTACATGCAAACAAGGTGGCACTTGAAGTTTCACACTTACATGAACTTTTGGACCATTGGGGCAATGCACCTTGCATAGTGGCACGGGTACCTCCTTCTCCATCTTCTTCCAGAGGTTGATCGCCTCCACGAGGGCGGTGACAAAGAAGTGGCTCTGCCAGGGACTCTCGACCCCATCTTCAGCCTCCCCCGGCCCCGACGTGGAGCTCACCCTCGCAGGCGATCTTCTTCCCCACATAATCGGGGATGGGCTTCTAGTGGTCCTGTGGGAGATGCAGGTGGCAATGTAGGTTGGCCCTCTGGTGACTCCAGCCATGGTGCTTTCAATTCAATCAACTCTGGTTGGGACATGAGTAAATTTCTTCCACGTTTGGATCTGGCCATTTCACTTTGGCGGGAGAATATTAATGCAGAGAATGTTAATGAGAACGAAAAGGATGATGATGGCTGGGCACCTCTTGACGTCGTCCCGGATCCCGCAACTATGTGGGGCAATCTGGAGGACAGGGACCCTCCATCTGCTAGCACTGCCTTGGCTGCTTGACTTTTCATTTCTGTTTTGTTTTATATAATTTCACATATATAATTTCGGGTATAGTTACCCATAGACTTTTTAGGTTATGCCCATATGACTTTGGTTATTTTGGGATGTGCCTTTATACCACCCAACCCATTTTTGTGAAAGTGTCTAACTTCTCTTTTGATTAATAGATAATATCGCATTTTCATTAAAAAAAAACATCTTTTAAAAAAAAATTATATATAATAATTTTTTTTTTCATATAAAATGGACATGATTACCTTCAATAAAGCAAAATTACTGTCCTGTTGCAGAAAAGACATTGTATTATCTGAATGCGCGTACTGTATCGTTTGACTGTCACTTGTGTTGTTCAAAGTACAAAGTTCAGTTGACTTTATCCACTACTTTCCGGACAAATAGCTTGCCTTCCCCTTATTTTAGTTGAAGAAACCCCTCTTCGTTCTGAAGAAATTGTGTTTGTTTAGATCTACCAGGGGAGATTTAATTTAGTTGGTGTAACGATTAAATGAGATCGGGACTCTCTTAACGGCGCCTATATAACCAGGCATGGAAATGAAGGGGTTAATCGAAGAAAAGGAAGGCACTGGTGATGTTAGCAAAGGTACATACGAATTAGTTTTTATGCGAAATCTGTGTATTCTGTATGCCTTTTTCAGTACCCTCTACAGGTATGTTTTCAGTTCTTTCTACGTAACTGTGGCTGAGGAAACCGATTAAATTTTTTTTGTTGGGTTTGATTAAAGATGCTGCTAGTGTAATAATGTGAAACACTCACCGAGTGGTCATAAGGATTAATTTTATACTAAAGAAAAGGAAGGGATTAATGATGTTACCAAATGTGGGGGATCCTGATTGTCAATCCCCAGACGTGGTTAAGAAATGGTTTTTATGCATAATCTTAGTGTTTTATGTCTTTTGGAGTGCCCTTTTCATATTCGTACAACTGGGGCAGAGGAAATTAGATTTAAAATTGAAAAATCCCCTGTTTTTCAAATTGGTGTGGAAGATTTCGTGGAGACCTATTAGATACCCCGCGTCAAGGGCATGGAGGTAGTGCTTGATTGCTTGGCAGATTCTTCTGCTTTCAATTTTGAAAAGATTACTAGTGAGCCTGAGGTAGATAGGATGGATCTCGATTATACAATCCTTGGAGGCACAGAGGTAATGCACGGTGCAAGTCTGGAGGCCGCTATAGATGACTGAGCCCCCAAAATTTTCAATGGCAGATTCTCATGCTTCGGATCTGTAAGAGTTGGATTGCATAAAAGAAGGAACTGCCTCGAAATAAGATGACGCGTCCAATGACTCAAAGATCTTCCAAAGTAAATGACTCTTCGAGGATGTAGATACATGGAAACAGAGGAGTTGGTTGCTGTTAGATTTAGGGTTGAAGGTTCAAGCATGATGGTTAGTCATTTTATTTTTAATCTGGTGAATCATATGTTATCAAAATCTTACATTTCTGGGTGTCTATACTAAGTTAATTAGTAAAAAAGGAAAAAAAGCTAAAAATAATTGAGATTGCATCAATAACAACTAGTAAAATAACAAGTCTTAAACAACTGCATAAAGCAGTCCACATATAGGGCAGTCCACATATAGGGAGATAGTCCTAATGTAGAAAAATTAGATTTTTTTTCTACCTAAGTAATGGAAAAAGATTGTTTTTTAACAATGAAGTAGAGCTCATCCTTAGTTTTTTTTTTTCATAGGATGCATCTCATACAATTTTTTGTAGGGATATTGTTTTAACTAATGCTCTACCAGTAGGGGATACTGTTTTAATCATAATTCTTTACCAATAGGGATATCGGTTTTTTACAATTTAACTTAACTTGCAAGGATATTGCTCTCTTCTTCCTTCCTTCTCTTGCATCTCCTCTAATTCCTCCTCCTGCAGGCCTACCGCTCTCAACTCCTCATTCTCTTAGAGAGACTACCGGAGATATCACTTTCTTATAATTTACTTTAGGGATACTGCTCTCTTCTCTTTCCTTCTCTAGCATTCCTTCAGTTCCTCTCTTGCAGGCCTACAGCTCTCAACTCCTCCTCCTAGCAAGACTACTAGGGACATTGCTTTCTTACAATTTAACCTATGAGGATTTCATTCTCTTCTTTCTTCCCTAACATCTCCTCTAGTTCCACCTTTGACAGGCCTACCACTCTTTATCCATCTGAGAGTCTTCCAAAATCATCATCCATAATACCCGTCAAAGTTCAAAATGCATTTTCTTCTGGCATCATCATCAATGGGATTACCCACAGCGAGTCATGGTATTCAATGAAACCACATTATTTTAAACATGTCGCGACCCTATGTCTGGAGATCATGGGAAATTATGCCAAATAGATTGCATGCTCTGTCTTCAGGAGGGTAACCCTTCTTTTGGCATTTTGTCGAATAGTTCACAGCCTGTCTGCTGCAACCATGCTGGCAAAAGTTGTAGATTTTAGCTTACTCGATGAGACCGCATTTTTAAAGTACTTATCAAAAGTTCATGTGAACGGCTTTCTGTGAATCCATAGTTTACATACAAACATCGCATCATTTGATAGTTTACCCCATCAGCATCCGCTTCACCCTCTTCTTCAGTTCCATAGCTTGAATAACATTTGCAACTTTGATAACGCTTCCGATGTCCAAACCTGGAAGTTGTCTGGTGACAAGAGCAGGAATGCATTCTTTACAATGCTAACCAATACCTCTATCTGAATGACTCTCAGTGGAGCTGTGACCCTCTTAGAAGTGGAAGCCTGTGCAAGAGATCTCATCCCGGTTTGAGGAACGAAGTCTTCCCTGATCAAAAGCATTGAAGTCTGAAGATGTTTCTAAAAAATATTTCAACAACCCCATTTTGTTTGGTACCCATCGACTCCTCTGTATGTACACCTGAAACCATGGTGTTTTGTGTCAAATAGTTCGTGGTAATGGTGTGGAGGATAGTGGAAAGATTTAGGCGTTTGGTTTCTTCGAATGGTTTGAAAAAAAATCTTTTCAACATATCGAATGGAACAGTGATCACACTCCTCTAGCTTCAGTGTTTTGTTCTCACCTTTGATTTCCTCCTCCATGACATCTTCTCTTACGCTACTCTTCAAACATACTCCTCCGACTTAACACCTTTCTCCTTTGACCTCCTCTAGAGCATACCTCCAACATCACCTACGGGTCTATCATTTTATCAATCACTCTACCATTTCAACACACCTTTTAGCACTAAGATGTCACTTAACAAGATTTGAATCTTAGTCTCCAACTTGAAAATCAAGTGATCCTACCATTTAACCACAACCTTTTAACATATTAATCAAATTTAAGATCAATAATCTTAAATCTTGTAAAAGGCTTTTTTTTTTATATTCTTTATTTATCTCTATTTTAACCATAGGATCATAATATCCTTTATTTTTTCCCATCTCCCTTTTAATTATAAAGGGTTAAATAAACTTTATCCTTTCATAATTTTAAATGGTTATTCATAAAATAGCTTTCTTTTCCATTATGGGGGAAAAATCCCATAACAATATCTACGAGGGAGAGCAAATTACCTTGACCCTCCCTTATGAGTCTTAAGAGTGACATGTATGTAGCATGAGATGGAGAGCAAATTATACATGCCCTCCTAGTTGTCCCAAAATGATTACCACAATTCTTACAATTATTTTCCTTGATAGGCAAAGGAATTTCTACAATTTCATCATTAGACGCCTCACAACAACAAATTGAGTTATTAAGATCAACATCATTAGAGAGTTTTACCTTCATTTCACAAGCCAACTCCTCCATGGTATGATGTACATGATAAATGTTATCGCTCAACCCATGAAAGTGGTTGATGAAAACCCTCCACTTGCATCTCCATGCCAATCATATCTTCATGCAATAGGAATATACTAATTTTTGTAGATAGCATTGTTGATAGACTGAGCAATGCCAAAAATGTTGTGCTTGCCTACAAATTGATTGGGGTTCAAGAGAAGCATGGACGCCCCCCTAATGCCCATAGATGGAGACCCATCCACCTCCTTCACTAGATCCCATATGTGTGTCACCTAAAGCCAAATTTTGGCACTGACAATCTCCCTTTCCATGTAGTCTATGAAATTACTTAACATTTCTTCTCCACTACACACTGTTTCCGCCTTCAACCCTTTGCATTGATTCCTTCATTACCACCCGCCTCTCTCTTCTTTGCCTTGCCATTATCAAAGGGGGAAACCATTTTTTGTCTCTACATCCTCACACAAACACACCTCACAACTTCACCAAACCACCAACAATTAGGAGCCAAATAAAAACTGGTTCGCCACATCGTTGCATCATATTTCCCCTACATTGATTGCATTGTTTGAGCTATAAGGGGAATGAAACAACCATTAATGTTCTTATCTTCATACCTCTCAAAAAAATGATTATGATATCCTCTTGCATCCCTTCCACCTACGCACGTACCTTCAATTAGCATCAAATGCGATTGACTCATTCGAGCCCCTTATCAAGCACGATAACCTTAGAGATCCTTCACTAGGATCTCCCTTACACCCCTTGGGAACTCGTTGCCCCAAATTCTCTCCGACTAGCCTACACCCTCCAACTACCGAACTCCTTGATTTGTAGCTCAATTGGCCACAACATTCCCACTTCTTTTGATGTGCATGAACATAATTCTTCCTAGGGATCTTACTCGACTCTAACTTTCTTTTATGAGCGAGTTGAGAAACCAACCTTTTCCCTTCTTCAAACCTTATATGACAACTTTAGAGTCCCATTCCACTTCTAACCATCTCCATTTGTGCTTTTCCGTAAGCTTTATCCCCCATACTATTGCTCTAGCCTCTAGCATATTATTGGTATCAATTCCACAATCCATAATCCCTATCATCAATGGATGCTCTTTATCATCCTTGAACACCTCCCCGTAGTAGGGCTCGAGTTACCCTTCAACACCCCATCAAAATTTAGTCAAATCCACTTAGATTTGGGAGGGAACCATAGTTAAAATCAACCCATATTCACCTTGACTTCCTCTTTCTTCTTGGCCTTATGTAACCATTTCAATCTGGGCCAGACTTTGAATATTGGTAAGTCATTCTCCTCATAGAACTAGTCCTTGTTAGAAGGATGTCCCCAAATTTTAGGACATAGGGATTCAGTTCTATCCTAAACCTATTCCACTCTAAGCTCTTTCGCTGTGAAGATTCTTCTATTCCTCTCTAACCACACGTTTCGTATTGCCATAGTTGGAAAGAGGTCCCAAACCAATCTCAATATAGTGGATCTAATCCTATAGAACCAACCCTCCAATAAGTCCTTCACCATTCTTGGGAAAGGCCCCATTGTTCCCTATTGCTATGAGAACCAATTTCAAATTTGGCAAGCAAAGGAATAATAAATAACTATGTGATCATTTGTCTCTTCTTGCTCCTTGCACACAAAGCACTTGGATGGTCCAATCCTACCAAGCTTTCTCAACCTATCCTAAGTTAAGGCTCTCCCATTAACCATAATCTATATAAAGGCATGATCTTTCAGTAACCCCCAACTTCTCCAAATCTAAGTAGCAAGAAGTTACCAAGCTTGAATTGACCTCCAACAATCCCTTCATATGCATCCTTAATTGTGACCTCCCTAGACTTCTTCCTACCCCATATACTATTATCATTTTTACCTATCCTTGGAGTTGTCCATTTCTTGACTAAGTTCTCCACCTGATGGCAAGAAACTATTAATTTTGCAATTGGTGGTGCAAGAGAAGACCATTCTTGATGCCCCTCTATGAACATAATCTTTCACCCAAACACCCATCACTTCCTCAAAATGTGAAACTAAGGGTTTGAAAGGATCCAAATCAATAAAAGCCTATTTTGTGGCCTAAACTTTCCTCCAAAATTTAACCTCCTCCCCCAACTCAACCTTCCATCTTAAATCCTTTCTAATATCCTCTCTGCACCTTCTTAGGAAATTCAAGACTCCCAACCCCTTGGAAGAGAGGGAAGGGAGAAGACATCCCTCACACCATCCCCCAAAATATTTAGCTTGCAAGACTTTACTCCATAGTATATCTTCTTCCTAAGCATTCTCCAAAAAAGCTTCATATCTAGGGCTTTATTCACCATCTTACACTCTCGAAATCCTAGGCCGCCAGCATGTTCATTGCAACAAACCTTGGAGCATTTGACTAAATGTTATTTCTTTTGATCTCACATCCCACACCACAAGAAGGAATGTTGTTAACCTTAGCAACATTCCAAGGCATCTAAAAGATGGACATTAGATATACTAGCATTGCAGAAACAATAGCCTTGAATAGGGTAATCCTATTTGTGAGGGATAACCATCAATCCTTCCACAAATACAACTTATTATGGATGCTCTCCACAACACCCTTCCTATCCTCCATTGAAGCCTTCTTATCCATTAAGGGAATACTCAAATACATGCTTGGAAGCCATCTAGAGTCAAAACCTAAAGTATTCATAATGGCAAGAGTTTGCATAGTACCTTTTTAAAAAGAATACTTTGGAATTTCATGCGTTTCTCTTTTTCCTAGTGGCCCTTTCATACAAATCTAATATCCTCTTAAAGTTCCTAGCTTCCCTAGCCTTGGCTTCCCCAAAAATTAGATTATTATCCACGAAATGTAGGTGAATGACATTGTTGATACTTGAGGAAATCTGTAGTCCTTTAATGTTCTTATTGAAACCTTTGCCACAATGAGGAAGAGGAATGGGTATAGGGGATCCTCTTGTCTCAACCACCTCCTAGCATCAAAGAAGTCACACAATTATCCATTAATTAGCAAGGAGGACACCATTGAAACACAAATCTAGATCCAATCACACCCATCACCATAGACGCCCAACTTTCTTAAAATCTTATTGAGGAAACTCCACAAAACCTAATCATATGCCATATTCATATCAATTTTGATCAATAAACACTCCTTTTGTTTGATCAAATTTATGACTTCATGAGAAACAATAATTCTATCTAAAATCTACCTTCCTACCAAAAAATCGTTCTATTCTTTAGAGATAAAAATAGATAGAACATATTTTAGTCTTAAATACATGGCCTTGGTGACTATTAGTAGGTTTCTACTGAATCCTCAAGGTTTCACTAGATATGCCAATAGACATTGCTCATTTTGGGTGGAAGAGTTTCTGAGGCTCTTCCCTCAAGGGTCAAATGCACCACGTAGAAATGCCAACAATGGAAAGGTATGCAGGACAAGGAATGACCCGCAAGCCAATCTTCAAGGTTGAAAGGTCAGCTCCATATCTATCCTAGGCTAAGCCTAAAGATGTTATGCTGGATTGAAAAGGGTTAGAGATTGCAAAAAGTAAATAAAGCATAGAAAAAGCTCACACTAGATAGGAAACTATCTTAACTACCAAAACAGAGCTTAATAGCTCACCTTGCAATAATCAACAAAAAAAACATGCATATTCACAACAATTAAGATGAACAAAGACAAACATTAATTCATAGAGAATGAGTCACTTCTTATTAAGTTCACAGATTAGTTATTGTTACAAAACATGAACTTTTGGAAACATACAATGAGGCTCCCTTGGGTAGTAGGTAAGAGATGCTAGAATCAACTAACATGTCCTAAAGAGTTAGCCAATACATTAGGGTCTATAGCTTAGCTGTACAAAATATCATCTAAACTATGAATGGGCATGCATACTAATATTTATAGACTAATTTTTTAGCCCACAGTGAATTTTCCACCTATTTAGATTTCAGATTTGAATATGGAGAAGAAAAGACTTCTTTGCATCTTTTGGTTCCTTAACTACTTCTGTTGGTGGTTGGGTACAACCATGGGGGCCTTTGGATAGCTTGCCTCTTAGGCTTCATAGCCCATTACTGCACTTGAGTGGCACTGGTAGGTGAAACTAGTTGTCTGGGCATTATTCAGTTGGTGACCATGAATGCTAGGTCATGTTGCTTGTAATTTTGAACTTCTATACTAGAATGATCTTGACATGGCTACTCTATTATGCTAGAGTCCTTAGGATAGCAGTAACATATGAAACAAGATCAGATTTGAAATGTAAAATGATAGCAGCAACATATGAAACAACATCTTTATTACAAACCCTATGTTTTGAAATTTTGACTAGGTTTTTGAAAAATGCAACTTTTTTAACAAAATCTTAGTAAATGAGAGCTTTAAATGCAAGATGCAACAACATGAAATGATTATCTATTGTAATAAATCAATCAGATCTGATGCAAAATCAGAAATTTAAACTTTTCTGTGATGATCTACAACACATGTAATGAAAACTATACACAAATATGCCTTTTTGCAAGCCTAAAATGCTTTGATTTTTCACCTTTTTCAATGCAAATATGCAAAATATTCTAGAACAACAAGGATGATAAGGTACAACAAATTAAATGCATTTAATCAACCTAATAATGCAACACGATTTGATACAACACACTAATCTACAAACCCTAGGTTGGAGACTAGCCAGATTTTCTAAAAATGCAAGGTTTTTTCAAACCCTATCAATGAATAATACAAATTTTAGCTATGTAACTATGCAAAATGATGAATGAGTGTAATCTAATTAGATCTAATGCAGAAAAATAACTCAGATTTGATGCAAGAAGGATGCCAAAGTGCAAGAAACAACAAGTTCACCAAAATGTAGAGTAGAAAGAGAGACTAGCTCAATAGATCAAACTAGGTCAAACCCTCTTCTACAAAACATTGGTACATAGGATGAGCTTAGCTTCTACCCAAGAAGGAGAGACAAACTACATGAGATTTGTCCTTTTGTTGTATAGAGAAGAAATTAACCAAATCTAATCAATCAAAATAGAGTGAAGATTTGAAACCCTAGTTGAGAAAGATTGAAGTAAAACAAACTGTCAAAAGTGGAAACCTAGAAACCAAATGGATAGTAGAGATCGGGATGAAGTCAAAACTGAGATCTGGAGATAAAACTACTCAGGACGAGGCTGCTTGGGTGCTTTGGTCCCAGATTAGGGTTTACAGAAACTACAGTCTTCACTGGTCTGTACCAATAAGCTTTGACTTCTTTCCAAAGATCAGCTCTCAAAACCTATTCTTCTGATCTACACATGCAAGAAGGAAGATGGTTGGGTGCTATTTAGGAGCTTACCTCAGTCAAACTCAGTGAATGGTGTTTCTACCTCCACAATAACATAGATGATAGATAAAGAGTGTGTGCCCTAGGAGGGCAGAGGCAAATCTGAAGTAGAATGGAATGCTAGAACAAGGCATGAAGGAAAGAAGTCACCATGAGCATGGAAACCCTAGAATGCTTGATGCAACATCACAACTTGACTCAAGAAGTTGGTGTAGCCCAAAGATGTAGAAAGATCTTCACAAGACCTGTAATATGTTAGTGCTGCAATGATAATCCACAATAGAGAGCTTTGGAGAAGAGTATAGAGTATGAGAGAGAAGTAGAATCCTTCAAGAAGTTAGAGATCACTTAGAGATGTTTAAATGAATAGAATAACTTACTTTTATATGCATTCCCATTGATTTCTAAAGAATTAAATGTAAGGCCATGCATAGACCCACTTGAACATTTCCTAGTGATATTTCTATAATAAGACCTTAGTCCAAATGCTTACTAAATGGCCTGGGCAATTGTTCAATCAATCTATGATTGGAGATTATATTGTGTTATGGAATCACTCCTTGGTGTTCAAAATACAAAAGATACCCCTAGTATTACTCAACCACTATTGTACACATAGATTTACCAAAGAGGTTCATTCACAACCAAATCAACATGGGCGAAAAAAAAAAGTTTATTATCAGAAACTTCACTTCCAACATCCTATATAACATCTATTTCATTTACTTCAGATTTTTATTTCATGACAATAAAGTGAAACCATGTCTAAAATGCTTTCTTTGAGAAAATCCTCTTTTAACACCAAATTTCAATCACCTTGTTAATGATAGACAATTATACTCCTTTTCTTACCCAGCCTAAGTGTATTAGTATGCAATATGTCTATATGAGTAAGATTGTTTGATGTTGTTTGTAAATTCCAATAGCCAGTTAAGAAATTATAAAAATATCATATCAATATAAAACTCGTTGTAAACTATCCCCTTCTAAATATGTGCAACTCGGTAATTTAGAATAATATTCAAATAATAAATATATTTCTTCAATTCCTAACCATTGTATATTTGGGATGTGATAAAATTTAATGCCTTGATAAAGTGCCATTGATTGAGGGAGTAGTAGGGCAGGAGGCGCTTGGCATCTAAAGGTTCACTTGCCAAATACTGCATGCTAATTTGACAACGAATAATTTCGTGGGGAGCCACGTATCATCCACCACCCATTCTCTCTCTCTCTCTCTACCGTTTACATTCCAGGAGCTTCTTATATTGGGAATGCCAAGGAATTTTAGAGAGATTTTTTTTTGGATGGAGATTGTAGGAAGAAAAGGGAAATAGAACCACAAAAAAATAAGATAATAGGAGAAATCGCCTCTCATTTTTAGGCTGCTGAGAGTACTCCTTCAACTAAGGGAAGCAGACTTTGTACCAATTGTGATGGCAATGGTAAGCATGACAATCTTACATGGTAGACACATTTTTTTGTTCAAGTTAAGAGCTAGGTTTGAATGTCCTAGAGAGTGTAGTCTTTGTTTATTGTAATGGGAGTGCTCATGTGTACAGGATAAATGGATTATTGAATAGTTTTGTAGGCATCATATATTGTAATGTCTCATGAAAATGAATAGGAAAACATTGGATGTATACCTCCATCGTGTATGATCACTATTTTCATACTCTCCATTAACCAGCAATTAGACGACTCTGTTCTTGGGACAGCATTTCTTTACTCTCCTTGATCATTTACGGTTTATAAAACAAACCATCTTAATTAAAAAATAATAAAGCTCTTGGATTGTAAGAAGAAATATTAAAATTTAGAAGATATTGTAATTCTCATACAGACCTTCCCGCAGCAACGCTGATGATGACGATCCCCTACAATTTGGCAGAGGTGGATGAGGAGAAGCAACAATGGGATTTTCTTTCACACCCAAATTCTTGGGCTGCTCTGGCCTCTGTGGCAGCATTGTCTTCACCTACACCAACATCATCATCATCATCATCATTATAATCACCATCATCTTTTGGGCCATCACCATCCAATGCCCTCCCACCTTCAACAGAATCGCCCACACTGTCACCTTTGTTTTCTCCATCGTCTCCTGTAGAGAATGTGGCCTCTGCCTCTCCATATTATTTCATCACCGTTTTTACAATTGTTAGCGTGTCGTGTGTGATCCCTACTCAATTTTTTTTTCCTATGGGGCTAAAAGATAAAACTTGAAAGATAATTTCCATACAGAGTTGTGAAGACATTTAAATTATCTCACACTCCCAAGAATTATGACCACAACTTTTGGGATAGACTCTTGCTCAAGAAACTCCAGTATTCATGATATATGTCTATTGGACTGGATACATAATGGGCTATGGACTATAACTCTAGTTTGCCTAAGGCCAGTCTCTTGAAACATTGATTCTTAGTTGAGTATTCCTGTGTCATTTTTGGAAAGCCTCATACTCTCACTTGCAAAACTATACTTATGAATTTTGATGCAACATTGCTTCAGAAGAGGTCTGACTAAGAAGATAGATAAAGGACAAGGTACTTATTTGTAAAAAAGAATGCTAATTCCTTTTTGATATATTCTGGTATGACTCTAAACCTTGCTTTATTTAAATCCTGCTTGGTTTCCAGGCCATACAATGAATGAACTGTTCTCTTCATTTCCAGAGAAACAGAAAATCATCATTCTAAAAACAAAGAAAAGATTGGTGGGTAGCAAAATGTTAGTTTCATCCTTCTAATCGGACTAGAGAGTCAGTAAAGAAAACTAAGATTTTAGCATAATGTCCTCCACAGTTAGATGAACATCATACGCTGCCATTGTCTTAGTACCACATAAACTAATTTGGTAATTAAATCACATTTTCTATTTAAATTTCCATATACTCATGTTCAAGATACGATCAGATTAGAATTCTTCCTCAATGGGATGACCCTCTGCCAGAGCCAATCCATTCTCAAATGTATCCCAATATTGCTGTATAATTCAGTTGCATTGTCAGGTTCCTTATATTTCTCTTACATGTGTTTCTAAAAACTTATACAAGAGTATCAAATCAGAAAGAGAGAGAGAATGAGGGTATGTTAACTGTTGCAATAGATGGCAATAAATAAAAGCAGTATGGCTACAATAGCTTTGTGTCTAAGCAAAGCCTTTACACTATATATTGAATTGAATAAAGTCAAGTTCAAAAGTTTGTAGCTGAAAGATGATGCCATGAAACTATGACATGCAAGAGTGGCAATACATTACGATACCTTTGGAAACCCAAAAATAAATAGCATTAAAACATCTTGCTAGATATGCCTTCCATGCACCTAAAAATGCATATCCCTATATTTGATACAAATGTTAATGTGATAACCCTTCGATATATCTCATACATGGCCCATGTCTATATCTGTATCTTTGTATGGCTTGATATTCATTGCCATATGACCCAGCCACAACAAGTGAACATTCTTTGTTCTGGTCAGTACAGGTAGTTACAAATTCAATTCTAGTAATGATAATAGCTGCGTGCACTAGGAACACACTCTGCCTGCTTGGTACTTTAGGCGTATGCTTTCTCCCCACTCAAGTGTCAATGTGCTCCAGACTTTGTAGTAGATTGTTTGAGAGGACCCCCATAAGCTACAAGACACCTTTGGCAAAGTTTAGCTCGCACATTTACCCTATTTTCTCATCTGAATACACTCTTGAAAGCTCTTGTACTCCTTCAATTCTGCAAACAAATGCAGCCAAGGCCTTATCTTTGGCAGTCATAGTGGTCTGAACAACTAATACCCCCATTCTATAGAGTTGACCTAAACGTTTAAGGTTCTTAATGCCTTAAAGAGTATAAATATTTGTTCTGTTGCTATTAACATTTCGTAGACAAGCTACATCGTTCTTCATCACATTACTCTGAACAAACTTCATGGGTTAGTCCTATAAGTTGTCAATTAATGATGCCCTCATCTTCCAAACCTATTTCTATTTGTTTATATATATCTACATTAATTGACGTAGTTTATATCTAATGAAGTGGGATGCAAATCTTTCTCTTGTCTTGTATCTAGATTAAAGGATGTAGAATTTAAATGAAGTTAGTCACTAGTGAATTCTATGTGTTTTTACTTTGTTAAATCACTAATTTGTATTGTCTAAGGGAAATATCATCTTTTGTGTAAATTGTACAAATATAAGATAAATAAATGAATAAAAGATAGTGAATAAAAACTATAGAAATTAAGTAAGAGTAAAAAATGTAGAAGTAATAATTATTATAATGATGTGATATAGTTAATAGAGAAATTATGGTTAGAAATTGCTGGAATATTAACCGAAATAATCAGTTTGAGATAGTAAGTAATATTCTATTTGATCATGATCATATGCATAGTTCATATCGCTATAATGTCTAATTTCGTCAAATATTTAAGGATGATAATAACACTACTATTTTATTATTGCTATATTTTGTAGATTGGGTTGCATAGCACATGACCTTAAGCATCTTTAAACTTCCAAGATGCTAGATTGTTTTGGGTAATTCTGATATTATTGGAATAACTAACCCATGTTTTATCTGATAGTATGGTATAAATCATTATAGGTTGATTTGACCTTTTATTCACTTTTTCCTGTGAAAATTGAATTGACAAAGTTATTGACAAAGTTTGTGCTTCCGCATGATAAAGAATTTAGAATAACTTAACTCGGTATTTTTTTTATGAGTTTCATGCATCCTTTGGAAAGAATATTTAATATTATCACTATGCTTGTATCTTAGATGAAGTAAAGTTGTGAACTGGGTGTCTTGTTATCTAATGATTTTCTATTGAGTTATATCTTCTTCTCTTTCTGACCCTATGTGATTGCATAGTGATATTTTTCTACCTCAAATCATATATTTCTCCTATTATTGTGTAAAATTGTGAAATTGGGAATGTGTGAAAAGATGTCAATGTTGAGGTTATTACATATTTTATTGGATAATCAAGTTGTTTTGAAAAGTCAAGTTTTCTGCACTACGAAGCCTCTGCATTTTCACGTAGGCAAGGCCATCTGCGATGAGCCCCCGAGGCATAGGTCGGGCCCTTAGGACACGTCTTCTTCACTCTTTCATTGTAATTTTACTCTAGAAAAGAAATGTACTCTATCTATTTTACAAATTATAATGTATTATCTTATGAAATCTTGCTTCTATATTGTTTACACTTAGTT
This sequence comes from Cunninghamia lanceolata, assembly GCA_027924645.1. NCBI lineage: Eukaryota > Viridiplantae > Streptophyta > Pinopsida > Cupressales > Cupressaceae > Cunninghamia > Cunninghamia lanceolata. The sequence continues at coordinate 890,526 of BSBN01001694.1, read as the reverse complement.
ATTGTCATAGTGTATGGGAGATTTCTAAATCAACTTTGTTGTAAGTTATGTGTATTTGTGTTGTGTGCATGTTCATATGAGTTGGGCATGACATTAGGATGATGATCTATTTTCTCGTGTGATGTGATTATTTTCATTTGGATAGATCATGGATTAGTATGTGAATCTAAGTATATTACTGTATGTGAATCGTAACATATTGGATAAGAAATCTCATTTAGCATTATATGTGTTAGAGTTGGCTATGATTGGAGCCACCCAGGATCTAGGACTTCATGAAAGTACAAGAGAGATCAAATGAAAGAATGATGCTATTCTATCATTGAATGCAAAAGAAAGATTGTTGTTTTGATTACATAATACATGAAGAGAGCCTTGCTTATAAAGGCAAGGTGAGAGCTAGAAGGTGGAGTTATTCCAACAACATTTGCCAATTAGAAGATGATAGCTAATTGCACATGTGGAGGATAAAACAACTCACTCCAACTATCAACAACTCAACACACAACTAGACTTAACTAGACACAACTAGACATCTAGTAGACTCACTAAGTCAACTTAATATGTGTGATATATGTGTGATGTGTGAATATTATTTAACTAGTAAATAGTTAAATAAAATGAATTATCCACACTAGGGTAAACTGGTTAGGTGATAACCCTGTTCACACCAACACCCCCCCTTAAGTGCAACTTAGGGAGTAGTTGACTAAAGCAAGATGAAAAGATGGATGGGTCCTGGCTACTAGGCCATGTTAGGTACCCATGTACAAACAAATCTCAAGTGGAGAAAAGGAGAAAACCACATGGGACAAAACTCCTCTCCAAAAGTGAGAATGCATGAAAGAATGAAAGTGAAAGAAGAAGTGATAGGAGGAGGACTCAACATGACCCCCCAAGGACAACTTCGATCACATATATACAATCAAATACCCCCCCATAGGAGATCAAGTGTGAGACTATAGGTCCCCCCACAATGAAGTAGCTCATGTGCCAATGAAGAATGTCTGAAGAAAAATGCTGGAAAGTGTCCTATACTTGCAAACAACTTTTCTCCCCTTAGGAAGAAACAAGTCCAAAGGCGGATGTCGAAGAAACTCCATCTCAAGGAATGAGGGAAAAAGCCTCATGATGTATGCCTCTAAAGATTGCTCAAGTGTCCACATGTCAGAATCAAGGAATGCCACAATGCAATGATGTGTGTCCAATCCAAAATCTTGTGTAGACTCATGAAGAACAACCACCAAAGATGAAGTAGATGGGATAACAGTTGTGCTGTAACTGGCATCAAAGAGGAGAGATAACCCCTCAAGTGTGTCCTCCAAATCTGCAATATGAGACTCACAAAACAAGTCTGATATACCTGCCAAGAAAGTATCCCACAAAGCTGTGTCTGAAAGACTGAAATGATCCTGCTCAACTGAAGTAGATGAACCCATGTCGATGTCGATCTCTGAAGAAGTAGGAGGTTGAGGTGATGGAAGTTCAACACTAGTGTCATGAACCAAAGTAGGTGAAAGAACACCAAGGTTCAAGTGACCAAACTTCTTCTCAGAAACATGATTCACACTTGATGCATGAGTGTGAATAGCCATCAATGGATCTGCATCATCAGAAGAAACAAAATGGGAGAAGGAATACAAGTGAGATGGATGATCAGCCATCCCAACAGCAATGATATCTCTGCTCTCCAAGTCCCGTATGATCACTGAATCAGGAGTGAACTCAACTGTCTTGCCTGCACCACAATGAGTAATCTGATAGATGGAAAGGAGATTGGATGTCAAAGAAGGTACACACAACAGATTGTTGAAAGTGCCCTCACTAACATCAATTGTCCCTTTTCCAGATGCATGCATGTATGTATTGTTACCCATCAAGATAGGTGTCGAAGTGCATGACTCAAATGAAGAGAACATCCCCTGTGAAGATGCCATATGGTGAGAAGCTTCTGAATCAAGAAGCCATCTCTCTGACTGTAGACTTGTTGATGCAAAGAATGCTTTTCCTTTTCCTTTGTCTATCCCATTTGCAATGCTCGCTTTCCCTGTAGGTGTAGATGATGATGGTGTTAAAGAAGAGGATGGACTAGGTGATGATGATGGCATTTGGATATTATGCTTTTGAATAATGTGAGTCAACTCATCAATTTTCTTCTCATAACACTTATGCTCATCATGTCCTAGTTTCTTGCAGTATGCACACTTTGATCTCTCCTTCTTAGATGATTCCTCCTTGGGAGAGCATGAGGACTTAGGTGATTTGGTTGACTCCTTTGCTTGCTCATTGTTCTTAAAATCCTTAGGTTTCTGTTTCTTGCCTTTGCTAGTTGAAGCCTTTTGATCCTTAAAACCTTGATTAGCAAGAAGTGCTGGAGGTTTAGGAGACTTCAATTTGCCCATGTGTACTAACTTAGCTTGCTCCCTTGTGAGTGATGCAGCAAACTCATCAAGTGAAGGCATTGTGAAAGCTTTCCCAAGTGCATCCATCGTATCATAGAAGGTAGAAACAAAAACTGAATAGTTAGGACCAAGCTTGGCAAGGATTGAAAGAATCAATTGAGTGTCCTCTTTCTCAATTTGACATTGTTTGAGCTGCAATCTAAGTGACTTTAGTTTTGTGAAGAAGTCTTGGATGCTTGCAAAATCGGTTGGATTCAAACCAATTAATTCATTCTCCAATTTGAAACCCCTCATTGTATCTTGTTTGCCAAAGAGATTCTCTAAGGTAGTCCACACTTCATTAGGTGTTTTACAAGATTTAATATGAAAGAGAAGATTAGGAGAGATAGACAAGCATAGTGTTCCATAGGCTTGATCACATCTATTATACCACTTTCTCTTTTCTGCAGCTGCTGTTGGTTCATTTTCTGTACCCATTGTTACTCTGTGAATTTTCAAACTTCTTAAATGAATCTCTATTTTAGTTTTCCACTCATGATAGTTATATGGTGTGAGTAGAGGAAGTTTGTGTGAATCCATGATGCAAGAGTACAAAAAAGAACACAAGCACACCCCCCTGTTACTCAATCAAAGAGATCACCCCCCAAAAAAGAAAGATTGTGGCACTTTATAATTAGTGCGATTTACAATCATCCTCAAGGGACCAAGAATGGGAAAGCATGAAAATCTCTTAAAACTGAGATTCAAAGGAGATTACAATTGCTCACAATGATTAACCACAGCAAATAGATCCCTTCAAAATAAGTTTCACTTTCTCAAGTGTCAAAATGCCCAAGTTATCACCCAAAAGCCAAAAAATTGACAAATGAAATAAAACGAACTTGGAGTAAAATATGAGAAAAGTGCATGGATAGATTTGAAGAGCTCCTGAATACCTTTCCGATGCCACAAGAATCGTAAAAATTGGATATTGTGGCAAGAAGTTGTGAGCTCGGAAGCGAAAAACGAAGATCTGTCTTCAAACTGCTGTAGCAGTCACCTGCAGCAGAATTTCAGAAAAATACTGACACAACTACGAAGTGCTCACTGTTAGCTTTCTGACGATATCTCGTTTGCCCGATTTTGCCTCCGTAGGCAAAAGTTATGCAAAAATGAAAAAAAGCCCCTGTTTAGGGCTTTGAGGGGCAAAAATGGCCCCTTGCGCTGACGCAGTGCTGACGTCAGTGGAATATTCTTAGAATATTCCTTTTTGGCAGAAAAAAATGCCCCCCCTCCCGGAAAGCAAAAAATTGCCAAAAAATCACCCTCTACGCCGAAAACCGCTTTTTAGTCGTGAAACCGCCGTTGAATGGACGGAAACCGTTGTTGGAGCAATTGAAAACTCCTGTTGACTGCGGAAAACCATGGGTTTGAGGGTGAAACCGCTAGTTGTTCCCAGATTCTTTAGATGCTGCCGGCTAAGAATTAGACCGCTGAGGAGACTGCCATGTCAAAAAACTCCCGCCGGATGGGAATGCAAGGACTACGACGATAGGTACAACCCATGAGTTTAGAAAATTGCCGGCGTGAGAAGAAGATGCTGCAAATTCTGATTGTAGACCAGTTTTTCTTTGAAACCGCAGGGAGTTCAAAGACTACGCCGAGAGGAACATGGACCAGTTTAGAAGTTTCCCGGCATGAACAAGGAAAGCCAGTCGATGAGATTTATGGCTGCCTTTTGATTTGGTTGTTTGAAAATGCTAAACTGATCTTTAATAAATGTCTCCCACTGGTGCCGATTGATACGAATGGCCAGGAGATCGCAGATGCTGCCGGTTTAGGCAAAAACTACTGATGCTGGTGATGCCTTTTAGTTGGGTGATTTAGCCAATGGGAACAACCGACTTGTAGAAAGTTTCCGGCATGAATTGCTTTTTGCCAGTGAAAAAATCCTTTGACCGACGGTGTTGATTTATGCCGCTGGAGATTATTGGATGCCCACCAGTTAAACGCTGCCGGTGAGATGTCTTCTAATAGCTGAGATCCGCTGCCAAAGGCTTTTGATAACCACCAGATCAATGCTTGTATGGCCGCCGGATATTGAAGTGTGACTGCCTCTAAACTGGCCGCTAGGGGTTTAGACCGCCGCTGGAGATTGATCCCGCCACCGGTGGAATTGTTGGATATGTGAGACCACAGGCGAGGATATGAAGACGACAGGGAGTGGCCGAGGGATGTGAGATCTGCAGTGAAAGGTATTGGAACCACGGATAATTGTTTATCAATCGATGGCTGATGGAGATCCGTTGGTTGAATGCAAAGACTATCGATTCCACCAAAGACTGTGACTGCCCGCTGTGAAGTGTTTGTGGGGGATGATTTAACTCCAAAAATCTGTCGTAGTTTACAAACAGTTTAACACCTCTGAAGAGATGTATGCTGAAGTGATTCGCGGGTAATTGTCTGCGAAGAAGGAACCACTTGGTACGGACCCAACGGTCCAATACTCTGTGCAAGCCGGAATATTTCCCAGATCCTTACAAAAAAGCAGACAATATAAAAACACAGCGATTAAATTATTTACCCGATGGATGATTTGACCGACGATGTACACGAAGATGATACAGATGGATTCAGATTCCCTGCGCAGTTCGTAGTACAAAGATTTTGCAGAATATTCTGCGATGATTCCGTACGGCGTCCAAGGGTAAATTTTTTTTGCCTTTTGCAACAATTTTGTCTGATTTGGACGATTTTACAGTCGATTTATAGGTTTTCAAGTGTCCTGAGCGCGATGGTTGGGTCAATTTTTGCCCAGACTACTCCGAAACTGCTGGTACTCCCGGATCACGCTAAAGAGCTCCAAATTGAAACCCTCGTCAATTTTGCCTCTGATGTCGGATTTTGACGAAACGAAAGGCGATCTTGACTATTTCGGCTGCTCTGGACGCAATGGTGAAGTCTGATTTGCAACAACACGCACCGAAATGCACCTGCAATACAAGAGCAAGAAGGGGAAACCCTCACAAAACTGAGATTTCTATCAAGTTTTTCTGATTTTCCAGGCCATCATGCGATGCAAGAGAAGAGCATACTCAACCATCAAGATCCACCATGAATTGCACTCAAAATCTCTCAAAAAATGACTAACACAAAGTGATTCTTCCTAGAGTTCTGATACCATGTTAGAGTTGGCTATGATTGGAGCCACCCAGGATCTAGGACTTCATGAAAGCACAAGAGAGATCAAATAAAAGAATGATGCTATTCTATCATTGAATGCAAAAGAAAGATTGTTGTTTTGATTACATAATACATGAAGAGAGCCTTGCTTATAAAGGCAAGGTGAGAGCTAGAAGGTGGAGTTATTCCAACAACATGTGCCAATTAGAAGATGATAGCTAATTGCACATGTGGAGGATAAGACAACTCACTCCAACTATCAACAACTCAACACACAACTAGACTTAACTAGACACAACTAGACATCTAGTAGACTCACTAAGTCAACTTAATATGTGTGATATATGTGTGATGTGTGAATATTATTTAACTAGTGAATAGTTAAATAAAATAAATTATCCACACTAGGGTAAACCAGTTAGGTGATAACCCTGTTCACACCAACAATATGCATCTTGTGATACTTTGCATGTTGCATGGGGGTAAGTCCACGGTACTACAATTTTGTCTTGTATTTATGCATTGTAATTATGTTTATGTTGTGTTAAGTTTAGAAAAAAAAATTGTTGTGTCCTTTTTGGGCTCTTGTTTCATGGGTACCTAGGTGGGGCGTTACATTAAACCACATGAGGCCGACATTGGGAACCTTTTAAGAGGTCCTAAGTTGACAAGCCACATTTTAGACTAGGGCTAAAAGGGGACAAGGGCACTTGAGAGCCCTAATCCTTTAGCCCCAAACCCCTGGGATAAGGCACTTGAAGTGTCATTAACCCCACCTTATAATTACTTTCCCATGTTCTGTGCATTGAGATCAAGAATCACACACGTTTTAATGATAAAAAAAGGTGCTAAAATAGGTCCTAATTAAAAGTGTAAACATATGAGGTCCACCTAGGTGCTAAATTAAGTGTAAAATGCTAGTGTGCAAATTTTAAGACACTGCAGATCTCAAGGGTGTCCTTGTCAGTGCAAGATCAAATTTGATCATGCTCTCATTTTTCTACTAAATTAAATGCTAAAACGATGAGCTATATACTTGGTTGCACCCTAAGATTGCAACAAATGGCAACATATTATGAGTTTTAGGGTAGAGCTAGATATATGTAAAATTTTAAGATGTATTGGTGGTTGGTTAGTCTTGAACTAGTTCTACTATAAATACTATGAATTCTTGTGTGTCCAAGTGCTAGTCAAGATTATTTTAAGGTATCAATTAGTGTAGTTCAAGATTTTCTCATGCCTACATGGTCTTGGATTGGTTTTGCTAATAAAAACTTGTGTGTCCACTAATCAAGATTATTTTAGGGTATTAATTAGTGTAGTTCAAGCTTTGTTTCTCATGCTTGTACATGTGTTGTAAGTTAAGGGAAGATGTTGATTGTAGAAGTTTCTTCATGATACAAGTTTCTCCATAACTATTTGGATGTTTTTAAGGGATAGGTATCCCATATTTGTTCTTGAGGCTACACAAATGCTAGCTTGGTGTTGCATTAATTAGTTAATCCTCATAGGAATTTTTAGAACTACTTCAAAGTGTGTTTAGACAAATCTTTTTAATACATAACATGGATTCATCTTGTTCACCTATGAATCTTTAAAGTATAATTTGTTATGAATGCTTCTTGTATATATAGGGATGTATTTAGATCATCGTAAAGCCAATCTTATGGTCTTAAAGTGTATGCTTAGTTCTCATATTTGAGTTTGCAAATATATTTTTGTATGAAACCTTATGTTTGATTCAATTGCCCATATGATCAAGGCACTAGTCTATTGTAGTTTGTCCATCCACTAACACTCTTAAAATCAATAAAATACACCTTTTCATTTTACTTGTAGTTTTATTTGTTTTATATCCTCTCTCATCTTTCAGTAATGTTACTTATGTTAAATTTTGTGAGTACATATAGTTAGTCCTTTTCATTTCACTAGCACTCTTAATATGATGTTACTTATGTTACTTATGTCCTTTTCATTTCACTAGTACTCTGAAAATTAAAGAAAGTAACTTCTCTTTAAATATACCTTTTTTTTAAACCTTTATATTATTGTTACCAAATTTCTATTTAATAAATTTTTTTCTCATAACATTTATTTTGTTTTCTCTCATTAGAATAACGACTATAATGCTCCCTTGCTTTTTTTTTTTTCTTAATCTTTTGTCCACTCCCAAAAATCAATTATTAGTCTATTCACTTTCATTAGTCATTCACTTTCATTATTCTTAGACTATTTAAGTATGCATACTGGAATATGTTTTTAAGAATAGAAATATCCTATGATCTAGGGATGTTTTGTAAGGTCACAGAGTACAGATACATATGCTGAGGTCTTTTGGTAACTTTGGCTTCACTAGCGTTTAATTCATGCACGGTGATGATCTGTGTCCAACTTGCTCTGTGAAGAAATGTCAGAAAAATCCCTCCCAATGCATCAGACGGAGACTACTCAATTGGAGAAATTATGCAGTGGGGGAGATTCTCAAGCTGGGCTTTCGACCGAGGAGACTACAAAATCACGTACAGACAAGTCCTCTCAAGCCAACAAATCGACCCGCAGGTTAGAAGCATTTTATTTGAACGTTTGTGTCTATCTCCACAAAATGAATCCAATGTTAAGTCTCACTCTCTATTTTAATTTAACAGTGACTACAACGGTACAGATGTATTTCTCAGTCACAGCGGTAAACAAAAAAATTTTGTAAGGCAGCTATACACAGACCTGACAAACCAAGGCGTGTCCTGCTTCTTTGATCAAGATCCTGAAAGCTTGCCAGTAGCGGAAGATTTCCCCTCTATTATATTTGAAGCGGTTAAGACATGCAAAGTAGCAGTTTTGCTTCTCTCCAAGGATTTCCTCGAAACAAAGTGGCCAATGTTGGAACTCTCTGCTTTCGTGGAAGCGAGAGACACACCCCATATAAATCCCAATCTCAAAATTTTACCCTTGTTCTTCCAGATTTCACCGGATGCTCTTAAAAACATTAAGGCATACAACGAAAAGTGGCAGCAGTTGGGGATATCCGGGGAAAGGCGAGCCAAATGGCACCAAGCTTTGGATGCAATACGCCGAACTAATGGGTTGCCCTTCAAGGAAGGTGGCGATGAAGTGGAGTTCAGAGAAAAAGTAGTGAAAGTAATCTTGCACATACTTCTACCCTCAAAAAGGTATCACATCCCTAGTATGCAAGGAGAAGAACGAATGTGCCAGGTGAAAGCACCCCACTACCTTGTTTTCTATAACTCCTTTCTTTTGCTTTAGTTGTACTGTCACGCATATATAGATACTGTTATGTATTTATCATATTTATTGGTTGCAGGAGGTTACAAAATTCTTCAACACTGTTCGTCCCAACATAAGCGGAATCCGCATTGCAGGATTGTGTGGAATAGCGGGCCAGGGGAAAACTACACTTGCCAAGGCTTTCTGCAACCTGAAATTGAGGGATTTTGAAGGTAAGGTATGCCATCTGGAATTCTCTAGAGGCGACTCATTTGAAAGAAGAAAACTTGCTCTGCAGTATCTCACTCACTACCCTCAATCGCGTCTCCAAACAATTACAGAAAATGAGGTGAGCAATTTCATATGTTTTAATTTTGTTTACAGGATGTCCTTCCTTTCAATAAAGAATCCTCTTTACAACTCAGTGTTATGTAAATGACTCTAAACAAAGACTCTGAACAAGATTTGTAAGTACCCTGCATTTTCTACTATAACTTACAGGCAGAAGTTGAGTTTTTGGAAAGGGTGAAGGGCCAAAGGGTATTGTTGGTTCTCGACAATATCACAGAAGAAATCATAGATGAAGTGAAATATTATATAAAGCCAAATTTCAAAATCAATAGCTGCATCCTTTTGAGCACACGAAGGGTAGATGTTCTAGCAAAGCATTTCAACATTGACTTGGATTCATGCATGCACGTCCCTGGGCTTCAAGAGGACGACGCCATAGCCATCTTGTTGGAAAGCACATCTCTAGAAGAGTCAACATTGAAGGCAAAGGAGAGAGCTTTTGCTCTGAAGTGCGCAAACAGATGTTCGTTCAGATGGGGTATAAAATTTCATCCGTTAGCTTTAAAAGCTTTTGGTCGCTACCTCTTCAGTACATACGGTTCGAATTTGTCAAAATGGGTTGCTAAGATAGATGGCTTGGTAGACCGATCCGGTTTTGGTTTGGATGACGTGTTCGCTATGCTGCGTAAAGCTTTTGATGACATGAGTCCCAAATACCGCACCATATTCATGCTTCTCACCGTATATATACCGCCGAATATGTCTCCCCACAAAGTTCCTGAGTGGCTGGCAATAAATTGCAACGAAGAGATCTCGTCTATTAACAAAGCAGTGAGTTGAATATTTGCCTTTAAACATTTTTAGTTTTTGATTTAGGTGTTCTAATTGAAAAACCGTTGAACTCTTAATTTATGTGTGATTTCAGTTTGAGTATCTACGTAAGAAGGCTTTTATTGAAGAATTTGAACCTGAAATTCGCATACACGACCTATATATTGAGTTCGCTCAAAGCACAGCAAAAGAAATGGGGAGGTGGCTGTGGTGGAAGGGCGACGAAACAAGTACACGTGGGTTAATTTCACAAGACCAAGCAGGGTTTCAATTGGCTAAGTTGGAACAATGCAGCTCTCGAAGTCCGTCCCAGATCGCCAACAAGTACCTTCAAAATCTATTGTTGCTTCAGCTTGTAGATGTGCAGAATATGAGCAAGCTTGACTTCAGCCGGATGGACAGTCTCAGAAATATCACATTACACAATTGCGAAGACCTGACAGCTCTTGAAGGTATGGAAAATTTGGTACAGTTGGCGTGGTTTCAGATAAGCAAGGCAAATCCAATGTTCAAACTTCCCAAGCTAAGCAGCCTCATCGGGTTACAACATCTTGAGATCGACATTGCAGTCACAGAGGTACTCAATCAGCTGGGAGATCTTACCCCTTGTTCTCATCTCAGAGAGATTAATGTTCGCTGTCCATCTCTCCAGAAGTTCCCAAGGTTGAATAGTTTGCGGTATTTGGAGAAAGTGGAATTTAGTGAGTGTGATAAAGTGAAGAGACCCCTGGACTGTACAAACTGCATAATGCTTCAAAGTATTGTCCTTAACGGTTGCTCTCAGATGGCTGCCCCACCGGTACTAGCTGGATGTAAGAAACTATCCGAAATTGTTTTGTGGGACTGTGATGCAGTGATGGCATTTCCAGATATAGATGTGCCAAGAACGTTAAAGACCCTAAAGGTGCTCATTTCATCAAAAGTTTCTTCGGCGCCCAAAAGTTTAGAGTCTTGTTACACACTGAAATATCTTCAACTATGGAATATGATAAAAGTAAAGAAGCTTCCGAGTTTCAAACGTCTATCAAATTTGACTGTGCTCGACCTTGTCGAGTGTGGTATAAGGGAACCCCCGGATCTTGCATGTTGTGTCAAGTTGGAGGATGTTTACTTTTTCAAACTCAAAAATTTAGAAAGATTTCCTAACTTCTCATCACTGAAGAAGTTGAAGAAGTTAAGTTTATATAATTGCACGAGGGTTCAAGATCCTCCTGATATCGGAGGATGCTCTGAATTACGGGTGTTTGATCTGCTTTTCAACGATAATATGAAAGGACTTCCAAAGATGGATGGCTGCCCACGATTAGAGGAAATCAGTGTGAGTTGGCATTGTGAGCACGAGTCCAAGTGTGATCCCATCAGTTGGAGCAATTGGGAAGTCGATGATGACGACGAATCTTGCCTAGTGCACTTTCAAGTCGAAAAGTGTCCGAACTTTTGGGTATTTCCAGAAGCATTGAAAGAGTGGCAGTGGCTGAAGGGCAAATCCAAGCTGGTGAGGAAGTATTCCCGTGGAGTGAAGGTGTATTACTCTATCACAGCTCCGTCTACAAGGTCGATGTCTTACGGCCAAGATTCTATTACTCTAGGATTATTATGTAGCGAAAGGATCGTTTTCCCGACGCCGGGCAGAGTTCGGTTGAAAGAATTGCAAGAGGAATTAGCTCGAAAGAAGGGTATTACTCATGCAAGTGCCGCCTCCGGTAAGGTTTTAATACCAGCTTTAAATAATTTATATATGAAAAAAGAATGAACTAAGCAGATTATTCTTAGAAATTTAAATTTAAATTAAAAATATATGATGTTGCATTTTGTATTCAACTCCTTTTAAAAATGGGTAAACATAGGAAAAATTATGTATATATATTTATTTTCTAAATGGTAATTTATTCATGTTTCTTTTGTATTTTAAGTCCGTTTTGATTAGAGTATTTTAAATGTAATTATTAGTTTATAAGTAGTATATTCTTGTGTGAATTTAGTTCATGACCTAATCTTATTTTGATTTCATTATTCCCCAACCTAGATTAGATCTAAAAGTACAGGTTTCGTGTAGACTTGACCCAAGTCAATTTTGTAATTGTATATTTAAACCTCAAACTTTTAAAATTTAAAATTCAAATTTATATCTTGCCAACCTCTTCACTAGCCATTATGAGTTGACTTAGTACATATTTGTGTTGATTTGTATGCTATGGCATTGTATTTAAAGACATTTATTCATTCATTTAAAATAATGTTCAATTAAGCTACAACATACAAAAAGAGATAGAAGAATAATTAAAGAACATTCATTTCAAAGAATTACAACAACATACATCATCCTAGGCCCATTGTGGGCTTGCTTGTTGTCCTCAATCATTGTTCTAAAACTACTGAATTGATCATCATAAAGGTCTGACTAAGGAGAATGTAACCCTCACAATTTGGTAGATTCTCCAAAGGCGTTTGTAAACACCATTTGTTCCTTACCAAATTTAGATATGAAAGAAAGGTAAACAAATTCCAACAATCAAATTTTTGTGAGCTCATTCTAATGAGTAAATGTTTGGTTTGCATGTCAATTTAATTTTTTAGGCATATAGATTAGGGCCCTAGACATGGACCTAAACCAAAGTGAAACACAAACAAGTTCCAATAGATTAATTTCTTTTAGTTCATTCTCATGAGTATAGGTTTAGGTCTAAACACGAGTTTAGTTCTATAGGTGCAAAGATCTTGAGTATGTAAGTGCTAATCCAAACTAGAGTGTAACATAAGAAATTTGAAGATTTTGAGAAATTCATGTAAACAAGTCTTAAACATTAATATTGTGACAAATAAATTCTCAATATCTTAAGTATCACTTTTCAATCTTCAAAATCTAAAACTAAATGATACAATTTAATTTATTTAATTTCTATTGTAGAGGGGGGAAAATCTGTGCTAGAATGCAAACCTAAGCTAATAGATGACCTCTATCTTAGATTGGAGCATGAAAGAAATGCAAACTAAACAAAACTCAATACCTTTCCTTGATATGAATGGTGGCTCCTAATGATGAAGTGTTGATGATGATTGCTATATTGAGTTGCTCTAATAGACTCATCAGTATGATAACATGTACCTGCAAATGTTTCTTGATGCTAAATGGTTAGGGATGGCTAGAATTTATAGGTTTGAGGTAGGAGAATGGAGGGTTTGGATTTATTTGGATTAGATGGCTAGGATTGAATGAGACAAATGTTAGATTTCTACCCAAGAATGCAAGTGATTGAGAGAAAGGAAAATAGAAATTAGATATGAGTCAAATATGCTGTATTCAACTCAAGAGAATGCAAAGCATTACAATAGAATGAGATGCTCATATGAGAGCAAGAGGTGGGTATATATATGATATTCTACCCAAGAGACTCAATACACAACCAATGTGGGATAAAGTGAAAAAGTCCCTAAGTAAGCTTAACCTAGTGTGAAAAGAGCTAAGGTGGAGAACAAGCTAAGAAATAGCTAGATAACAAAGTAACCCTTTTCACACTAACAATAATACATGCTTTATTAACCTAAGCGAGACTAATAGAAGTGTAGGAAAAACCTAGGAATATAGGGAAAAAATAAATAACCCAACTAGAAAATAAAAACCTACACTAACACCCCCCATAAGCGAAGCTTAGGTGGATGTAGAAATGGGTCCCGACAAATCAAGCCTGAGGAGGTACCCATGTACATAAAATTCCCCCCCAAAGAGAGAGAAGAGACCCCCCCCCAAAGTAGAGAGAGTCAGGACTCCGAGTGAGAGGAAGAAGCCCCCCCAGAAGATGAAGCATCATGCAGCCCCATCAAAGCTCGCAAATGAAGGAACTTGCTCTCAGTGAAGGGTTTGGTGAAGATATCAGCAACCTGCTCGGAAGTCGGACAGTAGCGAAGGTCGATGACGTGGCCATGGATGAGCTCCCGGATGTAGTGCATGTGGATCTCTATGTGTTTGGTCTGTTGATGATGGACCGGATTCTGTGAGATCTGAATGGCACTCTGGTTGTCACAAAATATGACTGATGGCCATCTGATCTGGATACCAAACTCAGTGAGAAGATTCTGAAGCCAAATGGCCTCAGTGATGGCATTCACAGCCCCTCGATACTCGGCCTCAGTAAAAGATAGAGCAATAGCAGATTGCTTCTTGCTTGACCAACAAACAGGACCTGAACCAAGTGAGAAGCTGTAACCTAAAGTAGACTTACGATCCTAAGAATCACCAGCCTAATTTGAATTTGTGTAGCCCACCAAGTCAAGCTCAATACCTACTGCGTAGTGAATCCCAAAACTGTGAGTACCCTGAATGTAGTGAAGGATCTACTTGGCTGCTTTCCAGTGTAGCTCATGAGGCTCCTGCATGAATCGAGAGACCATGCCTACATCATATGAAATGTCAGGTCTCGTATGAGTCAGATAAATGAGACTCCCAACAAGCTGTCGATACAAAGTGTCATCAACAAGTGGAGAAGAACACTGAGCCTCAAGTTTGACTCCAGAAAGGAAGGGAGTCGGAGCAGGCTTACAGTCAGCCATATGAAACCTCAAGAGCAAATCTAGAGCATACTTGGACTGTGTGATGGTGATCTCGGAAGAAGACTGAAATATCTCAATCCTGAGAAAGTAATGCAACAAACCCAAGTCAGTCATCAAAAAACTATCATGAAGGGCAGTTTTGACAGCCCCAATGGTGGATGAAGAACTCCCTGTAATTAATAAGTCATCAACATACAGAACTAAAAATAGGAGTGAATCATCCTGCTGTAGAATGTAGACATTGGGATCAGAATGGCACCAAGTGAACCCAACTGATAGAAGGAAGGAGTCCATCTTGGCATACCAGGCCCGAGGAGCTTGTTTGAGGCCATAGAGAGACTTTTGAAGATGGCACACAAGTGAAGAATCCTGAATGAATCCCTATGGTTGCTCCATGTAGATCTCCTCCTGAAGGTCACCGTGAAGAAAAGCACTCTTCACATCCATCTGGTGTACTTCCCAACAATTAGCTGCAGTAATGGCAAGAACAAGTCAGATGGAATTCATTCAAGCAACTGGTGTAAAAGTCTCAGAGTAGTCAATCCTAGGAACCTGGGAGAATCCTTTGGTGACCAAGTGAGCCTTATGCTTGTCAACCGACCCATCTGCTGCAAATTTTGTCTGATAGATCCACTTACATCGAACAAGTTTTCTTCCCTTAGGAAGAGGGACTAGATCCCAAGTGTGGTTCCTCATCAAGGAACTATACTCCTGCATAGCTATATCCCACTCAGAAATACCAGAAGCCTCATGAAAGGACTGTGGATCTGAGGCAGTAGCAATGAAGACATGTGGAGCATCCTGAAACTGTGAACGTGTCCACCTGGTGTCTGATGGATCCCCAACCCAATCACCTGCAGATTGCAAGGTCTGTCTAGCCCAAAGTGGACCAGAAGATGGAGAATCTAGAGGAGAATCATCAACCTCTGAATGATGACTAGGAGAGGAAGGAGGTGAGTCCTCTAAATCACTCTCTGCATCGGAAGTGGAGGTAGAAGACTGCTCAGGTGGATCTAACTCATCAGAAGATCTGTCATGTATCCCAAGTGACTCCAATGTCAAAGTAGAAGGAGTTGGAGAAGTGATAGAAAGTGAGCTCGAAGAGCCCTCCTCAAACTGAACACTCCTTTCAATGAACAACTCATGTGTAGTAGGGTGGAGCAATCGATAACCCTTCACACCATCAGGATAACCTACAAATATGCAAGGTCTACTCTGTGGATCCAAGGCCTTGCGTTTCTTTGTAGGAATGTGGGCCCATGCAGGAGAACCAAAAAATTGAAAGTGCTTAATTGATGGTTTTCGACCACTCCAAGCTTCAAAAGGAGTGACTCCCTTCAAGGCTCAGTGAGGAACACGGTTCTGGATATAACAAGTTAATGGCCTTTGCCCAATACTATGGTGCAAGAGATCTGGAGTGAATCATGCAGTTCACCATTTCCTTCAAGGACCTATTCTTCTGTTCTGCAACACCGTTCTACTGAGGATTATACGAAACTGAATGCTACAAATCAATCCCCTCTGAAGTGCAAAACCTCTCAAACTGATGGTTAACATACTCACCACCATTATCAATGCGCAAAACTTTGATGGTTTTCCTGGATTGCTTCTCTACAAAAGTCTTGAAGTCCTGAAAGTGATCAAATACCTCAAACTTCTGTTTGAGAAAGTACACCCAAGTATATCGAGAAAAGTCATCAATGAATGTGAGGACATATCTAGCCCTACTGAAAGAAGGATGCTGAAATGGACCAGCCAAATCACTGTGAACTAACTCCAGTATCTGTGAAGCTCTCTATGCCTTACCTTTGTCAAACTTTTCCTTAGGATGCTTACCAAGAATGCAACCTTGGCAAACACCACCTGAAAACTGAACTGAAGGCAACCCTGTGACCATGCTCTACTGGTTGAGCTATTGCAAGTAGTGGTAGTTAAGATGGCCAAACCGCTCATGCCATAATCTACTCTCATCATTAGAATGAGTGAGCAAAACAGTCGAAGGAGGATCAGGAACAAAGTGAGAAAATAGATAGAGCCGTGATTGATGATCTGCTCTCCCAACTGCAACTGTAGAACCACTGTGCAACTCACGAGTCTCCACTGAATCAGGGGTGAACTCAACCTGCTTGCCTGAACCTGTGTGAGTGATCTGGTATACCGATAGGAGATTAGTTGATAATGAGGGCACACAAAGAACATCATGGAATGTGCCATCCCCCACATCAACAGACCCTCTCCCACACACCTCAATAGGAGTGTCATCACCCATCAAAATAGAAGGCATAGTACACGGCTCCAAAGATGCAAGTTCTTCCTTAGATGAAGCCATGTGGTGTGAAGCACCCGAATCAAGAACCCAAGTGGAGGTGAAGAAGCAACTGCAACAAGGGCCTTGCCCTTTCCTTTCCCCTTACTGTTTTCTTTTGCCTTGTTAGACCCCTCATTAGAACTTTGTTTGATAGACTCAGGAACACTGATATTATTCTTTTCAAGAATGAGTGTCAAGTGATCAATTTGTTTCTTCAGACATTTATGTTCATCATGACCAGGTCTTTTATAATAGGCACATTGGACCCTCTCTTTCTTAGGCTTGTTGCCCTTGGAAGATTGGGTCTCAATAGTTGCTTTTGAAGCAATCGATATCTGATCCTTCTTCTCCTTGCTATTCTTTTGTTTCTTATCCTTACTATTGTTGTTACTACTTTGTCCTTTCTGTTCTTTTGTGCCTTGGTTGGCAGCCAAGGCATGTGACTTAGAGGACTTAAGAGTGCCCATCTGGATTAGCTTGTTCTGTTCTCGAGTGAGACTGACAACAAAATCATCTAAAGATGGCATGGTGAATTGAGTACCAAGTGCACCCTTAGTAGCATAGAAGGTAGAAGCATAGAAGGTAGAAACAAACACAGAATATTCTGAACTTAACTTAGAGAGAATACTAAGAATCAGTTGTTGCTCTTTCTTTTCAATTCCACATTATTTTAACTGTAGCCTTAGTGATTTCAATTTAGTGAAGAAATCTTGGATTGTGTAGAAATTGCCTGGACTTAAACTAATTAGTTCATTTTCCAACATATGACCCCTCATTGAATCTTGTGTGCCAAATAGTTTTTCTAGCTCTATCCAGATTTTATTTGGTGTATTAAAAGACTCAATGTGAAAGAACAAATAAGGAGAAACAGACAAACACAATGTTCCATATGCCTCATCACATTTGTTAAACCACTTAGGCTTATCTTCATCTTTAGTAGGTTCAGTTTCAAGTCCCATAGTTATCCTATTTAGTCCATCTTTCCTTAAGTGAATTGTCATGCGTGATTTCCACTCAAAGTAATTGTATGGAGTTAGGATGGGTAGATTTGTTTGATCCATGATGAAGAAATGCAAAGAAGAAGTGCCGAAAAGAAGAGAACCCAACCAAGACAACCCCCCCTTTTTCACTCAATCAAAGAACCCCCCCAAGAAAATATGATTTGGCACTTTATATTAGTGCGTTTACAACTTCCACTAGCAAGAAATACTAAGTGGTCTTGATTTCAATGTATTACAAAACGCTCATGAAGAGCATATGCTGAAACTATAATTTTGGCATAATATCCAAAGAAATAAACAGTACCATTGCAATCTACTCAAAAAATCATGCACTTTCAAAAAAAGAATCGCCTCGATACGAGGTCGTATGTGAAAGTTATGATCCTTCGAAGTTTTCAAAAACGAGAACTGTGCAATGTCACGACTGAGAATCTGCAATTTCTAAAAAATCTGTACACTGAAATCAAAAAATGATTGTACCAACATGTAGAGCACAAAAAATTAGCCAAAATAAAAAAAAATCTCGCAAATCGGAGTTCGGGAGCCCAAGTTACAGCCTTTGGAAGTTGAACTGCAATTTCCAAAACGTCAATGGAGAGGGGTTTTGTTGTAGCTTTCTGACGTCGTTTCTGCAAAATATATAAGCTGTATGCAAAAACTAACAGATACCCAGATGGTTTTTCGGTGCTACAAACAAAACCTAGAAGGCGTTTTTCTCTGTGCTCTATAGAAAATGTGACTAATTGAAAAAAAGTGTTTTGCAACAAAAAAATGGCATGCAAAAACTGATTCAGCTACTTAAGATAAACAAAGGCATGCTGCAACCTGCAAGATTGATCATAATAAATAAAGTGCAAGCCGATTGTTAGATTTTAGCTCAAAGAGTCTTGAGGAAGCCATGAAAAAACTTGCAACTGGCAAGTCAAAATATGAACCCCCCTAGAAACTGGAGGTTCTCCACACTTTTCTATTTCTCCAGATCATCAGAAGATGCAAGAGAAGAGCATACTCATGTGCTTCGAAACCCACAACTCACAAACTAGAGTTTTCTCCACACTTTTCTGTTTCTCCAGATCATCTGAAGATGCAAGAGAAGAGCATACTCATGTGCTTCGAAAAACAACTCTACACTCTCAGATTTCTAAAAAAAATGCTAACCCACAACTCACAACCGCTCTGATACCATGTTAGATTTCTACCCAAGAATGCAAGTGATTGAGAGAAAGCAAAATAGAAATTAGATATGAGTCAAATATGCTGTATTCAATTCAAGAGAATGCAAAGCATTACAATAGAATGGGATGCTCATATGAGAGCAAAAGGTGGGTATATATATGATATTCCACCCAAGAGACTCAATACACAACCAATGTGAGATAAAGTGAAAAAGTCCCTAAGTAAGCTTAACCTAGTGTGAAAAGAGCTAAGGTGGAGAACAAGCTAAGAAATAGCTAGATAACAAAGTAACCTTTTTCACACTAACAATAAGACATGCTTTATTAACCTAAGCGAGATTAATAGAAGTGTAGGAAAAACCTAGGAATATAGGGAAAAAATAAATAACCCAACTAGGAAATAAAAACCTACACTAATAACAAATTAGGCCAAGATTAGAATTTTCTAGGAAATTATATAAGGATGAATGGTTGAGATTAAAAATGAATGGATGGCTAAGATTGAATGAGAGGCATTTGGGCAAGGATGGAAGCTTCTAGGGCATATCCTTACGTGAATGGCTAAGATTAAAGATGCAGTATGTAAATGTATGATGGAGATGTAAAGTCAATTTGACTTTTGTGGGAATGTCTAGTTTCAATGTGTCTAGATAACTCTTAGCTAGTCATGTGACTTCTTAAATTTTTGAATTTTTTTTTTGGATAATGGATAAAGATAGGATTTAATTAGAATAAATGGAGGATTGGAACGTGATTTAGATTTTTAGATTAATTAATCAAATAATAAAATTATTTAATTAATTAATGGAGAGGGATGTGGGAAAATTAGATTAATTAAAAAAATATAATTTGTTTAATTAATTTGATGAAAAGGTTAATGCTAAAGAATAATCCTAATTAATTAAATAGATATAATTCAAAATTAATTAGTGCTAGAATGAATATGTTTAGGATAGAATTAGGAAAGAGTCAAAAGGTGTCGAAATTGATGTTAGATGTGTTGTTAGGACATGGTCAATTTTAGGTGTCTACATTTTTTTCCGTCTTTGAAATGACATTGTGACTATGAGAAGCAATGTCGTTTCAAAGAAAGTAAATATAGGCACTTGGTGGGATGACATTGGTAATAATATGCCCTAAGCATTGAAATGTTGATTTTAAGATTGATTGATGATTCAGGTTTAATTGATTGATTTAAATTGATTGAAGTTGATTGATTGTATTGATTAAAGTTGATTGATGATTGGATTGGATGATTAAGATTGGTTTTGATACTTCAATGCTTGGAGGGATTTTTGGACTCAAATTCTTAATCTTGATTTTGAATGATTAGGTAGAGGTATGCCCCCTCGAGAGGACATGCAAGTTTGAAGAACATGGGTGTGCTCTCAAAATGGATGAAATAAATAGTGAGTAAAGATGTGAGGGATGAATGAAGAAAGGTGGATGGTATGAGGGTTAGTTGTGGATGATGGATGTCATTAGTGATGATTAAAAGATGTTTTTAGATGTGGAGGAGAAATGAACGGGTGAATGGTAATGATAAAGAGATGGTGAAAAGGCATGGATATAAGGGGGAATGATGAGAAAGGATAAATTATGCCCCAAGTATTAGGATGTGGATGTGAGGATGGAATGATGGTTAGTGATTGAAGGGATTATAATGTACTTATGTATGATGGGGAGAGATGTTGGTGTAGACACCCCAAATTCACCAAGAACATTCATCATATTGACATATTTTCCTAAAAATTAATTAAATAAGCAATTATTTAATTAATTTAAATCAATTTCCTAAAAATTAATTAAATAGGTAATTATTTAATTAAATATCCCTACATTTAACTCATTTTTTTTGTAACTAAGTAATTATTAAGTAATTAATTAATTAGTACTTACTAACTCACCCCTAAGGTCAATTAATTAAACACACTTAATTAATAACCTTAGTCCCCATTCCTCTAACTTAATTGATTAAGAATATTTAACCCCCATTAACATTTATTCTAATTTAATAATCACCCATTCTCTCCCTTTTAATCTTGGCCACCTAATCCACCTACATGCATCAAGATCTCAATTGTCCATCATCCAACATGTGTCCAACCTCCACTCCTTGCTCACACATGTGTGAGCATGCTAGCTCATCCCACTCCTTGCTCACACATGTGAGAGAATGCCAACTTGGAAGCATCTTTGACTTTAAGATAATCCTATTCATCCTCTTGTATGATGCCTCTCATCATGCCACTTGTCACAAGTCTAATGAATATCCTCTTGAAGCCAAATCCCAACCATTGATCTTCATCTCTCAATCACAACCATACATTCTCCCTTAGAAAGTCTATTTAAGGAGGCTCACCCAAAGGATTTAGATATCCATTTTCATAATACTTACATGCTGTCAAATTAGGAAATATTATAGCACTTGAGCTTCCACATTATATCACTAGCATATCACATTAGTCTTTGGAGCACATTTACAACAACAATGGAGGTATAATGCATGTTTTTCTTTGTGTTTTTACATTGTAGTTTACTTCCATTTCTTGCTCAAACTGAAGGTAGGAGTTAAATTTGGATTGTGATCTTTTTTTTATGGTTTTATTGTATGTATTGATCCAATTTTAGCCTCTATAGTTGGCGATTGTAGGTATATGCAAGGAATCATTGAGGAGATTCCAAATGTCTTAAGCAACTACCTTGTTGTAGCATAAAATAGGATACACCAGGATATAAAGATCAAGGTGACATGGTGTTTTATGCATAAAAGGACTGACTCAAAATTAATCAAACCAAGTGAAAGGTATGATGCAAACAAGCCAAGGAAAAGAAAAAAAGCAATGAAATAAACACATCCCAACAACATGTCTGTGAGATACAACATGGTATGATAGACCATGGTGGCCTTAGTGGAGTATGTAGATGGGACAATGTACATAATGACATAAAGTCATAAGGACATACATACATACAATCATGAAAATATCAAGACATATAGACAAATCAACAAGCTCAAGAAAGAAAACACACAAAAGGTGGATCATCCAATGGTGCAATTTGAAACCAAGAGGATTTGAGGGAAGGTACGATGGGGGTGAGGGGTGAATTTGGAGGGATATGATAGGGATTGGGGAAGAGGAGTATGATGGTTCCCAAACAAGGAGTGAACATCACTTAAATTTTGCCCCAATGAGCAAGGAAGTCATGACCATAATGTGTGAAGAGGAAAATAATGTAGGGGTGTTGGAAGGAGGTTTAAGAACTGTATGAATAGTTGGAAGGAATGTGGGTGGGAAAGGGGTGAGATGGTCAATCATGTGGGGGGTAAACTTAGGGTCATTCCATGAGAGGGGTATATGTCTAGGTACCCTTCCCAAGAATGAGTCAACAAGGGGATTCCCCCAACTTGGAGAAAAATCAAGGCACATGTGTTAGTGGGGGATAGGAGAGGGAGTGAAATGAAATGACATGAAAGGATGTGTGGGAGTGGATGGTTTGGGGATGTTGGTTGACCAATCCCAATGGAGGGGGCAAGGGAGAATGGTGCTCATGAAAGTGGTGATAATGAATTGGGATGAAGGGTATGTGATAAAAGGATATGACCAGGCTTGAGTGAATGACCTGAGGTGGAAGGGATTATGAGATTGGGGAATTAGGGGGATGGTTACAAGAAGAGGAATTGTGATTGGGATGGAAGGGAGATAAGTGCTTAAAGATAAGGGTGGACTAATGGTACACATGATGCCAATTTTCTAGGTTTTCATCATGGTACTTGCCCAAGGCACCATAGAAATGGTTTTCACCATTGAACGAAATTATTTCTCTTTACTTTTTTCTTTGAGTTTTTTTTCTAAAGTATAAAAGCAAATGGTTGAGATTAAAGATGAATGGATGGCTAAGATTAAGTGAGAAGAATTAGGGCAAGGATGGAAGCTTGTAAGGATTATCCTTATGTGAATGATTAAGATTAAAAGTTGTATGTAAATGGATGATGGAGATGTAAAATTAGTTAGACTTTTGTGGGAGTCTCTAGTTTCAATGTGTCTAAATAACTCTTAGCTTGTCATGTGACTTTTTGAATTTTTTTATTTGTGGATGATGAATAGATAGGATTTAATTAGAATAAACGAGGGATTAAAATGGGATTCTGGATTTTTACATTAATTAGTAAAATAATAAAAAATATTTAATTAATTAATGGAGAGGGATGTGGGAAAATTAGATTAATTAAATAAATTAATTTGATGAAAGGCGGAATGTTAAAGAATAATCCTAATTAATTAAATAAATATAATTTATCTAATTAGTTAATGCTAGGAGGAATATGTTTAGGATGTAATTAATAAAGTGTCAAAAGGTTTTGAAAGTGATGTTAGATATGTTGTTAGGACATGGTCAATTTTAGGTGTCTACATCTACATTTAATTTTTCAATTCCAACTCTCAAATATGAATTAATTGTTAGATAGTTGTTATAATTATTTAATTAGCGTAAATATTGATATGAAAGTGTATTTTTTCCTTACAAATTTAAAACAATTTTCCTATAAAATATCTAATAAACATTTATATAGTTATTGGTAAAAAAATATATTGATTATTTATTTTCTATTAAAGGTTACTTCTCATGTGATAGAAGCATTCTCATAATAATATTCTATTAGTTGTTTACTTTTGTGAAATGTTGTTTCTCATGTCATTTGTTGATAAACAGATTTGTCACTACAGTTCTTTGCTAAAAAATCAACTTGACTTGCCCAACGAGCAGTGACAAAGTCTATCATAGTTGGAGAGTTTGTCATTAAATTGACAATCTTCCTCTATGTTTGAGAGGGACAGCTCCCTCATATTATTGTCTTTTGGGTTTTTGGGGTATTCTTTTAATGAAAAAGAAAGAAAGACACACAAAATAAACTAAAAAAAAGAAGACTTTAGGGTATGAGCGCAAAGTCTCATATCAAACACAGTTTTCTTAAAGAAACAATTGAAATTATCTAGATTTGAAAGATATTCACTAGGTATTGCTTAAGCATGAGGAAAAGAATATCTAAATGAAGAATTAGACTCAAGATCTATAGATGACTGTTTATATTCCACATAAAGCATGTAAAAATAACCCATAAAATGTTGTTGAAAATTTAGCATAAGAAAAATAAACAACAATTTAAAACCAATGATCCAAAACTCACTTGTATTCTTGACATTCAAAACTTAAAGAGCTCAAAGTCTCTTCCTAGATTTCTATACATTATCTATACAAAATACTTCCCAACAATAGAAAAGATAGAAAGGGATAACCCTAGAGGAAACTTTTAGAACTAGTAGAAGAAGTGTCAACAAGAAAAAGCAAATCCTTTTTCCTTTCCCTAGTTTACCTTACATAAATTTTCAAATGAAACAATTTCTTGATATGTAACTACTTCTTGAGAAAGGGAAATAAATATTAAATAAAACTTTATTCTTTTCTTTTCTTTCATTATAAGAATAAAGTTTATTTGAAATTTATTACAATATGACTTATAGAAGTGACTTTAAAAATAAAAGATAAAGGAGAATAAACATATTAACTTTGGACTTCTTTATCATTATCAAAGTTCTAACCATTTATTACATCGTCTACTAAAAATTTTAGTTGAGAAGATGACATTTTTCCTTGTAGTTTTAAAAACTGGTGATTGTTAGAGCTCCACAAATTTTCCACTTGGAATACACATAGTGTAGAGCCATATCCTCCAAGTAGATAATGCTTCACTAGCGTCTTCAATTATTTTGGAAAAATTAGAAATTTTATTTTCGAAGTAGATCAAAGAGGTAGACATATTACTCAACTTCTCCATGGCATTACCATCCACAATGTCCTTTTTAAACAACTCCTTTGAAATCAAGTTTGTGAATCTTTTCTTTACAACATCAACCTCAAACAAATTGATCTCATCTTCCTTCAAAATATCAACATCTATTGGTAGGAAATTGGCTCGAACATCCATTAAGATTGAATCACATATCTTGATAAGCTGTTTGAATTTAGTTGAGGATTGTTTGATTACTAAAATTTTGCATTCAAATCCCCTTAACCATTTTCTTTAGGCTTTTTGAAGACCTTCTCAACAACAAAAAACTTATATCCACTTTGATCATTTTATGTACATCTCTGACAATAACTTGCAATACAACCTCCTCCTTCTTAGCTACTTGGAATTCAATATGAATTTCTTTATTCTTAGCTAAAACTTGATCATATTTAACTTAATGGCTTCTTTAATGTAAAGTAGACACTAATATTTACCTTTTCCACCCAAGTTTTAGTTGCTCTCCCATAGACTTGGTACCAATTTTATCTATGACATTAGAGCTTATCCCTTTTTGTGAGATATTATTTAGAGTTGTTGCTAAAGCATCAATGGAATGAGAAAAAGTATCTATGATAAACTTGATATATGCAGCCAAAGTTTCTACTTGCTCTTCGAGTTGCTCCCTTGTCTTTTTCTCTTTCTCTACTCTTTCAGCCAATTTTTTAATAGACATTTTAGCAGCATGAATATTAGCTTCCTGTGTAGGTGGGCCAAGATCTATTATGGTGGTGTTATAGTCTACTTCAATTACATCATCCTCATTTTTGTCTTCTATGGGCTCTATAATCTCCACACATTGGTCAACGATAAAAGGATCTACTGTCATTCTAGACGTTGTATAAATTTTTATTGGTTGGTGAGTAACTTGCAACAATTTTTGTATGACATTAAAACTAAGATCTATCATTTGGGAACACTTATTTTTCTTTTCCACCACCTCTTTAAGCCAAGGAGATTGTGATGACACTGGTTAGGAATTAAGTATCAATGGGGGATGAGTGACCTTTGGAGTAGAATTAACAATAGTATTGACAGTTGTTTGTACTAGGGGAGGAGAATGTGGAGAAACATAGGCACATGAGGAGGAGATAAAACAAGGTTTACTTATTTCTGCTCACCAGTAGGATTTTGTATACTATCACCATCATTCTATACTGGGGGTGGTATTTTATCTCCAACTTCCTCCTTGGTGTCTAGTCCTCACCTTCACACCGACTCTTCAAGTTAATAGCTTTATTTGGGTCTTCATCATTACCACCCCTTCTTGGAATAGACTGATACTTGGTAGAATATGTGATGATGGGAGGTAGGGGTGTAGAAGATACTATAGTATGCTTTTACTTCATAGATACATTTTCTTTTGATAATGGTTTAGTGAATGTATGTTCTATAATTCTAGCCATTAGCCACTTTTGGCTCTTCTTGAGTACAAATAAAGACCTTTCCCTTATGTCAATAATTTCTTTATCAGCCTAACTAGTTGGGGAAAGTGGCTGAGATTGAATAGAAGGGTAGGCTTCATCAATTAACTTGGTGATATCATCCACCATATTAGGAATATCCCATCCTAATTTGAAAGCTTTCATCTGATCAAGTGTTAATTTCATCCAATCCCTCCTATTGACCCCATTAGCATTTGTACAGTCTTCCCATAGTCCTCCAAGTGGGAATCATGACTATATCTTGTTCCAAGTTATAAGTTGTCTTTAACATAGTTTTTGTTGTCATAGAACAACCTTGTTGTAAAAGGATGGAAGTTAAACTTTGATATAATTCTATCAATATTCTTCACATTTGTAGTTGATTTACAAGTATAATAACTTAGGTTTATAGGAAAATGGTATCTCACATTTTTCTTTTCACTATATTTCTTGCTTACCTCTCCCATTTGTCTACAAACTTCAAGAAAATGAGGTAATCACTTGCATAGTGTGGCAATTTGTAAGGAGTGCCTTCAAAACTACCTATTCTTAGGTATGTGAACCTATTATAACTAGATGAAGAGGCTTCCAAACTGAATAACCAACTAAATATTCAACATGTTGAAAGCATCATTTACTCTCCTCTAATCTTTATTCCATACCTCCATCTAATGTTGTGGGTAGTAATCATAATTGTTTGTTACATTATGAAATAATCCAATAGTGTACAAGCTAATCCACACATTCATACTTGCGATGGCATAAAAGAGGTAGGAAGACATAAAAATACTGATCGGTCTAGAACTTCACTAATTGATCATGTAAATGATCACTTATCATTTTGGCCCAATCCATAAATTAGGAAGCAATCCCAATTGTGATGATAAATTGACACATTCAATACTGAAAGGTATAGGTATTCTTACTTTTGAAAATGAGCCCTTTGTAAATCCTTTGGGATATGAGATTTTCCCTTATTTAGATTCAACCAATGTTTAGCAATATTAGTGAGGCTTGTATCCTTCTTATTCTAAAATTAGTCCCATCCTCTTTGAACATCCATAACTACATATTCATCTCTAACTAGCACTCTCAAAGTGATGCCAAGAGATGGGTCATCCATCCCTTTTATGATCCTACCATCATGAGCTCTAACTTCCCAAAATTATGGATGATAATTCTTTACACATGTGAGGACTAAATCTGAGCACTAGATTTCAACTAGATAACCTCCTGCATGAGCAAGGCCACTAGCAAAGGGTGCTTCTACCATTGAGTCCTAAGGTTTTCCTTCATTCTTTCCTAGAAGTTTTCCAAGTCAACATGCCTTTAATCGCTAACCTTTACTTTTTATAACAAGTTTTGAATGATGGAAGCATGATCATAGGCTTGATATTTATACTTCATTTTGTGTGGTTTTGATAGCAACCAAATCAAACAAGCTAGGACTTCAAGTAACTTTTGATGTGTAGCATGAAATATAATTTTATTTGGGAGAGCAATGACTAGAATGCACATAGTTCATGAAAATGTGAATAAGATAAGTGGGAATTTAATAATTTGATGAAAATTGTGACCTTCAAATACACAATTAAATTTGTACCAGGATCCCAATTTACAATGTGACTAATCTTATCTTATCGAGCAAAGAATAAAACCTTGAAATTTGTAGAAGGATGCTTCAAGCAACGAGTCACAGTAGAGCTCTTGTTTTAAAATACAAATGATGACATAACTGGGTCTATGAACTTCTTTAAATACTTTAAAATAGGTCATTTGAAAACTTCTAAATTTTTGAAAATTTAGAAAGTTTTAGAATCCTTCAAAATGCCAAAAAATTTAAGCATTTGAAAACATTTTGAGCGATTTGATGATTTTTGAAATTTTCTAACCCCCTTTTGGCCTTTCAAAAAGTTTTGAAACTTTCAAATTAGATTGGCTGCAAGCTCTTCGAACAATCTTGAATTTCTTTCAACTTTTCGGTGAAATGACAACTTATGAAGTTCTAAACCATTTTAGCTTTTTGGGAAGTTTGCAAACCTACAAACTAACTAAAACATGAAACACTCATCTTCACTCTATTTGAGCTTTTGAGAAATCAAAATTTTTTTTCAAAACATCTCTAGGTTTCAAAACCTTTGAAGCTCCCAACATATAAGTCTTTCAGCTTTTCAGTAGGTTTAAAAAGTTTTGGACTTACCAAAAAATAAATAAATGAAACTTTTATTGGCCATTCAAAAGGTTTGAGAACTTTAGAAACTTCTAAAAAATTGGCAAAACAACATAACCAATTAGGTTTTCAGGAGGTCTGCAAATTTGCGAACCTACAGAAAAGTTAGAGAAAACTTAGTTTTTCAAGATTTTGGAGTAGCAAGAACATGACAAAAGATAGAATTATTGCAAGTGATCCTAAAATAGATAACAAAGACCTTCAACTCACTAAGGCTATTTTAGTTGAGGAAAAACAACTTGCATCAAATTTTGAAAAGGAACCAGATCAAAATTTGAGGGAAATATCTAGGTCTAACAGGGGACAAGGACTGCACAATATGCAAAAGAACCTAAAATCTCTAGAAAGTCTAAATGAATTATTCAATGGGTCATAGAGTCAAAAACAAAGACAAAAAAGAAAAAAAACCAACGGCAAACCAAAAGGAGACAAGGAACAATCATGAACATAGAGAAAATTATGATACATGCAGGAGGGACAAACCATTTTAGAATTTGTAAATCTTCAAATCTTGCCATTATAAGGAAGGGGCTATGGTGTTCCATCTAAATAAGATAAATAGAAAGAATTATCTCCACAAACTTGTTTGATTTGAAAGACCTTTCCAGAGTGAATCAAGATTTCCATGAGCTCCCTTTGGTTCCTTTCTCATATCTCATAGTGAGATAAAATCATCCATAGTGAAATCTCCCTGCTTTGCTTTCTTATCAAATACTTTGTTATCTTTTCACTATTGTTTAGTTATTATATTAGCTACATCTTCCCTCTGTTCTTCAATCTTAATAAGGTACATTATGCTCTTCTCTAGAGCATTCTGAAAGTATTCATCTTCAATGGCATTCTGAAGCTTCAAAATTGAAAGTTCCAAGGGAATTGGTAATGCACTATTTATCTCATACGCTAACTCAAAATGGGACATGCATATGGCCCTCTTGGGTATAATCTAAACTACTCAAAGTGCATAATACAATTTCTTATGCCAATTTTTTTAAATTTTCACCCACTAGTATCTGAACAATGGTAACAAGGTTCTCGTTACTTGACTTAGCTTGACCATTTACCCAAGGATAATAGTTTGATGAATGTGAGAATTTAATAAGATGCTTGTAATAGAAGAGAGAAATTTGAAGAGAAGAAAAATTGGTAGCATTATCAACAACAATTTTATATGGTACACCAAACCTAACCAGGATGTTTTCCTTGATGAAATTACAAACTACCTCATATGTAGTTTATTTTACTAGGATTGCTTCCACCTATTTGGTGAATATTCTAGAGTTATCAATATGTGAGTGTCAACTGCACTTGTATGAGGATTAATTGGCCCAAGAAAATCTAATCTCCACTTTTGGAAGGATTCTTCAATAACCATTGGTTTTAGAAGAGCTGCTAAATGAGGTCTACAAAAAAATTGATTGCATTTTTCACACTTTGACATCCAATTGTAAGCATCTTTGAACATATGTGGCCAATAACAACATTATCTCAAAATTTTGAAGGATGTTACCGATGAAGAAAAATCTACCCCACATGCGTCATGTTATGAAAAAATTCAAGGAGTTTTTTTGTTCTTTATCCACACATCTTAGAAATGTTGCATCAATACCCTTCTTATATAAAGTGTCTCCCCAAATAACATATTTGGTAGCCTTAAGCTCAATGTTTCTCTTTACCTTTGCTGAGAGATGTGCGGGAAATTCTCCATATATTAAAAATAGGCAATGCTAGAAGACCAATTATCAGTAAGTCCTACTAGGAGAGTAAGAGGAAGGTCCTCAACTTTCTCAAGTTCATTATCTACAATCAGCTTACAAAGTTCACGCCCTCTCACCAACTTGGTAGGCTTAATATCCACATCATATTTTTGTACCTTTGCAATCTAGGCTCCTCTTTTATTATTGTTAGAACATAATGTTATTAGGGGTCATACCCATATAACATTTATATATTGTTCTAATATAAGATTATAAAACCTTATGTTTCTTATATGCTTTATAAAGCATATACCATTTAATAATTAATAATATAATAAATGGATGCTCTAAAAATGTGTGACTAATACCCCTTCTCCTATATTTAAGGAGGTTCTCTCTAATTTGAGAGGTAAGAGAATTTGGAGATTTATAGTGAATTATATCACTATGCACAAGAGGTATTATTGGCCATGTGGAAGTATGTAGAGGAGTGTCCCTAGGTTTGATCTAATTTCTAATACACTATTTTTGTAAGTTTCTTAATAAAATGATAGTTATGAGGTTTTTTACCCAAAAAGGTTTTCCCCATGTATATTTTGTGTAATGTGCTAAATCTATGCTTGTATAATTCTCATTCTATTTATTTTCTATTTTATTTATAATGATTAGTATCCTAAGATCCTAATTTATAACAATTACACCTTTGCAATATGAGCTCCTCTTTTATAACATCCTATTTATTATTGAGTTAACACAATTTTGATAGCTGGATCAGGTACATAAACAACTATGTGCGAATGTAAAATATAGGATTTAAATTGTTTAATAGCCTTGACAACAACATAAGCATGTTTTTCTACAGGGGAATAATTTAGTTCGTGCTTCTTCGTAGGGACACTCATGAAAGCAATTGGGGATTCTATTCCTTGATCATTCTTTTAGACTAGTATTGTAGATAGAGTGTGTTTAGATGCATATTTGTAAATTATAAAGTCCTTATGAAAATCAGGATACACATGGGTTGGTGCATTAGCAATGGCTACTTTTATATCATTGAAATCCCTCCTTTATGTATTATTCCATTTATAAACTTGTTTTTCCTTCATGATATCAACTATATGCCTAGTCAACTCAAAACATTTAGGAACAAAGCTTCCTATAAAATTCACTTTCCCAAAGAAGGGTCTGGTATTAACCCTGCTAACAAAAAGGCTAAGTTGTTGAATTGTCTTCACTCTTTCAGGATCAATCTTAGTTCCTTCATTTCAAACAATGTGTCCCAGTAGCTTTCCTTTCATGACTCCAAAAATAGATTTCTTAGGGTTTAAGGAAATACCATATTCCCTACATCTATCCAACACTAGTTCTAAATCATGGAAGTGATCTTCTCTCTTCTTGAAAAATATTGTTATATCATCTAGTTATATTACAATAATCTTATTCTTCAAGTCACCAAAAGAAAGGTCCACAGCTCTTTGGAATGTTGCTCCAGCATTGATGAGTCCAAAGGTCATACAATTGTATGCAAATGTACCTTGAGGGGTTGTAAAAATAGTTTTATGTTGATCCTATTGAGCTACACTTATTTGGTTATACTTCAAAAATCCATCAAGCATGGACTTAATCTCTGAGCCATAAACTATTTGCAAAATGTGATCCATTATGGGCAAGGGATAATTATCTTTCAAAGAAGATTGTTTCAAGTCTCTAAAGTCAAAACAAATCCTTATTTATTTATTTTTCTTGCAAACTGAAACTATATTAGCTATCCACATTTGAATGATGGATAGGATATATAATCCTTTCTTTAAGAATTTTACCAATCTCATTAAAAATTGCATATGTTAACTTAAGATTATATGGGCATTATTTTTTCTTGAATGGAGTAGTCCCAAGTTTGAGTGGGATATGGTGTTGAACCTTCCCATCCATGAAATTCTTTAGATTATCACAATATCATGCAAAAACATCTTTGTACCTAATTAGCAGGGACACCATGCATTCTCTCTCTTTGGGTGTGTAACATTTACCGATATACACCAACTTGGGATCATCTGTTATTCCAATATTTGCACTTGCATATTTTGTAGAAGCATTAGTTGCCTTCTTAATTTTCTATTTTATGTGTCTATCATACTCGTCAAACAAATCTTCTAGAGAAACTAGACTCTTAAGAAATTTATTTCCTTTCAGCTATATTATTCCATTAGTTGTGGAATCAGATAAATCTACCTCACCAACAATTGATTCATTAGGTTCAGAAGAACTACCTTCAAAGTACAAGTTGGCAAAGGTTTTTGCTTTTTCAAGAAAAGCTATGATATAGCTGTCCTCTTCAAAAGCAAGTTCAATCCTATAAGAGGCATCCTTAAAATTTGGATGAGGGATGAGAAGAGAAGCTAAGATAGCCAAAGAATCAACCCAAGAATTTTGTTCTCTTGGAATAGATTCAATAGAAATCACATTAAGAAATTTGATACTATCCCAGATTCTATTCCTATAATATTTAAGCCTATCATTTTTTACAATAAAAATATTAATGTGAGTAGTGCTTCTGGATTCAACCATGTATGTTTTTGCTTTGACATTTTAGATCATACTTAATGATCCATCATCAAGAAGAGGAGAGTTATGGTTTAGATAGAAAACTTTACCTTTTTTAAAAGGAAGTAGAGAGGAGGTTATCAAAGGAATGAAAAATTGTGAAAATTGTTCACAAGCATAGACAAATGCAAATTAATCAATGAAAACATGTGATATTTCTAGTTGAACATAGGATCCAAAACATGATGAGCACTCTTTTCTTTATTCCATGTGGACGATGGGAAGAATTTATCATTTAGATATTTGGACAAGATCGTCCCTTCTAAGTTTAATAGAAATCATATAGAGATAAAGACTATTGTAGTAAAGAGCGTTGAAGTAGAATTTAACACAAATAGTTGTCTCATCTTAAGATAAAACTACCTAACCACCACCACTGCTCTCACCAACAAATCAATTGAAAACTTTCATTCGATTTCTATATATCCTAAGAAAAAGATATTTATGTCCAAATCTGGTGCAAACATTATTACTCTAGCAATGAAGACCAAGAATTTGGTAATCATTTTTATTATCATTTTAAATTATTTTCTCACAAGACCCATTTTCAATAACATAAGTTGCAGTTGTGCTAAAAATCATGTACATGTAATAATCCTAGTTCTTAACATTTGTATGAACAAAATTATTCACCATTAACAATCAATCACCATTAACAAGTCATTCAAATAGGAAGATAAGTTCATCCAATATTTCAAAAATTAATGCCATAATATGTGATACGTATTCTCCTACTCATGATTTAACTATGAAGTTATTGTCAGGCCACAGTTGATAGAATGGAAGAACTGGTAAACTTTATTGATTAAAAGAGAAGTTTACATTCTTATTTATAGGCAAGAAAAAAATAGTAGTTGAACTACCAAATAAATAGAAAATTGAAAACTAATTACAAAACTAAATTGTGTTAATCCTAATGATTATCACATTAATATCCCCCATAATTTGAAGGAGTTAAACAAAGAATTCCTCAAAATTTCTTGAACTTCTCTCGTCCAAGCACTTTAGTAAGAATATATGCAGGCTGATCTATAGTGGGACAATATTTGAGTTGTACATTGCCATCTTTTAGATGGTGTCGAATTAAATGGAACTTTGTGTTGATGTGTTTGGTTTGATTGTGAAAGACTATATTTTTTTTGATTTTGATTGTAGATTGATTGTCAACAAGGAGTGGTGTGGATGAAACTTGGTGTTCCTGTAAATCTTCAAAAATTTGTCGAAGCCATAATATTTCCCTAGTTGCCTCAAACGCTACCATAAAATTGTAGTGGTTTTCCTCATTTCTAACAGTCCATAACAAAAAATCCTATTAGTTATAACTAACTTTGGTGATTCATCAGTGGTACCTCTAGGCACCACATATTTTTCTTCAGATCCAAAATTAAGGTCCATAGACTTATGTTTTTGTGAAAAATTGCTAAGAAAATGTAGCCATTGCACACCCATAACCATGTTGACTTTCACAACATAGGATTCATCAAATACCTCATGCTCGCCCATGGTTGTATTGAATTGTCTTTTTATCTAGGTGTGTGGAATGAGAGATCTATTAGCAACAGTGATGTTGAGACCATCAAAATTTTTAGCCTTCAAGTGTCGCTCAATATCTCCTTTTTGGAGTTCTTTGGTTATAACACTAAGATCCCACATAATCTTGCATGAGAAATCTTAGAATTGAGAAAAAAGGATCCATGTGCTATTTTTTCTAGTTGTACCCTTCTTCTTTTCATGATTTTTAGAATGCTTCCCATGATGACAAGAACTATGTAATGAAGTGGGATGAGACTAATGCAATAACTCTTTGCTACTATTAGATCCTCCTTATTTCTAGAGTTGTAATCAAAGGGTGATCAAGATTTTTACCTTCTATTGCTAATTTAGGCATCCTTGAGAGATGTGCAACAATATTACTATTCTCGAAATGATAATTATTAATGAAACAAGAACTGACTGAAACATCCTTCACAGGTTCATGCTCATCAATATGGTTATTTTGTAGATCATTCTTATATTGCAATGGTCCCATCTTTCTAGTGCTTGACATCTTAGTAGGTGTTTCTTGGACATTATTTGAAAACACTTCAACATCCAATGTTGATTCCTTTTGTCCTTTTAGAGCTTGTTGTACCTCTAGTTTACTCTATTCTTCCTTCTCCAACAAAATTTTCTCTTTCTCATGCTCAATGATTTGTTCCTTCATTGGGTTGTTGTGGCTTTGGTTTTGGTCGTTCATCTACTTGCTTTAGGAACATGGGTTTAGTAGGCTTTTTCTTAGACTTTATAATGCAAAAATCTATGAAAGAGATATTAGCTTGAAACTCTTTACTTTGTGCTCTATATTATTGGAGAGTTGTCAACTTCTCATCTCCTTTTTGTGATGTTTCTACTAAAAGTAGGTTTTCTCTTCTTTTTTCTCTGACTCTCTTTTGTTGTCATTCCAACCTCTTCTATACCGAGGCCATTTTCTATGTATCTCCAAGTAAGTGTTGAAAGTTACCATAGATCTAAAAGCTTTAGATTACCTTTGATACTCAAAGATTATGTCAATTTCCTCTTCCTGTGATGTTTTGGCTAGAACTAGATTCTACCTACTACTCTGAGTCTACAAATCTTTCTCTCTTATATTGTCATATCGGTTTCTTTTATTCTTACACCTCTTTCTATGATACTTCCAATATTGGTCAAAAGTTAGTGTTTCTTTAAAAGCATCAGATTACCTTTGATATTCCTCAAAGGTTTTGTTGATCTCTTCAATTGCCTCTTTTTATGCTATTTTAAGTGGCATTGGGCTTTGCATGCTACTCTAAAGTTGTAACTCTTTCTGTAGAATCATAATCATTGTAGCTAGAAAGGGATTTGCATTGCTTCCTTTTTTTTTATAGATCTAAAGAATATTCTTATGATTGACTAATTTGTTGATGTGAACTAGAAATTTACCCTAGTAGGCTGGCAAGATTAAAGCTCTGATACCAGTGTGATGACCTTAACTAAATATTTATGTAAAATACTTAGATCTAAAATACCCACAATAGATATTCATGTAAAGTGCTCAGATCTAAAATATCCACTACATAAAATATTTTTTCACACATAAAATAGGTTGGAACAAAGTATTTCATTCAAATTTTCCCTTCAAATATATTGTTGTTTCAAATGAATAAACACAAAGACTTGCTGAAATGTGCTAGTTACAAAGATCACAATGATTACATATATCTTTTGAAAATACCCAAAATACTAAAATACCCATAATGTTGAAATCCTCCAATCTTGAAGTGTAGATGCAACATTTGTATGAAATTGCCCTTATAAAATGAAAGGGTTTTCATCCTCCAATCTCTAGGAAATTAATGGGGTTTGTCCACTGATCTCTAGAACCCAAGGGTTTTTATCCTTAGATCCAATGAATGAACACAAGTGCTTAAAGTAGGGTTAGGGCTTGTGATAAATTCACCAAAAGATGCCAAACTAATGACGCTACCTACATTATTTAGAGCTCAAAGGCCTAGCATGGGACCACATGTGCTATTTGGCATTTGAAAATTTTCTACCATTTTATCGCATTCAAATTGAGACCCATTAATGGCATCCTTGGTTAACCAAAGTGATATGTAAAACCCTTCATTTGAATGGAAGGGCTCCAAGAAAAGGCATGCTTGAAGTCAAGTGTTTGGGGAATGGGATGCAAGGATGTGATGATATGAAGGGATGCAAAAGTTCACAGGCTTGGGAAAGCAGAGTGGTGGGACAATGAGGAACAAGATATCAAGATCCTTGTTAATAACTTCCATAAGTGGGATGATGGTAGGGAGAACCCCGAAGGTTTGGAAGAGGTAAGCATGAGGGAGAGTGGGGATTGGCCTTCAGAGATACCTAATATAGGAGGGAGTGGAAATCAAGATCTAGAGATACTTAATGTAGGAGCAATGATTAGAATTAGGAGATACATGATGTAGGAAGGATTGAAGATTGAACTTTAGAGACACCTAAGGCTAGAGGGAGTGAGAATCAAGAGTTGGTGATAACTAATGCATAAAGGAGTAAGGATCAATGAATCAGGATACTAAGTACATAGGGAGGCAAAGTTGAATGGGGAGGCAAAAGTTTGTAGGTCCACAAATGGAAAGGGAGTGGACAACCAAGGATTAGGGTTTTGGCATATTTAATATTGGTGGGGTTTAGGGATTAGGGATATGACATACCTGATACTAGCATGATGAGGGGAAAGGAAAACTTGAGAATATGCATACCTAAGAGTAGTAAAGGAGTAGGAAACAAGGTTCCAAGCTATTTCCCTTTTGGTATGCTAGTAGAGAAATGTCTAGGGGGTCATGATATGGAGAAGGTTGGGACTGAAGAATATCTAATACCATGTGGATTAGGGATCAAGGATACCAATTCCTTTAGAACAATTGCAAGTAGGGAAATAGAACTTTGAAATCTTGAGGGATAGAAGGGAGTAGGGTTGTGGGGGCATAGGAGACAAAGACAAGGCTTTCCAGTAGAGGAAATTCTAAAGGTCCAAAACAAGGGGAACTAGGAAATTGGGGACTTAAGGGAAATGAAGGGAAATGGACATTGGCATGAACAAGTCTGAAATATTGATGGCTAAGACAAAGAAGGGGTTAAAGGAATGGGAAAGACAAGAAAAGGGTGCCAAGGTAAGAGAAGTCTCAAAATCCCATCCTTGGGCTCATTTTTTTACCCCATCCCACAAGTGGAGCACACTATTTTGGGTTCACTCCACAAGTAAAAAAGGATCAAGGGAAAGTGTCTAGAAGCAGGGAATGGAAGAAAGGTAGACAACATGAGAAATCCTGAAATTCTACCAAAGGTAGGAAAGTGACCAAAACATTCTCCAACTTAAATAAATAAAAAATGGGAAATTACATCCATGAATGCCTAAACTAATCTTTTCTACAATAAAGGATTGATGAAACATATAGCACAACCATGAAAGAGTTGTCAATAGGGGAAAAGATAACTAGGAAGTAAGTAATAATAAAAGCTACACGTTAGACCTATTATCAAGAACTAGATGCATGTTAAACCTCATTCTTATCTCTCCTCATAAAATGCTCTATTGATATTTTCTTATTTCAATTGAAAATTAAATTTTGGCATAACAAGTAGTCTAGAAGTTTTCAATGCCATAGTAGTAAGAGGTAAAACAGGGAAGGAAATTAGAAACCTTTCTTGATGAATTTCTAAAAAAAGAAATTGATTTCATTTCCTAATTTGGAAAGTAGGTGCTATAATCTATATGCTACTAGCCTATAACAGGCATGAGAGTGATTTGAAAGAGTCCTTTGGTATAGAATGAAGAAAAACTAGAGGTGTCAACATAAACTTCATTACAAAAAATGGTCACAAATGTGACTAGACTTAAGCCTTAAGCTAATCCATCTTCATGAAAGGCCATTGATTATAGCTATGAACATAGTAAAAAAGAGACTTCTTGAAGAGAGACTTGAACCAGATTTAAAGGTCACCACATTGTAGATGGCTCTACTAAATTCCTTTGAAATATGCTAGCCCATCCAATTCTTGATACTTACAAAAGAAGATAACAATTTAGGGGTTAACTGCATGGTGCATTGAATTATACAACTTTAGCATAATACATAGCAAATGCTTGTGAGAGATAATGTAATAGGGCTCTTTGAGAAAATGAAAACACACAATAACACCAACAACCATCCTCTCCATGCTGTTAAGGGCATGGTTTGGTGGTTAAGTCATTTGGTTGTAGTGGTGGCCACCAGAGTTCAAACCCCTACTGGGCCAACGAGCTCACAGACTTTACGCCTTCGCTGGGCCAACAAGCTCATGGGTTTAAAGTGTTCTTACTTGGGGATGAGGTCCCCCATGTTGTGGCCTCACCTGTTCATAGCTTCAAATAAAAGCGTTACCATGGAGCTAGAGAGCATGTCGCGCCAATGTCATCGGTCATGTTAAAAAGTTTACTAGGTGCATTTTAAAAAAAACAACCATCCTCTCCATGAAACTTTATCTAAAATTGATACAATACCATGTTTGATGATGAAGATAGTGATAGTGTTCCAATCATTATGATTTTGGTACAATTAAAATGAGTAACACTCGCTTCCTAGGTGTTGCAATCATAAAGCACAATTTATTGCCCATCTCATAGCATGCCTTAGGGAGGTTGGATTGAAGGAGGCTCGATACATTCTTCTTACTATATATAAACCCCCTTCTATAGATTATTGGACAAATCTTCAACTATTGTTTACTTCTTGGCATGTCACTTACTTTGGTTGTTAGCCTTTAAAAAACCTTGCATGGTGAAAGTTGTGTGAGTCTGACTTGCCAAGGCACAACCATTTGCTTTGCTTGAAACATGTTGACAAGGCTTCTCTTCACTAACTACAAAGGCTAAACAAAGCTTTTATTTTTAAATTCAAATGATTTTTAAAGTTTGATGGTCTCAAGAAAATATTCTAAACCAATCAAGTAATTCATACAATTCAATTTCTTTCTAAAGGAAGAAAAATAAATATACATTAATCTTGGGTTTAATTTTTCAACCTATACAACTCCTAATACAAAAAGAAAAATGTCAAAATCTACTGTAAGAACTAAAAAGACATAAGAACATGTAATAATAATCAAATTATGAGACATTTTACATTATTTAATACCCATCCTCACATATTTTTAGTAAAGATGAAATACAACAATTTATAATTTATAAGAACCAAAATTTGTAAATATAATGGTAGAAGAGATGATTGTCCAATTTAATCACTTTCATTTGCTGGTGAAGTTGAAAGGTTCTAAATGAGCCCACTAGGGATCAAGTCTTCCTGAGTGCAAGGCCCTCGACACCATAAGGGATGAGACCGAGATTGTGCTCTGGACGAATTTGGTGGAATGAATACTCCTCAGTCCTTGGCTCTCAATTGAAGAGGTTCAGCCTAAGGCTCACACTCTTGTATCAAGTAGCAAAAACAATCTTGTGGATAATCTCCATTAAAAAAAATTACATAAAATCTAATTGAAAATTGAAGTATTAATTATATTAAAATAACTTTCTTTTTAATTGACATTTCATTTTGTACAACATTATTTTTTCAAAAAATAATAAAATAATTATGTGGCATTTTTTTGTTTAGTTGTTAGTGGAATAGGAGGTGTGAGTTAGAATAGAAAGAGTTCAATGTGATGTAAGCTAAGTCATTGAAATTCATTCTTTACATTAGATTAATTTTTTTTATGAAGGGATTAAAATTCAATAAGGAGGTTGCCTTAAATGTTTTATTATTGTTTGAGTGTATGGTCAAGGAGAGCACCACTAGCCACATCTTTGAATATTACAAATTTGCTTTGTTAAATTCATTTGGATTTTTTTTTTTATGTCACAAAGGTTTATATTAGAAAGGGCCACAACTACTATTTTTTGAATTAAATTTTCCAACTCATTACCAATATTGTCACAATTCTTATTTAGTTGATGTTTTGAGATAGAAAATACATGTTACATTAAAGATAATAATAATCATGAAAAACCATCAGTTGGGATCACTATCTTTAAACTGATCCTTCAGGGAAACCTTCAATGCATGCCCCTTTTGTATGAGAATAATATGACCTAGACGGTTTGCTCATATATATATTTTATGTGTTGATGTAAAAGATTTCTCTAAATATCTTTCATTTGCCTGAAGGGAAAATGAAGAAGAAAGAAACAGAGGCCGAATATGTAGAGGCCGAATATGTGGTAGAGAGTGAATTTTTCACAATGTCTGAAGGGGAAATGAAGAACATTCGTCCTCCAATAATGGAGAACATGCTTCATCCAATGCAGAGGAAGATTAAAATGGAGAACAGGCTTCCTCCACCACGGGGGAATATTAAAATGGGTATTTTAGATTCTATTTTTAGTTAGGAACTCTTTCGGCCACGGACCCCAATTTCTGTTTTTCTTGTTGTAGTAGTTCTTAATATATTGATGGTTGTTGCCGCCGTCGTAAAAACTGTTTTTCTTGTTGTTGTAGTAGTTCTTAATATAATGATGGTTGTTGCCGCCGTCGTAAAAAATGCTTCCTATTACACTTATTGATGGGCTATTGCAGTTGTAAGCATTTTTAAATTATTTATAACTTGTAAAAGCACGAAAGATGCTATCAAATGGTTGATAGGTACAAATATTTTAGGCCTATTGTTAAATAGTATATTTCTTCATGGGAAAGTATTACATGTAGTAATTGAGTATATATTTCTATTTTTATTTTCAAGCTTCGAGAATATCACCAACATTCTCATTTGAATAGTACATTAAGATAGAAAATGCAAATTATGTTAAGAATTATAAGAATAAAGAGGTCCCGAAGTTGATCTTTGAGAGAAAATCTAATAAATATTCAATAATAATTTCTCTTTCAATTGTGTCCATGTAATTATAATTGTATAAAATAAAGTATTTGATGTAATCTTATTTCATATAACTTACTATTTAATATGATATCCTAATATGATTTAATAAAAGTTACATTCAAAACATTAATATATTTCCACAAGTTATTGTACATGTTTCTATTGTCATTTCAAAGTCTTTGTGAGCCTTTATGTATCCAATATTTGTATTGTACAATCATATCTTTATAGTCTTGCATTATTTAACAACCATTTGCTAGAAAGAGAAATGATAAAAGTGATGGCATTCATCATGATAGCTATGAGTAGAAGGTAGGTAAATTTGTATTTGAACTCTGATGCAAGACATTATAGTTGTAGAAAAGTACATTGTGATAATAAATAGATATTAAACATTCAAATACATTCCATAATTTACAATGTTGTTGCCAATATGCATTGTATAAGAAATAGACAAGTTAATGTTTCTTTTAAATTTTTTAGAATAATACATTTTATACGACTTATTGCATTATGTATCATTTATGTCTTATTGCATTTATGATATGTTATTTTTCGAATGATACATAAGATAAGATTATAAATTTATCCAAGTTCTTATGATTAATACTAATTGTGACAATCGTGTCTAAAAATGCTGTCAAATGGCTCATAAACATATATTTATAGCCTTCTTCAACAAGCACTAAATATAATATGGCTATAAATGTGTGTCTATCCTAAAGGAAATTAGTAACATGGATTTTCTATTATCCTACATTATTTATGTACTATGCTTTACCTAATGTCTTGATTGTTTAAAATTTATTTAATGAATGACTTTGGGACATTAATAATTATGATGACTATAAATATAGATTAACAATCCAAGCTATCTATATTAATTGTTATTATTCCTTTACTCTAAATTAAGCTCAGTAGTTTAAAAAATGTTGACTTGCTCAGCTTTCAAATCTATTTAATAAAACAAAAACTAGTTAGCATTAAAAAAAATCACAATTAAAAAATACTTCTCTAAACACACATTAAAAACTAACTAGATAAATTTTCTCAGAGAAGGTTTCCTATTTTAATTTGGTTATGGTTAAAATTTACTCTTATATTGCTAATTTAAAATATGGTAATTCGTACAAGTGCTGAAACGAAAGATATAAAGTAAGAGATTTGAAATATGATATCTTAATAAAATGAGTAGAAGGGGTCATAGCTCAGTTGGTGAGATTATGGTGTGGATTAGCATCTGTCAAGACACAAATCTCAGGAGAAAAGGGTTTGATTAGCACCAATAACAAGAGGAATTATTACAAAATGAGATACCACAACAAATTATCATCCTCATATTTTAAATCATTTTATCCAAGAGAGTAAGGTTTTGTCTTGATCAGAATCAACAGGAAGAGAGATCATTCTCTTGTCAAATCCATTACTTTGCCCAACTGGAGAAAGATCAACATATTACACACCACCATAAGGTTCCATTATCCTTTTGAACTCATACATCTAAAATAACACAAGAATCACAACCCTATAATGCTAGAGGAACAGTAGAGGATCACTATCATTCATGCCACACATTTGGAACAACACTAAAACCATGTTTTCAACTTGCAAAAAGCTATATCTCTCTTCTTCCTAACAAAGGATATCACTTCCTTCTACAATTATCACCTTTACTAAAAACATACGTATACAGCTCCATGCCATCATGCCCAGTGCAACATCAACAAGTTTGCTTCTATTACATTGCCTTAAAGTTCTTTGTCGGAGTGTTGATAAGGATAATAGTCTGAAAGGAAGCTCGGTGTGTGAAAATTGCTTCCTACACTAATCTAATGAGGAGAGATGTATGCAAATTCAATTTGATTCTTACAACTATAGCAACATAGAACATCTAACAGAGATATAGCAGCAATACACATACACACAGAAAGTAGACAGAAGAGAGAGAGACAAGATATATGTGGGGAAAACCCTTACGGGTGAAAAACCCCACACTCCAAAACACAGCTCAAATGTATTACAGTAAACAATAACAGATTATAATACAGTTTCAGAGCCAATGCTCTTTCAGGAGTCTTTGAATCTCGAATCTAGAGATGTTCTGGCAACATAATAGTACTTGTACCAAAGTTCTATATCTCCCATCCAAGCACCTGTTTATATAGAGTTTACAAGGCAAATATAGAACCTTCTAGAGATGGGCGTCCATCTTGGACTCATGCCCCAAAACCCACGCCTAAGGACACTTGTCCAACATCCCATCCTGAAGTGGGCGCCTGGTCCCAAGATAGGTTATGACAGATGCTCTTACGCACCTTATAGCTATCAGAGAATCCATCATACACTGATTAAAAATATCATATTCCTCTTACATGTCATAACCTCCTTTGACCGCCCAAAGATGCCTTTCTCTCATGCAAAGATGCCTGGACCTTGCAAGGGGCTACGCCCCTTGACCCTATCTTGGGGGCGTTGCCCCCAAACCCCCGTTAATTATTCAAGGGGGAAACCACAGCTACCAAAGTCACCAAAATTTACCCTGCTGCATATACACAAGGTGTTGACTATGCCAACTCAACATGGGATAAATAAATACAACATTAGGAATTTGCAAAGGTTGAGACACCTTAATTCCCAACATAGTCATCATAAACTGTACAACTTTGATCAAAATTGAGAGAATAACTGAGGAGGTCATATTGAAAATCATTAGATTTGGGATTACGTTTCCACCTTTTGTAATTACTCTTTAACCTTACAATCACATTCTTCCATCCACCTCCTCTTAGCACACCAATTTTCTCTTCCACCAACTAAATTTTCTTCTTGTAACATCTGAAACAACCAAACAACAACTGAAATGCACCTTTTTTACAACAATGTGATGTTTCATTGCTTTCTTGGACAATTGGTTGAAGCCTCTTTGACATTTCAACTTTTGGCAATATAATTAAGATGCAGAAAAACTCTGCAAGACAATGCAAAACTGCAAAGAAACTTTGAGAGCATATGAAACAAATTGGTTCCTCACATCAAAAGATCGGGAACAAATATAAGGAGATATCCAATATATTTGATAGTTTTAGGATACGGGTCAATTTTTTATTCCATCAATAGTCATACCAGATGATGTACCACTGCATTACTTTAAATGGTAATATATGGAGTGCAAAATATGATGGACCACTGCATTACTTTCAATGGAGTTAGGCTGTTAAATACAACAAATATTACAACCTGCTACAAAAACTAAAGCACAAAACACTTTTCTAGCATTTATAAGACACACAGAATGAAAAAATTAAAAACAAATCTACCTATTCAATAAAAGCATAACTAGTTCTAATAAAAAATCAAGTTCTCAAGGTATTAAGTCTTAAATGGGCCAAGTAAAAAAGAACAAAATAGACCAAAAGGCCATATATGAAAAATAAGTACATACTAG
Organism: Cunninghamia lanceolata; assembly: GCA_027924645.1. Taxonomy (NCBI): domain Eukaryota; kingdom Viridiplantae; phylum Streptophyta; class Pinopsida; order Cupressales; family Cupressaceae; genus Cunninghamia; species Cunninghamia lanceolata. The sequence continues at coordinate 845,935 of BSBN01001694.1, read as the reverse complement.
AAACGAAAAACTATTTGTCACTTCCAAAATGCTTCCAATGTCCAAACCTAAAAGTTGACCAGTGACAAGAGCAGACATGCATTCTTTCCAGTGATTTATAAATTTCAATACAACCTAAATTTACCCGTTAACATTTTTTTAAAACCAATATTGTACACAACTAAGTAAATGGAAAAGGAATAGATGATTTAGAGAAATGGGTTACTACCAATCCATCAATTCAAACTCCTCTCAGCAGAGCCACAACCTCTTCACAAGTAGTAGTCTATGCAAAAGATCTCGTTACAACTGGAAAATAAACTAAAAATACATAAAATCCCTAAACCCATGGAATCCCAAATAACCGAAACTTGCAAACCCTAGTAACACTCAAAATGCAAAATAAAAACTTAATAAACCCTAGAATTTTGAAAGCAATAACAAAAATAGGGAAAAGGGTTTATGTGAATTGAGCACACTTTGAGGAATGGAATCTGCCATGTTTATGTTGAACCGTGGATGTATCGGTGCACAACTAAATGGAGAATAATCAAATCTAGAAATGATAGATGAGTTGGAAACAATATACAAATGAATTTTATAAGGTAAGGCTAATTTCATTGAAGAAAAAAATAAAATGAGAAAAAGGGTACCTGATGGACAAAGTAGATTTCAATAACTTTGATTCGTATAGTATGCAACATCTCAAGAAAATGAAAGAGCTTCAAAATCCACTCTCATTCCTGCGCATCAAAGTAGCTCCCCAAAACCATGAAACTCGCTGCATAAATTTAACCCATAAATTTCAAAATTGCTTGGGAAATTCAACGGATGGAGTCCATATACATTCCATTTCTTTTGGTTGGTTACAAATGTTATTTCGATGGACAACAGACTACTAAATTTTAAAAAAAAATTGTATGACAAGACTACAAAATTTTTGGTAGTTACAAGATGTGTGCACATATAGAATGGCCTATCGGCCAAAATATAATAAACTTAATGTTTTTGCTGTAAGCATTTTTAAATCATATTTTAATATAACAAATTTAACGCTTTTGCTGTAAGTATTTTGAAATCATATGTTCAGTTTTTTTAAAAAATAGTTTAATTCTGCCAATCTGTTAAAACATGGTTCTTAGTGTTCATGGTAAAAATGAAATGGTATCGTGAGTTCTCACAAGTTCATTTTTATAATGTAAATCTTTAGGCTGGACTATAATATCACAAAATAATATTCATATATTTTGAATATGGAATAGAGCATTAACCATTGCTTAGTATTTCCTATTTCTTGTTTGTAAATTTGAGTTATAATGAATATTGAATATAATATAAAACCTTGTTGAGTAGGCTTTGTTTTGAAAATTCCAAAGATAAATTATTAACATAAAACATTTTAAATAAAGAAAAATTATTAACATAAAATATTTTAAATAAGGCTTTATCAAATAATTGTGGATTATTTTTTTTGTAATTACATAATTTTCAATATTATTTTAACTAAGACTTTTAAAAATTTTTCAAATAAATTGTGGATTAATTTTTAAAACATTTTTATAATGTTTTTGCAATCACATAGTTCATTTAAGAAAAAGATTCTCACTATTTGAAATAACTTTATTTTTAACAAACAAATTATAGGTTAACTTCTTTAGATATTTTTGATAATGTTTTTATAATCATATTGGTCCACTTAACAAAAAATTAACAAATTTAGAAATGAAAATAAAACAAACCTTCTCATATTTCATGATTAACTATTTATATTAAAAATTGGTCTTTAGAGTAATAAGAAATCATATAATTGTCATAAAACTCCTTTTTGGAACTCGAGTCCTTCAAATTATGATTTTTTGTTTAGTAAATTATCCCACTTCCTACATTATTATACATTTTGTGTTTCCAATATACTTGTTTTTGACCCCTTTTTATCCCAACACAACCAAATTAGCTAAGCTTACTTAGGGCCACTATTTTTCCCTCTCTTGCCACTATTTTTCCCTCTCTTATCGATGGCTTGCTATTACCTTTATCTTTTGGCTTTAGTTCTTTTATTATTGCATTTTACTTATGTTGCTTGTTGGTTTTCTCTTATTTGAACTTTGATTAATCTTGTGCTGTTCTGGACATGCTAAAGAGATTTTATGGTTTATTTGTTTATAAATAGGGTAAACTACTAGAGGAAAACTTGTTCACTTAGTATGCATATGAAATACTAATTAACTTATCATATAATTAACGATGAGACTAATGTGAGAAAGTTTAAATCAACAATTTAGAAATCAATAAACACAAAATAAAACTCATAACACCAGATGTGCATGGAGAAACCCTTTCAAGAAAAAAAATCCACCATCAAAGAAAGAACAAATTTGTATTAATCCAATAGGAATGTTACATTGATGCATCCAATTATCTCCTTTCAATCTTGATGAAGGGGGGGTTAATCACAAAACACACAGTAACAAATATTAAACACAGCAAATAGAACTTTCTTTTATTGAACTAGGCAACTCATTACATTACAGAAGCTCAATTACAATCAGAGGAGGAATCCTCTATTGGCTGCAACACATTACAGCTTTCCCAACCTCAAAACTCTAGAATCTTCAGCCTTCTGTAACCCCAAATCAGCTAGGGTTTCTATTTTTTTTTCCCCTTTTCTGGATTCTACACTGGCCCCCCTTAACTCTACCCTGCCCAGGGTTCCCAAAATAGTCATAAATAGCACTTTTTGGCGGCCTCTAGCTAAATTTTGAAATTTGCAACTCTCTCCAAAAGTAGGTCAACTTCCGGGAAGCATAACTTTTGATCTGGGTGTCCGATTGACGAACCGTTTTAAGCGCCGAAAAGCTTGCGATGTAAACTATCACGTCAAAAATCTGTAAATGGATTTCCTTCAACTTTTTGAGACATTATGAGAAGTTTTAGTGCCTCATATCTCGTTCCGTAAATTTTCAGGGGCTTTTCAGAAAACAAAAAACTTTAATATTTTTCAGCTCACAAATGATCTTTGCCTGATTCCTTCGCCAAAGGTCTTATATTTCTGTTATGTAACTTTCTGGAAGTTTTTGCTTCATTACGTGCCCAAATGCAAAACTTTCCTAAATAGGCAGGTACACTTTCCTAAATAGGCAGGTCGCTATTTTTAGCAGTTTTGGAAAAATTGAAAGTCCTACATTATTATTCTGGATATTATGGAACCAAAAACACTAATTATGGGAAGAAATGAGAACAACTACAATGGTTTTGAATTAACTTCTTTTTGGGTGATGCAAGATTGCCCTTATGCCTCTGGATGCTCCTGCATTAGACACCCAGGGTAAATTTGAGAAGTGACCCTATCACGTCTCATGTGTTTGTGTGAGGAAAACCCAAACGGTCAACCTCTGCCTTAGACAACCAAGAAGAATCTTCAACAGGCCTTCCTTTCCATTTCATTAGATATTCTTCATATTGCCTGTTTCGAGTGCTCCTTCCCACACGGCTATCCAAGATCTCTTCTATCTCCTCTATTGAAGTAGATGTCAGAATACTCCACTGCACTTCTATTGGTCCATCCTCTGTTCCACCTTCATGATATTTTGATAAATTAGCAATGTTGAAAACAGGGGAAATATTGATCCCACTCGATAGCTCTACCTCATATGCATTTCCTGAATCATGCTTTTTCATGATTCTGCATGGTCCAAATTTCTTCATTTTCAACTTATTATATGTTCCAATTGGGAACCTTTCTTTTCTTAGGTGAACCATGACTTCATCTCCTACCTGGAATTCCTTATATCTCCTCTTTTGATCTGCCTTAGCCTTGTACTGAATATTCATTTTATTAATGTGCTTTCTCACCTCTTCATGCAAATCCTTCAGATGTTCTGCAAAGTCTTCAGCTTCGGCACTTGTCTTTTCTTCGTTGTCCAGCTTCCTTAACTCAGAAGCATTTCTTGGGCTATTGCCATATACAATCTAGAATGGTGATTTACCAGTACTCCTATTGACAGAATTGTTGTAAGCAAATTCTGCCTGTGGTAAAATCAAATCCCATCCCTTGGGCTTATCTCCTACTAAGCATCGTAGTAGGTTACCCAAACTCCTATTCACCACTTCAGTTTGTCCATCAGTCTGTGGATGGTGTGCAGAACTGAACTTCAAGTCTGTCTTCAACTTCTTCCACAATGTCCTCTAGAAATAACCAACAAACTTGGTATCTCGGTCTGAAACTATGCTTTTTGGTAGACCATGTAGTCTCACCACTTCCCTGAAAAATAACTCTGCAATATGAACAGCATCATTAGTCTTCTTACAAGGAATAAAATGTGCCATTTTTGAGAATCTGTCCACCACCACAAAAATAGAATCATGTCCTCTCTGTGTCCTTGGTAAACCAAGAACAAAATCCATGCTAATATCATCCCATGGCTTCTCTGATATAGGTAATGGTTGATACAACCCTGTATTCTGACTTGTTCCTTTTGCCATCTGACACACTCTGCAACTCTGCACAAATTTCCTCACATCCTGTTGCAACTGTGGCCAATAATAATTGTCACCAATAATAGCAATGGTCTTATCTCGACCAAAGTGTCTAGCCAATCCCCCACTATGCTTCTCCTTAATTAGGTTCTCTCTCATGGAAATCCTTGGAATGCACAACTGGCTTCCTCTAAACAACATGCCATCTTGGATAATGAAATCCAACCATTTTGTCCTGTCTAAAGTAATAGGTTCCAAACAAGCTTTCCAGGCCTCTGCAAAATCTAGATCTTCAGGATACAAACTTTTGAGCTCATCGAACCCAACAACCTCTATCTTCATTTCTGTCAACAAATTTTGCCTTCTGCTAAAGGCATCTGCAACTCTGTTGGACTTCCCACTCCTGTGCTTCAAAACAAAAGTATAGCTCTGCAAAAACTCAACCCATTTTAAGTGCCTTTGATTTAACTTTCCTTGACTATTAAGATACTACAAAGCCTGATGATCAGTATATAAAACAAACTCCTTTGGCAACAAATAATGTCTCCATTTCTTCAAATCCTGAACTATTGCATAAAACTCCTGATCATAAACAGAATACTTTCTCTTGGCATCATTAAGCTTCTCACTAAAATAGGCAATGGGCTTACCTTCTTGGCTCAAAACAACTCCTATACCACTACCACTAGCATCACAATCTACCTAAAATACCTTATTAAAATCTGGAAGTGCCAAAACAGGTTGTTCAACCACTTTCTGTTTCAATGTATCAAAGCTCTTGTCTACTCCTTTAGTCCATCTAAACTCTTTTCTATCCCCTCTCATTGTCTCAGTTAGGGGTGCACAAATGCTACTGAAACTCCTGATAAACTTTCTATAAAAAACTTGCCAAACCATGAAAAGATCTTACCTCTGTGACACTCCTTGGCATAGGCCATTCAATGATAGCCCTTACTTTTTCTGGGTCCATTTTAAGACCTTCTTCTGAGACAACAAATCCCAGGTACATCAACTCCTTCTTTGCAAAACTACATTTCTTCAGATTAATCAACAACTTCTCCTCCCTCAGCTTCTCTAGAACTCTTCTGATATGCATTAGATGCTCATCCCAAGTCTTACTAAAAATCAAAATATCATCCAAATAAACAATAACAAAACTTCCCAAAAATTCCTTCAGTACCTCGTTCATGAGCCGCATGAATGTGCTCGGTGCATTGGTTAGCCCAAATGGCATGACTAACCACTCATACAAACCTTCCTTTGTCTTGAAGGTTGTCTTCCATTCATCTCCTTCTCTGATACGGATCTGGTGATATCCACTCTTTAGGTCAATTTTCGTGAAGTACTTGGCTCCACTCAAACAATCCATGATGTCATCCATTCTTGGCAATGGAAATCTATACTTGATCGTTATCTTATTGATGGCTCAAGAGTCTGTACACATCCTCCATTCTCCATCCTTCTTTGGTGCTAGTACTACAAGTACCGCACATGGGCTTAGGCTCTCCCTTATCAGTCCCTTCCTCAACAATTCCTGAACTTGTCTGTTCAGCTCTTCATTCTTTGTAGGGGTCATTCTATGGGCTGCCTTGTTTGGCAAACTGGCTCCTGGTATCAAATCCATTTGATGACTTATCTTCCTTACTGGTGGTAAACCTTTTGGTACATTATCAGAGATAATGTCCAGGAACTCTTCCAACATATCTGAAACTTCTACTGGTACATCTTCACAGTTCTCTTGACTAATCTTAGGAATCAATGCAAAGCAATAACGCTCATGCTTCATACCCTCCAAAAATTTCCTACCATCTACCAAGCAAATTTTGGCAGTACTACATACCTTTTCTTCCACCTCCTTCAAGGGCTTCAATTTATGACGAACTCCATCTTTTGTTAGGGAATATGTGTTTGCACGGCCATCATGGACAGCGCTCCTATCATACTACCACGACCTTCCCAACAGCATATGACATGCATCCATCAGTATGATATCACATAGTACCTCATCATGGTAGTCCCCAATCTTGAACTTCACTAAACACTGCTCATTGACCAAAGCTCTATGGTCTTTCTGTAACCATGCAATCCGATATGGATGCAGATGCTTTCTTCTTGTCAACTTCAACTTGTCAACCATCTCTTCTGAAACTAGATTATCAGTGCTTCCACTATCAATAATAGTATCACAACACTTACCTTCACATTTGCACCTTGTGCGGAATAAACTCTTCCTCTGATTTGGTTCTTTCTCATCATTCAACAAGGTTCTTCTGACAACTAGGGTTTCTCCCCTTTCAGCATCTTCAGAATGCTCAGACTGTGCATCTTCATCTACATGTGCAACTCGTGCATTACCTTCAGGTCTCCTATTCGTCCTTCCTTGATGTTGCGGACACTCATATGCTCAATGCCTTTCTTCTCCACATTGGAAACAGGTTCCTTTGAAGCCTCCTCTTCCAGATCCTTGCCCAGGTCTACCTCTTCTTCTTCCTCTTTTCTCACCATTGTTCTGGTCACGAGGACGGTAGGTGTTATCTCCTCTCTGATTTCAACTAGTGCCAGCTTCTTCACTTTTCTTTGCATCTTCATTTCGGCCCCCATAGGGTCTTCCACCAGTCTTTCCGCCTTGACCTCTTCCCCTTTGCTTGTTGTCGAATCTTTATTCAGCTTCTCTTCCACCTTCAAGGAAAATTGGTATGCATCTTCTATGGTGGTCATTCTGACCAGGCTCAGCTCCTCCTGAACACTCAGCCTCAAGCCATTAATGTAACGGGCTACCTTTTCCTTGTTGGGTTCTGCATGGCCTGTCCTGATAGTAATCTTATAAAACTCTTCTGTATACTCCTTAACAGACTTGTTACCTTGTTTTAGTCCTTGTAGCTTCTTCAACAACTCCATCTCATAGTCCACAAGAATGAACTGCTTCTTCAGTTTCTCCACCATCTGATCCCATCTGGTGATCTTTCCTTTTCCTCTTCTGTTCCTTTGTAATTGGACCTCCTTCCACCAAATATTGGCATGGCCCTTCGACTTTGTTTTTGCAAACTTGACCCGATCTGGGTCCTCCACATCTTCATACTCGAAATACTCCTCCATGTCATTGATCCAATCAATGAGCTGTTCCGGATTCAAATCCCCAGAATATGTAGAAACTTCGATTCTGGGCCTCTTTCCAATCTTTGAAATGGCCCTCAACAACCTAACCTCTGCAGGATCTCCTGCAGTGTCTTGTTCTTCCTCAGATAGCTCCTCTTCGGCTTCATCTTCACTTTCTTCTCTTGTTCTCAGATCAAACCCTCTTCGCAGCTCCTCTTGCAATGCATCGATTTGCCTTTGTAGGGCTCTAAAACCCTCTTCCATCAAGCATTCCTCCTAACATGATTTCTTCGTGGAGGCATCTTGGTCTCTGCAGCAAACCGACAACCTTAGGTCCTGGAGCAAATTGCCTCACTGTCAGCGATCTGTCTACACACTCAAGAAACCTTGCTCTGATACCACTTGATGAAGGGGGGGTTAATCACAAAACACATAGTAACAAATATTAAACACAGTAAATAGAACTTTCTTTTATTGAACTGGGCAACTCATTACATTATAGAAGACAATCAGAGGAGGAATCCTCTACTGGCTGCAACACATTATAGCTTTCCCAACCTCAAAACTCTAGAATCCTCAGCCTTCTGTAACCCCAAATCAGCTAGGGTTTCTATTTTTTTTTCCCCTTTTCTGGATTCTACACTGGCCCCCCTTAACTCTACCCTGCCCAGGGTTCCCAAAATAGTCATAAATAGCACTTTTTGGCGGCCTCCAGCTAAATTTTAAAATTTGCAACTCCCTCCAAAAGTAGGTCAACTTTCAGGAAGCATAACTTTTGATCCGGGTGTCTGATTGACGAACTGTTTTAAGCGCCAGAAAGCTTGCGATGTGAACTATCACGCCAGAAATCTGTAAATGGATTTTTGTCAACTTTTTGAGATATTATGAGAAGTTTTAGTGCCTCATATCTCGTTCCGTAAATTTTTAGGGGCTTTTTAGAAAACCAAAAACTTTTATATTTTTTAGCTCACAAATGATCTTTGCCTGATTCCTTCACCAAAGGTCTTATATTTCTATTATGTAACTTTCTGGAAGTTTTTGCTTCATTACGTGCCCAAATGCAAAACTTTCCTAAATAGGTATGTACACTTTCCTAAATAGGCAGGTCGCTATTTTTAGCAGTTTTAGAAAAACTGAAAGTCCTACATTATTATTTTGGATATTATGGAACCAAAAACACTAATTATGGGAAGAAATGAGAACAACTACAATGGTTTTGAATTAACTTCTTTTTGAGTGATGCAAGATTGCCCTTACACCTCTGGATGCTCCTGCATCAAATCTAATAGTATTCTAGCAACATAACCATGCTTAGTCTACAAAAAACCCATGAAATAGCTATCAAAGACATCCAATTTATAGAGAAAAGAAGGGGGGAAACCATAAATAGATTTCAAAAAACCAAAACCCATGGTAGAATATCCCTATGTAACAAATATTCAATGCTTCCATGAAATAAACCACATTTTCTAGCATTTTTGACCCATGTGAAGGGTGGGCACACATTCCCAAGTATGGTACTCCAAATGGAGTGGCCAACTAATGTGGACCCCACCTGATATGTAAAAGATGCTCCACTCTCTCTCCTAACATGTAAGATTGTGAAAGTGGTGTAAATAAGGTCAAATGAATTTATAATTTCCACTATCATAAGTAACCTCTCCCATGAATGACACTATAACTAATATTCAAATTTGTAAGGAGAACAATAATTAATAACATCTCTTATTCACGTACATGGGCATCTAAGTACCCATTCCCAAGATGTTGGAGATCTAATATATTTTTTTTAACTTGCATATAGATTACTAATAGAAAAAAAGGAGTACAATAGGTGTGTAACATCCACGTTCTAAAAACATAGTAAAGTCAGAAGTTTACCATAAAGTAATTCAACAAGGTAAAAATGAGAGAGAAATTTTTTCTTTTATTTAACATATAATCAAGTAACAACAAATTGCAAGATTTCTATCCTGAAATAAGCAACATAATATAATTTACAAAGGTGACATTTTGTCTTTACAATTACAAATTTTTGCATTAGATAATGTTTTACATAGTCTCAATAAACACAAGTCTCAAAGATATACTGCATCTGAAAATTTGACATCTTTATCACAAGCCTCGGCATGTCTTCTTCTAGAGTGATGAAGGAGCATCCCTAGTTCAAGAGAAATCTTGCACCAACCAAAAACATTTGTATTTCAGTTTGTTTGCATTTTAGTTCTTTCATTTTCTAGTTCAGTTCAGGTAGTTCAGTCAGAAGCAGTTTCAGCTTGTGGTCTGGTTTTGGCATTTCACACCTTACAGATCTGCATGTAGCATCTACATTCATTCATCTACATCATATCAATAATTTAGAGCATTTGGATCAGTTACCAAAAAGATATCGCTATAAGAAGATCAACTATTTTCTCAAAGTAGAGCATCCTGATAGTCTCAGACAAATCTGCTGAAGAAGAAGGCTTGCGGATCATTCCTTGACTTGCGGATCCTAATGACACATCATTTAATGATCCTTGGTTTGTGGCCAACCCTTCCCAAGGTCCGCACATTGTTCCATTCATTTGAGGAAGTGTTCTATGCATTTAGGTCCAACCTCTCTATGAACACGTTACAACTCTTCATTGGAGTTTGTGACCTTCCTTGGTCGACACAGAGGAATCTATTAGTTTGGAGATGATATATAAAGATGTAATAGATCCTTGGGAAAGTAGTTATCAAGTTCTCATGATTTAGAATTTTGATAGTTAGATTCTTTGTGAAGGAGCTTCAAAGCTTTATCTTGTGCATGTATATAATCAGGCCTGTGAGCCCAAATTGTAAGCCCGCATGTTGCCGGCCAAATTATATTTGAATTCTTTGATAAACTGAGTGACTAAATCTGCATTTGTTCCATTTCTTTGAGTTGTTTCCGTTGTGTTTACTCTTGCTGCATAGTCCGGATAGTTCATTCCGTGAACCCTCCTAGCGTGACTACACCAAGTGGTATCAGAGTGAAGGTTTGATTCTTTGGAGTGAATTGGTGAAGGGGGTTCCGTAAGATCTTGTTGTCAGCAGATCGTCGATCTGAGGCAGGTTACTTGTGTGCAACTGATCACCGATTGAAAGGCAATTGTCACCTTGTAGCCCGATCGCCAACTTGAGATAGTTTGCACTTGATCTGAGGAAGAATGTTGTCGAGGAGAGTTATTGCTATTGGTACAATGGCTAATAGAATGGATGAGATGATGGAATTGATGAGAACAATGTGAATCCATTCGGATGCTGTCGAGGAGGATAGACAAAGAGGATTGACACTGAGACCTAATGTGGAAAGCGATGATGAAGAAGAATTTCAATCTGTTGAACACACTAGCAAAACCCTAGGAGTTGATGAAGAGGAAGAATCAAATCAAGTAAAGATGTTGCAAGCTATTTCAAAGATTAGAAAGAGACCTAGAGTTGATGTGCCAAACTATACTGGTAATTTAAACCTTGAAGAATTGATTGACTGGATAAATGACATGGAAGAATACTTTGAATATGAGGAAATTGAAGATCAAGAGAAGTTGAAATTTGCAAAGACAAAGTTGAAAGGACATGCTGCTATATGGTGGAAAGAAGTTCAGTTGGAAAGAAACAAAAGAGGAAAAGAAAAGATTACAAAGTGGGACCAAATGGTGACAATGTTGAAGAATCAGTTTATACCTACTGACTATGAGTTGAAGTTGTTGAAGAGATTGCAAAACTTGAGACAAAAGGAGAAATCTGTGAAGGAGTACACTGAATAATTTCATAAGATGATCATAAGAATAGGACATAGTGAAGCAAACAAAGAGAAAGTGGCTAGATATATCAATGGACTGAGATTGAACATTCAAGAGGAATTAAGCTTGGTAAGGATGACATCTTTGGAAGAAGCATATCAGTTTTCCTTGAAAGTTGAAGAGAAGCTAAATAAGAGGCATGGTTAGAGGTAGAGAGGCAGAGGAGGTAAATTTTAGAGAGGAAAAACATTTTCTAGATATGATAGATCATTTGTGGAGCAGAACAAGTTTGACAGCTCGTTGAAGAAGGATTATAGAGATTATAGTGCTTACCGGAGAGATGACAAAAATTTTTATCAGAGAGGAAACCCTAGTGCATACCAGAATAAAGGATACAGAAAAGAAGGAAGAAGATTTGATAAGAGAACATTCAAAGGTACTTGTTTCAAGTGTGGAGGTGATGGACATAGAGCATTTGAGTGTAATCAGGGTAGTACAAGTAAGAGGACATAAAACAGTGGAAGAGCAGCCTATGTTGAAGAAGAACTTGTTGAATCACCCAGTTCAGTTGGCAAACTGGAGAAAGGAGTATCATTGGTAATGAGGAGAGCACTATTTCAAGCAAAGACAAATGAGGAACCACCACAGAGGAAGAGTCTATTCAGAACAAGATACAAATAAGGAGGTAAGTGTTGTAAAGTTGTGATTGATAGTGGTAGTTTAGATAACCTAGTTTCAGAGGAGATGGTGACTAAGATGAAGTTGGAAAGATTGAAACACCCTAAGCCTTATCAAATAGCATGGATTCAGGATGATCATAAGGTATTGGTGAGTGAACAATACTTGGTGAAATTTTATATTGGATCTTATCATGATGAAGTCTTGTGTGATATTATGCCTATGGATGTTTGTCATATCTTGTTGGGTAGACCTTGGCAATATGATAGAAAAGCTATACATGATGGGAGAAAGAATACATATACCATAACAACAAATGGAAAGAGAATTACTTTGATTCCTTTGGAGGATGATCCTAAGAGTAAAGTATGTGGGAATACTAGAATCTGTTTGGTAGATGGAAGAAAATTTCTGGATGCTTTGAGACATGAGAACATGTGTTATGCCTTGATTCCTAAGAAGCCTGAAGCAGTGAAGAAAGAGACTAAAGAATCGCAACTGGAGGAGATAAAAGAATTACTGACAGAGTATGAAGACATCATATCAGATAATTTACCTGAAGGATTGCCACCTATAAGGATTATCAATCATCACATGGATCTTATACTGGGAGCAAGTTTGCCTAACAAAGAAGCACATAGAATGACATCGGAAGAGAATGAAGAATTGAATAGACAGATACAAGAACTGTTGAAGAAATGTTTGATCAAAGAAAGTTTGAGTCCTTGTGTAGTACCTGCAGTTTTGGCACCGAAGAAGGATGGAGAATGGAGAATGTGTATTGATTCTAGAGCAATAAACAAGATCACAGTTAAGTATAGATTTCCTTTACCTAGGATGGATGATATCATAGATTGTTTGAGTGGAGCAAGATATTTCACAAAGATAGATTTGAAGAGTGGATACCATTAGATCATAATTAGAGAAGGGGATGAATGGAAGACTGCTTTTAAGACAAATGAAGGATTGTATGAGTGGTTAGTGATGCCTTTTGGATTGACAAATGCACCGAATACTTTCATGAGGTTGATGAATGAAGTCTTGAAGAAATTCTTGGGTAAGTTTGTGATTGTATATTTGGATGATATTCTGATTTTTAGTAAGACAAAGGAGGAACATTTGTGGAACATTAGACAAGTTTTGCAGAGACTGAGAGAAGAGAAATTGCTGATAAACATCAAGAAGTGTAGTTTCATGAAATAAGAATTGGTATATTTGGGATTTGTGATTTCTGCAGAAGGATTGAAGATGGACCTTGAGAAAGTGAGAGCAGTTGTTGAATGGCCTACACTGGAGAGCATTGGAGAAGTTAGATCATTCTATGGACTAGCTAGTTTCTACTGGAAGTTCATCAGAAATTTTAGTTCAGTTTGTAACCCTATAACAGAGACAATGAGAGGTGATAGAAAAGATTTCAAGTGGACATCATGAGCAAATAAAAGTTTTGAGTTGTTGAAGCAGAAAGTGACAGAGCAACCTATTTTTACATTACCAGATTTCAATAAGGTATTTCAAGTTGATTGTGATGCAAGTGGAAATGCTGTGAGGACCGTCCTTTTTACTTCTGTTGTTATGACTACTTACATTACTGTTATGGTTACTTATAATATTTGTGGATAGCAGTTCCCGGAATTGTCAAACTATTAAACTTTATTATGTTTTCGGAAAAACTAATTGGGTGATGTTTGGATAAGTTTACATTTCAGAAAAACATTAATTAGGTGATGATGGAAAATTGTAATATGATTTCATTTATGTTAATTAATACTATGTCATGATAATGCATGTTTTTTTTAAAGTTGCTTCGGCTATGATGATTTTATGTGGTTACTGATCTTGTAATTTAGTGTGCAAGAATTACTAATCGAACCACAGAACTCGGAGATCATTCCGCACCTTGTTATTTGTTATTCCCTGTTAAGCCGATCTGGTTCCACGAGGAACCAAGATCTCTTTGTGTTTGATGTAATGATGTAATGTGTGCTTTCGTATGGTCGAGTGGGTTAAGTTACCCTCATGTAACATTATTTTATAATTTGTGTTGTAAAAAGGATTGAAATTGAATTTCCTTATTTAATTTAAATTTATGAGGCCTTTTCTTGTACTTTACCTTGACCAGGGGTGTCTTGTATGGGTTAAGGTTGACCCTAGGTTATACCCCATGGGTCCAGGGGCCCATTTGACATGGGTAACCCTTGAGTAACCTCCATCTAGTCATCTTAACTTCCCCTTGAAGTTAAGTGGCGAAAATTGGAGGTAGGAGGGGACATGATGGGTTGTACCAACACCCAACCCATCCCCTCTACATTTCCCAAGGTAAGAGATGCCATCCATTATTGAAGGATTGACTTAAAGTCACCCCTTCCATAGTGAGATTCCCCCATGTGCTGTGGGGACACCCATGTGAAGGAGGGAAGAAGGGGCATGGGTCACCTGTCTTCTTCCCCATTAACTCCTTTTATTTCTCCCATGCGAAAGAGAAATGACAGGAGGAAAGGGATAAGGAGTATTCTAGGGATGGGTGAGTGACATAAGCCACCAGGGCAGAATAGTGGTTTTGGGGGAGAGTGAGAAGGTGACAAGTGTCACCTCCCCATTCCTCAAAACTGAAAAGAATTTGGTTATTTGTTTCCAATTTTGGGATGAGAGGGAGTTAGTTGAATTTTGGGGGAAACTTTCATTTTGCCTTACCAAAAATAGAACAATTAGTTTGTAGGAGAGAGAAGGGAGAAGGAGTTGGTGGCTAAGGTTGGAAGAGAACTCTGTGGGCTCAGCAACAACTTCATTCCAGGAAGGCTTTGTAAGGTTGGTTTGAATTTTACCTTTGTTTCGTATAGCTGAATGTGTATGAAAAGTGTGTGATTTTGTGTTTAGAATTGTTTTCTGTGGGGTTTGTTGTCGGGTTGTTTGACAGAGCTTCTCCCACTTGGGAGAAATGCTCATCAAGTTTGGGGTAGGGGAGGAGAGATCCTCCTCGGGTGCATACCTGTTTCCATCTTTTGGGATGTTGAAAGCCTTGAGGGCATGTATCTGTGTCTGTATCTTTGACTTGAGAGTCATATACAGATTTCTTACAAATTTGTGATCAAACTTGGTTTGAGACCAAGAGAAATTGTATTGGTTAACTTATCTGTCAGGGTGACACTCTGGAGTCGAGTGTGTCCACTCTCCTGCCCCTTATGAAACTCACTGTAGTTGAGTTTCTGTGTTGTGTAAATTACCCATGGTGGTTTGTGTGCTTTGGGATTGTTGTTGTTACTGTTGTGAAGTGGAGTGTTTGAGTTACCCAGGTGTGAGTATGGTCTCCCTAGCTCGGGGGTGACCCACTTGCGGGTCTACGGAAGGGAGGAGAGCTAGATGAGTGGTGTTTTCTTCTTTGTTTGTCTTTGATACGTAGGTTTTCTCTTGGAGCTTCTGGTTGGCTTGGGAGGAGTTATATTTGTGAAGAAACAGTTATTCTTCTTTGTCATGAGAATTAGGCCTGGTTCATTTCATGAGAGTTGAAGAGAGAGTACCTCTCTTATTATTGTTGTAATTTATTGTTACCCTGGGGGTGAAGGAAACCACCTCCCTGATCTTGTTAGTAATGGTCTTCTACTTGGTTGTCTCAAGCTACCAGTTGTATACTGTTGGGTGAAGAAAGTTCATATCTAGAAAGTTAGTTGTTGTATCCATGGTTTAAAATCTGTAATATGAATGTGCTTAAATTTTCAAGTTGATGTTTGTAAACCTTGTTAAATAGCAATTTATTTGTGTTTCAAGTATTACTGAAAGGAAGAGTTCATTATTGATTTGCAATCTAATCTGAGTTTGTTTACATTTGAAACTTTGGAATTGCTTAACTAGTTGAAATGTTAGTTTTTATGGTTCATTGTTCTAAAGGAAAAGACAATTTTAAATGTTTGAGTTTATTCTTCATACATAGTAGATTCAGTTAATTTGAAAAGATTAGAGGAAATCTAGCATGTATATTTTTCTGTTTGTTAATTGAGAAACTTATATGTTTTATGAAAATGGAATATATATAGTTATATATTCATATATATATATATAAATATATATATATATATATATATAAATATATATATATATATATATATATATATAAATATATATATATATATATATATATATATATAAATATATAAATATAATGAGTTGATATATATTTACCATTTCTACCGAATAAGTGAAACTGGAATAAATATATATATATATATAGATATAGATATATATATATATATATATAATTGTTATGTAATTACCATTCTAACAGGGTGAATTTGAGAAAATGAATAAGGTAGTTAATTTGAGAAAATTAAGGATTCTATATATATATATATAGATATATATATATCACAGTTTTTTTATTAATTATCATTTTTGACAGAAACTGTTTTTTTTAAGAGACTGAATTATAAATCTAAATATATAAAAATATATATATCTATATATATATATAAATATATATATATATATATATATATATATATAAATATAAATATATTAGTGTTGATAGATATCAACGAAAAGCACCATAAAGAGATGACTGTCGAAATTTTAAACTCGCGGCATAAACACACAGTCGCGGTTTCATATGGGGCGGTGGGGAGAAATCCCCACCGCAGGCTCTAACAAATAAATGGAGGTGTGGGGTGGGGCGGAGCCCCACCCACACCCCACATCGTGGGATGTGGGTGGGGCTCCTCCCCACCCCACATCCCCCTTCCCCTTATAACTCCCGCGGCCTGCACAGGCCCTCCATTCTGTGCGTTGACCCTGCTTCCTCTGCCACTGCGGCCACCGCCGCCCATGTCCGCCGCTTGCTGTGGAAAAAACAAAAAAATGTTAGGGCTTTGGCCCTAACATATGATTGGTCTATTTAGAAATGAATGCATTTTATTGCTATATATATAGGCATATATAGATACTATATATGTCTATGTATATATCAATAAATAATGAAATAATTTCTATATCTATATATATATAGAAATATATATATATATATATACATATAGGTATATATATATATTGTTTAACAAAGTTAAGAGAACAATTTCGTCTTCTACATATACATTAATATATATATATATATATATATATATTTTAATGTATATGTAGAAGACGAAATTGTTCTCTTAACTTTGTTAAACAATATATATATATACCTATATGTATATATTTCTATATATATAGGAGTAGTCCTATGAACCATTTTATTGGGCCCTCGTTTAAAATCTTAATAAAATAAGACACATGGATATACAAAATAAAATAACAAATTATATTTTCACAGTTAGTTTTTATTAAGTGTTGAACACAACAACCAAAGAAGTTATATTTCCATGAACAGGGTTTTATAAAGTGAAGAGCCTCCTACATGTATTAACAACGGTAAATGATTTACAATAAGAGTATTAATAATACTGATTAGTAATAATAACAACAGTAATTATAGATAAGAGAAAATAAAATTATAATTTAATGGGTGCATAAAGGAATATACTGTAATACTCCGGAAAGAGTTTCTCGGAAGTTTCCACTACCAACATAATGTCAATAACCAGGAAAAAAAAAGAAGGAAAATGAAGAGGAAAATTACACGTCGCCTTGCTTAGAAGAACACTGGAAATAAACTTAAGAAGCCACCACAGACATTCCATGTGGCCATTTTAATCCCAACTGTAGTAAACGACCTCATAAGTAAACCTGTAAGAGAGTCCGAAGAAGAAAAACTAACATTGGAAAACACAGAGGAGAAAATGCACGACATTTCCCACATGGGATAAGAGAACTAAGTTGACGGACCCTTCTGCTAAATCTGCTTAGGAACAAGTTTAATAAGTACATACGAAGAGGAGGAACCTAGATCGGGGAAGATTAGGAGACCGAGTCCAGCGAAGTAGTAAACCAGCCTATGTGACCTAGATCATCCTGAAGTTAGGTTTAATATCAACAATAGCTGCAGTGATAACCCTGATTTACGTAAATCATGAAGAAAGGACCGGATGCACATAAAGAAAGCATAGAAAACGAAAGAGAGAGAGAGACCGAAATATAAACACACTAAATTAACAGAGAAATAGTTAAGGTAAGGGCGATAAAAATACAATCAAAATTAAGAACCAGTGAAAAGGGAAGAGAGAGCAATCAAACCGCCTTGTTGAGAATGCTAAGTCGTAGGAGGAGTATGTTTCAGGAAACAAGAGAGGAGACAGACAACCGTGCCTGGCTGAAAAATGACTAAATAGGGAGATCACTAGTCGGTTTAGTCGGAACAAGGCGTCATGGGAAGTTGTTAATCTATCAGCGAACCACGTGCGTGAATGAGTGCAGCGTAATTCCCACTAATGCTGTAAGGCATTATGCTGCCAAAGATTGCCAAGGTTTAGATTTAGGAACTTTGGTAATCTCACTCTTGCAATGACATTAGCGGCATCGTACAGACCCTCTTGTTGATCTGTATGCGTCTGGTTGCACGCAATTGTACTTATATCCCGCCGAAAATTGTAGTGTTTCGCCATGAGAGAACACTGCCGAGCATGCTTACGCATGCGAAGGGGTTTTTAGGACAGTGTGAGAAAAGTTTTTCATATCTCATGTCATAACCACATGACAGATGTGGCTATGACACGTGCGATGTGTGTTGTGACCACATGGAAAATGTGGGCATGACAAATGCAATTGGAGCAGTATTAAGTCAAGAAGGTAGACTTGTAGCATATTTCAGTGAGAAGTTGAATAATGCAAGGGGAAGATATTTAGTTTATGATCAAGAGTTCTATGCCATAATTCAAGCCTTGAAGAAGTGGAGACATTACTTGTTGCCTAAGGAGTTTGTGTTGTATATAGATCATCAAGCTTTGTAATATTTGAATAGTCAAGGTAAGTTGAATAAGAGACATATGAGATGGGTAGAGTTCATGGAGAGTTATACTTTTGTGTTGAAGCATAGGAGTGGAAAATCAAAAAAAGTTTCTGATGCATTAAGTAGGAGAAGAAACTTGTTGACAGAGATGAGAGTGGAAGTGTTGGGTCTTGATGAATTGAAGAACATGTATGAGGGAGACACTAATTTTGCAGAACCTTAGAAAGCATGTAAGGAACCTGTTGTGACAGATAAGAGTAAGTGGTTGGATTATTTCATTCAAGAAGATATGTTGTTCAAAGGAAGTCAGTTGTGCATACCTAAAAGTTCAATGAGGGATAATTTGATCAAGGAGAAATATAGTGGTGGATTGGCAAGACATTTTAGCATTGATAAGATAGTGGCTTTGGTGAGTGACCACTACTTTTGGCCTTAGATACATAAGGATGTTAGAAAATTTGTGCAGAGTTGTAGAGTTTGTCAAGTTGCAAAAGGGAGTAGTCAGAACACTGGATTGTATAAACCTTTGACAGTACCAGAGAGACCTTGGGAAGACATAAGCATGGATTTTGTAATGGGATTGCCTAAGACATGGAGAGGATGTGATTCAATCTTTGTAGTGCTTGACAGATTTTCAAAGATGGCTCATTTCATACCTTGCAAGAAGACAACTGATGTAGTGCATGTAGCTAACCTATTTTTCAAGGAGATTGTAAGATTGCATGGATTACCTAAGAGTATAGTTTTAGACAAAGACACAAAGTTTGTTGGATACTTTTGGAGGACAATTGGAAGAAGATGAAGACAGATTTGAAGTTCAATTCAACTTTTCATCCACAGACTGATGGACAAATAGAGGTAGTGAATAGGATTTTGGGAAACTTGTTGAGATGTTTGGTTAGAGAGAAGACATGAAGTTGGGATTTGATTCTTTCACAAGCAGAGTTTGCATACAATAATTTAGTAAACAAAAGTACCAGAAGAACACCTTTTGAGATTGTTACCGGAGTGAATCCTAGAGGAGTTGTAGAATTGAGAGACATCAGTATAGAGGAAAAGAGAAGTGCATAAGTAGAGGAATTTGCAGATCATATGAAGACAGTGCATAACCAAGTGAAGAAGCATTTGGAGGATATGAATAATAAGTATAAGGAAAAGGCAGATGAGAAGAGAAGACATAAGGAATTTGAAGAGGGACATGAAGTGATGGTGTACTTGAGAAAAGAACGATTTCCAGTTGGGACATATAACAAGTTGAAAATGAAGAAGTTTGGACCTTGTAAGATACTTAGGAAGTTTAATTCAGGAAATGCATATGAAGTGGAGCTATCAGAGACCTTGGGTATTTCACTGATTTTGAACATTGCAGACTTATATCAATATCATGAAGCAGAGTTTAGTGATAGCATGGAAGAAGACCTGAAGAAGCAGTTACCACAACAAGCGCCAGAGCAGATAGAAGACATTTTGGATAGCAGAGTTGGAAACAACACTAGAGGAAGACAATACAAAGAATATCTTGTGAAATGGAAAGGTAAACCAGAATAAGACTCATCTTGGATTGCTCAGGCTGGTGGACCATCTTGGTTCTCCCTTAGCCCCAGCAAATTGAGGGACTCACTTTTTTACTAACCTTGGATGTCTGATGTAGGAGCATCCCTGGTTCAAGAGCAATCTTGCATCAACCAAAAACATTTACATTTCAGTTTGTTTGCATTTCAGTTCTTTCATTTTCTAGTTTAGCTCATGTAGTTCAGTCAGAAGCAGTTTCATCTTGTGGTCCGGTTTTGGAATTTCACACCTTACGGATCTAGATGTAGCATCTACATTCATTCATCTACATCATATCAAGAATTTAGAGCATTTGAATCAGTTACTGGAAAGATATCACAATCAGAAGATCAACTATTTTCTTAGAGAAGAGCATCCTGACAGTCTGTTGGTTATTTTCCCAGACTAGGTGCTTGTTCCCAGTAATCCCTACAAGGTAGCCATCATTGATCAACATGATTCCTGGGCCAGGGGCCAATAGTACAGGAGATAGACTCTATAAATATCTCCTCCTCTTCTTTAGGCTCTGCAGAACCAAGGGGGTATTCCCTATTCAACATCCAAGAAATGTGACTATGAACTGACTGGGATGTTGACACAAAGTAGATAAATCCTCTCTTATGTAGAACAAAATTGTGAGATAAGTGCAAAGGGGCTAGCTTTGGGCCTATATTCAGTTGTAGATAAAGGATTTTGGTCCTAATACTACTTCTAAAGTCCTAATGGTTTGTAGATGAAGTTTGAGTTTGATTTTATGTTTGGATGCAAAACTGAGACTTTGGGTTGCAACCAAAATACAAGACCAGATCGGTGCCTATCCAGGGCTCGGAGTCAATAGACATATATATGTGAATGTTTATCACAGACCTAAAACAACAATCAGATTTCAAGGGGATTATGCAATGTCTGCCTTACAGACAATACCCAAGATAAAGTATTTAGTTATTTCTGCTTACAAACATCCTTACTGCAATGTATTCTTCTCAATACTTAACCCAGAACATTTAATCTACTCCTTGACCGGAAGTAAAAGACTAAGCATTCAATATAGTAAACCCATATTCTAGAATCCCAAACACCCCTTAGCTGTTTAGATTAAGAAGAACACATTCAGTTTGGAGACAAATAACAAAATACATGCTACAAAGCATTACTCATTTAAACCAACATGAAACTGATGAATTCTGTATATAAGACATCCAACATACAACTCATAAACTCACAAAAATATCCAGAACAGAGCCACCAATGAGATTGTATTTGATTATAGTACCCAAAAGTTGTCCAGTTTTCAACAACCAATGGATGACACAGTTTGCCCCTCATATAGCCAAACTGTACCTCCCATAAATTAATTACATTACAAGTCAAAAAACCCACCAGATTCAATGCATAAGGAATGGCGCTCAAAATATGAAGGCAGCCCAAGAAAATAGAGGAGAGGGCAGGTGAGCTCAGGATCTGCACCACCGTTCAAAGATTTTTGTCATAAACCTGGTAGTTGGCCATTCAACCATCGGCCCATGCCTCTATATGTTGCCATTAATGGCCCAACCACCTGCAACTCCCCTTGGAAATTACAACAGCGTGCCCATGGAGTTTTCCCGCTCAAAAATTAACCGCAGATACAAGGAAAATCTATCACCGAAGTTTTAAAACCTGACCATTGATCTATATTCCATCGCTGAGATCAGATGGCCCAAAAACCAACAGAAAAGCCAAAAACCAATGATCTCGTGCCATGTAGGCACTCCATGTTCCTATCCCTGACTTTTCACCTTCTCTATTTTGCCATTTCGCCCTTGTATATGCAAGAATAGATGCATATACAATTGCCACTATTCACCATTCAAAATCTGTTGTATATGCAAAATGCATATACAATCGCCAGCTTAATATACAAGGCGGACCCCATGCTAGTTTAGAACAAATTGAAAAAACTACTCAGGTCTGACTTGTATCCTTTTCAATGCACATCGGCTTGTATATCGGTATATACAAGCGCCTTGTACAACCATTCGCTGTATTTGACTCCTCCTTCGCGTCCGGGTTGTATATTTTTGTTTTGTATATCAGGTTGTATGCTGCATATACAAACCCAATATACATGCTATGGACCCCAAACTTGTATGATGCATCTTGGAATTCTATTCGGGTCTAGAATGTATCTTTTCACTTGTATGTTTTACTTGCACATTTGATTGTATATTAGACATATATTCACCCTTTGTTTGTCCGCAGGCCCCACCACATGCATCTCCCTGCTACACTGTAGCGAAAGTATACTGGCACCTTTAAATGTCAAACATACAAACCTTCTCACATATAAACAAGGAATCTTCAAGGAATATTCCACCTTTGTATATTTTTCATTGTATCTTTCAAATGCATGTAGCCGATGTATATTGGAATGTACAACAAAACACATACAAGCGAACATGATATACAATAGTGGCATATTCCTGGAATCTTGCGGAAGATTCCCCCAATGTACATGCATCCTTTTGAACCCGATATGCATTTGGAAATGCATACAACTGCAGAATATTCACAAGAATTCGCAAAAGATTCCCCTTTGTATATTCAAACTTGATATGCATTAAAAAATGCATATAATTCCTTTTTTCATGATTTTTGGAAGCCGATTGAAATTTCACAAGCCCGCCAACATACAAGACCATTTTGAATATACAAAACCTAGCATTTTCAAGAAGTGCGACAGGAAAAGGCAGTGAAACACTGCATGGGGGCAAGTCAACCTATGAAAACCTAAACATGAGGATGAGATTTAACAACCAGGAACCCACCATAGAAGGCAAGCAACAGAATAGACAAAACAATGCAAGATCCATGACTCAGAAAATTTAGGGTTTGAATGAGAACACCTACAAACGCCCAAGCTTAAAACCCTAAACATAAATGATTACCAATAGGCTCCGATTGGGGATGTGCAGGCGCAAGACTATAGTGAGGATCATACCACTCTGGGGCAGACCAGACAAAACACAAAACTCAGAACACGACCGACTATACAAGGCATATACAAAACATTTACATTTAATTTACAGTGTGCACATAAGGTACTCATTTATGAGAAAAATGTTTTAAGGAATTTATCGTGCACTGGTAATTCCAGTAGTTCACCACTTAGGGCTTGGAGAAAATAAGAATCATCTTCATGGATAGTGCCAATTTGGTATGGGCCAGTCCATAAGGGCTCAAATTTACCATGCTTGCCCTTATCTTGGCCCCTTGCATTCCACATAAGGACCAAGTCACCTATCTGAAACCTTCTCTCTATAGCCCTTTTATCAAACATGTATTTCACTTTTTGCTATTTCTTGATGTTTATTTTCTGTGCTTCCTGCCTGATTTCATCTAGTGCAACCAACTGATTTATTCTTTTAGTCATTGGGTCCCCAATTTCCTCATCATTCCCATGGATGAATTTATAAACTAGAAGGAGGTTATTCACAGGCAATCTAGCTGCTGCACCATATACTAATTCAAAAGGTGACCTTCCAACTGCTCTTTTTACTGTCACCCTGTCAACCTATAATGCCAACTTCAGCTTTGAATCCCAAGCCCTTTTGTTTTTATCTATCACCCTTTTGATGATTTTCATGAGACTTTTGTTTCTTGACTCTGCTTGACCATTCCCTTGTGGGTGGTATGGTGATGTATGAAACAAATCAATTCCATAATTGCTACAAAAATCAATAAATTCACCAGATCTAAAACACATGGCATTATCTACAACCAATTTGGCTGGTACTCCAAATCTGATAATAATATTTTCCAGAATAAAATCCATCACCACCTTGCTTGTAGCTTTTTTAGTTGGAATGGCCTCAATCCATTTAGTGAAGTAATCAGTGGCAACCAGAATCCAACTGTGCCCTCCACTTGATTTTTCTGAGATTTCCCCTATAAAATCAATTCCCCATTGCTGGAATGGAGCTTCTACAATTATAGTCCTAAGGGGTAATGCACCTTCATATCTTAGCTTTCTTGAGAACCTTTGGCAAGGATAACATTTTCTTACCATTCTATGTGCATCTGAGAAAAGAGTTGGCCACCAATAGCCTGCTCTGAGAATTTTGTGGGCCGTTGTTTGGCCAGCATAGTGTCCACCATACACTCCATTGTGCATGTCACTCAGAATATCCTTTGCTTGATCCTCATTCACACATTTGAGTAATACACCATCAGGATTTTTCCAATACAACTCTCCTTGAACAATGATGTATTTAATAGCCTGTAGCTTCAAAGTCCTCTTTTGATTATCACTGAGGTGGGTAGGATAGTTCAAATTTTGCAAATAATATACAATGTCCTTGTACCACTCAGATTCTGACATATTTATAATTTCATTATGCACTACATTCACTTGGCATGCCTCTAGATTTGACTGTGTCATCAATTTTGCCAAACCTTGTCCTCTTACCAATTTTGTGATCTGTATTTCAATGTTGAACTCCTACAATTTGTTTATCCATCTGCATCTTCTCCCAGTTACCTCTTGCATTTTAGGAGCTAAAGTTAGGTTGATAGGCCTTTATTTTTGTCTAAATGGTTTAGCTCCAGGATTCAAAGGGATTTCATGCTAAAATAAATCTTCCCTATAAGCTTTCAGGTCCTCATACGACCAGGCAAAAACATGCTTATATTTTCTCAGTAGTGTAATTAGCATAGTTCTGATGTGTGGTTTGAGCTATTTGCCAATGTATACCTTCTTGGGGGCATGCGATGTCCCCAAGTTTATCTCTTCTAAATCATTCTTGTTTGTTGGAGATGCCTTTGTAACAAATTGGTCCCTATTGTCAAAAGCTCTCTCTAGAGCAACCAACCCTCTAGGGATTTTATTTGTCTTGAGTTGAATTACCTCTTTCCCTAAAAGAGTTTCTTTTCCATCTACAACCTCTATAAAGTTCTGAAAATCTATTTCTTGGTTCTCATATTCATCAATATAATGTAGAAATCTTAGTGAATCTTTATCATCATCAAATACCTGCCAGCTACATACATTATCTGGCACTGCAGGCCTAGGTTTGACCTCAACATTTGTAACATCTAATAGAGTAACATCATCTGGCCTTATAGCTACATTAGCTAAAAAATCTGCCCTGACATTTTTTGATCTCTCTACCCAGCTTATTGAAAAGGCATCAAACAGTTCAATTGTATCCCAAACAGCATGCTTATATTGTTTTAACCTTTTATTTTTTGAAGCATACCTATCTCTGACTTGGGAAACAATTAACTCTAAATCCCTAAATACTTTGAGCATCTTAATTCCATGCTTTAGAGCAACATTCAATCCTAGCAACAGTGCTTCATATTCTACAATATTATTTGTATAGGCAAACTTTAGCAAGAATGAGAATTTTAGAAGCTTACTAGTCGGAGACAGAAAAACAATTCCAGCACCAGAGCCTTCCTTTGAACAAGCTCCATCAAAATACATGGTCCAAAGACCCTGTTGGTCAAGCTCGTGAATGTACATGTCTCTCCCTTCACCTTTATCATCTGAGACAACTCTAAAATTTTCACAGTCAGTGTCTACAAAATATATATGCTCCTCTGACTCTTGATCCTCAACTGTTTCTGATGATCTTTCTTCTCTGATCAATTTCACATCCTTGCCATTCATTGGGATCATAGCATATGACAGGTCTAATTGCATACTTCCACCAATCAATGTTGCCCATCTTCTTGACAATAACATACCATACTGTGGCTTGATATCAACAACTGTTATGTTCATTTTGTAGGTCCTTTCTGGATATGTTGCCAGTCTAAAATCTACATCTTTCATAATCCTTATGACAGGTACTTCCCTAGCATCCATTGCATAGCATTTCCCACATGCCTTATCTATCTTTAACCCTGCTTGCTGCTTAATAGCCAAAGGCATAATATTCGTTGATGCTCCTGAGTCAAGCATACAATTCTTAATCACTTTTCCATTTATGACCAGGGAGACATAAAATGGTTCAACCTGTGAAGGGCATTTTGTCATGGTCACCCCTAGATATACTTCAGGAATCTCATCCTCATCAACAGACAGGGCTTGTTTCTTACCCTAAGGTTCATCATTTTGCTTGGCTTGATAAGGCACTCTTGAAATCAGGGACACTGTTTTATTTCTAAACTCTTCAACTTTCATCAGTTCCATTAATGGAATAGAGACTTTCATCTAAGACAAGGCCTAAGTTATGTCAAATGGGGCATAATTTTGTATAATAGTTGTAGCCTGATCTACAGTTTTATTTTTATTTTGATATGACCCAGCCTTAATTTTTGTGGCTCCCTGACTATCATCTTTGATCTAAAAACTTTTGTTGTGATCCTCAGGTTGGGGAATTCTATTTTCTGGTCCTTGGGAATCATGACCCATTTTTTGCTTGAAATTTTGCTTATTATTGCTCCATTGCTTCTTTTGTGTATCAGCCCCTTTATGATTGTGCACTGGTTGGCTCACAAAAGTATTCTCTGGTTGGTGTGAGTTACTTACCTGAGCTTTACCTCTTAGGTTGTAGTTGCTTTTGACTTGAGCAACTGCTGTAACTGTGAAGGCTCTTATCTCTTCATCAGAAGGCTTCCTTAAATTATTTAGAAAATTGTGTGAATCTTGAGCATAGGCATAGTTGTCTTCATCATCTTCATCATAGGGAAACTGCTGATAGGCCTGAATCTCATCATTTGCACTTGCTTCAGCATCATGAAAGGGATACTCCCTGCTTGTAAATAGCATATTTATATTATCATCTTCCATGAAATGCGGTTGATTGCATTCATCACAGGCCACGACATTGTTATATAGAGACTGAGCAATCATACATTGTGACTGTGAGTGATGCATCTGGCATATTATACACCACAGGGTGTCATTAACAATATTAACAGCCTCCTTCAAAGGATCAGGTGTTTCCTTTGCATTCTGATCTCTTTGATTTGTATTTCTATGTGGGAGGATGGGTTTACCATTATGCCAATTGGTATTGTATGGCATGTCATATAATGATGGTCTTCTTTCTTGCCTTGGGTAAACCTGTCTGTCAGGACCTATCCCCTTTTCATTTTTAGCCATTCTATAACTGGGTCCTTGACAATAGTTGTTAATTTATCTAATTTATCTTCAAAAGTAGATGCATTGCCTTGAACACTCTGAGATTTGGTATTTGGATTTTGTAGAATTTTTACATCATCTCTTCTATTTGTCTTACTAGATGCTTTTCTGTTATTTTCAATATTAGTTGCAATTTTGAAGGCATCTCTGAGGCTGTGAGGACCCTTGTCTCTTAATCCATAAGCTGTTTTGGCATCAAAAGCATTTATGTATAACACTATACACATAGGTTCATTAGGCCTCATATGATGTGGCAATTTGTTTAGTACCTTAGTGAATGTAGCATTGAAATCAGCAACCTGTTCATTTGATCCCTTGGTGATGCCAGTGAATTCATTAATGAAAAAATTAGGATCAATTTTGTCAGCATACTGTTCTTTGAATATTCTCCTGAAGTCGTCCCATGATGAAATACTTCTGTCAGGCAGACCCTTGTACCATTCTCTGGCTTCATCAACTAAGGATTGCATAAATAGTTTCATAAAAATGTCCTCATGCTCAACCTCAAAGTTGTCCATGATATTCTAAAAAGATTTTAAATGGTCTTCCCTTGACACAGTATTATTTCCTGAAAATTTTGGCACTTGTGGCCTCACATGTTTGTCAATAGGATTTGGGTAACCAAGAATGCCATCAAAAACTAACTGCCTGAATCTGTCTAGCTGCATAGGTTGTCTACCAAATTGATTAGCATTGGCATTTCTATTTGTATTCTAATTTATTGCATTATTTAATGGTACCCTAGCATTATTTGCATTCTATCTCTGATCATCATGCTGATCCTGAACTTCATTTCTGTACTGATTTCTCTGCATATTTGCATTTTCAAGGGTGGGAACTGAATCATTATGAGCAACTCTTAGCGCTTGCACTTTCTGTCTCATGTCATCTCTAATTTTTACTGCCTGCAGATATTCTAATTCTGCCCTTAAGCTTTTGATTTCTTCAGCTAATTCCTCCTTTCTAGGCATAGAAGAGGATGGTTTCATTATATTCTGATCATCATCATCATCCCTTGGGGATTCAGTCTCCTCAAATCTATCACTGGGATCCAAGAAAGGGCATTCCTGAAACACCTCTGACCTTATTCTCAAACTACCACCTTGCTATTTCTCATATACATTTTGGATTTCAGCTTTTGTGTTTAAAAAATAAGGTATTGTTCATTCTGAAGATCCAGGATTGTCCTAAATATTATCATTACTTCTAGGAGAACCCTCCTGATTGGCTTGAGCAGTCCCTTTTTTCCTATACATCATTTTTCTGGGTAATTCTTCAAGCAATGGGGTACGCTGGGATCTTCTCCCCTGCATATAGATTTCACTTTGACTGGTTGGGAGATTACTCAAAGTCACCACCTACAAGTAGGAATCAGTTTTATCAGGGTCCTTACTAATTCCCTAGCAGAGCCACCAAATCTATTGGTTATTTTCCCAGACTGGATTCTTGTTCACAGTAATCCCTACAAGGTAGCCATCATTGATCAACAGGATTCCCAGGCGAGGGGCCAATAGTACAGGAGATAGACTCTATAAATATCTCCTCCTCTTCTTTAGGCTCTGCAGAACCAAGGGGGGTATTCCCTATTCAACATCCAAGAAATGTGACTATGAATTGACTGGGATGTTGACACAAAGCAGATAAATCCTCTCTTATGCAGACCAAAATTGTGAGATAAGTGCAAAGGGGCTAGCTTTGGGCCTATATTCAGTTGTAGACATAGGATTTTGGTCCTAATACTACTTCTAAAGTCCTAATGGTTTGTATACGAAGTTTGAGTTTGATTTTATGTTTGGATGCAAAACTGAGACTTTGGGTTGCAACCAAAATACAAGACTAGATCGGTGCCTATCCAGGGCTCGGAGTCAATAGACATATATGTGAATGTTTATCACAAACCTAAAACAATGATCAGATTTCAAGGGGATTATGCAATGTCTACCTTACAGACAATAACCAAGATAAAGTACTTAGTTATTTCTGCTTACAAACATCCTTACTGCAATGTATTCTTCTCAATACTTAACCTAGAACATTTAATCTACTCCTTGAGTGGAAGTAAAAGACTAAGCATTTGATATAGTGAACCCATATTCTAGAATCCCAAACACCCCTTAGCTATTTAGATTCAGAAGAACACATTCAATTTGGAGACAAATAACAAAATACATGCTACAAAGCATTACTCATTTAAACCAACATGATACTGATGAATTCTGTATATAAGACATCCAACATACAAATCATAAACTCACAAAAATATCCAGAACAGAGCCACCAATGAGATTGTATCTGATTACAACTCCCAAAATTTGTCCAGTTTTCAACAACCAATGGATGACACAGTTTGCCCCTCATATAGCCAAACTGTACCTCCCACAAATTAATTACATTACAAGTCAAAAAACCTGCCAGATTCAATGCATAAGGAATGGCGCTCAAAATATGAAGGCAGCCTAGGAAAATAGAGGAGAGGGCAGGTGAGCTCGGGATCTGCACCGCCATTCAAAGATTTTTGTCATAAACCTGGTAGTTGGCCGTTCAACCATCAACCCATGCCTTTGTATGTTGCCATGAATGGCCCAACTACCTGCAGCTCCCCATGGAAATTACAGCAGCGTGCCCATGGAGTTTTCCTGCTCAAAAATTGACCGCAAATACAAGGAAAATCTATCACCAAAGTTTCAAAACCTGACCATTGATTTGTATTCCATCGCTGAGATCAAATACCCAAAAACTAGCAGAAAAGCCAAAAACCAATGATCTCGTGCCACGTAGGCACTCCACGTTCCTATCGCTGACTTTTTGCCTTCTCTATTTTGCCATTTTGCCCTTGTATATGCAAGAACAGATGCATACACAATCGCCACTGTTCACCATTCAAAATCCGTTGTATATGCAAAATGCATATACAATCACCAGCTTAATATACAAGGCAGACCCCACGCCAGTTTAGAACAAATTGAAAAAACTACTCGGGTCCGGCTTGTATCCTTTTCAATGCACATCGGCTTGTATATCGGCATATACAAGTGCCTTATACAACCCACAGACCTCAAATTACCATTCGCTGTATTTGACTCCTCCTTCGTGTTCGGGTTGTATATCTTTGTTTTGTATATCAGGTTGTATGCTGCATATACAAACCCAATATACATACTGTGGACCCCAAACTTGTATGAAGCATCTTGGAATTCTATTCGGGTCCGGAATGTATCTTTTCACTTGTATGTTTTGCTTGCACATTTGATTGTATATCGGACATACATTCACCCTTTGTTTGTCGTCGGGCCCCACCACATGCATCTCCTTGCTGCACTGTAGCGAAAGTATATTGGCACCTTTGTATGTCAAACATATAAACCTTCTCACATATAAACAAGGAATCTTCAAGGAATATTCCACCTTTGTATATTTTTAATTGTATCTTTCAAATGCATGTAGCCGATGTATATTGGAATGTACAACAAAACACATACAAGCAAACCCGATATACAACAGCGGCATATTCTTGGAATCTTGCAGAAGATTCCCCCAATATACATGCATCCTTTTGAACCTGATATGCATTTGGAAATGCATACAACTGCAGAATATTCACGGGAATTTGTGAAAGATTCCCCTTTGTATATGCAAACTCAATATGCATTAAAAAATGCATATAATTCCTTTTTTCATGGTTTTTGGAAGCCGATTGAAATTTCACAAGCCCGCCAACATAAAAGACCATTTTGAATATACAAAACCTAGCATTTTCAAGAAGTGCGACAGGAAAAGGCGGTGAAACACTGCGTGGGGGTAGGTCAACCTATGAAAACCTAAACATGAGGATGAGATTTAACAACTAGGAACCCACCACAGAAGGCAAGCAATAGAATAGACAAAACAAAGCAAGATCCCATGACTCAGAAAATTCAGGGTTTGAATGAGAACACCTGCAAACTCCCAAGCTTAAAACCCTAAACATAAATGATTACCAACACAGTCTCAGACAAATCAGCTGAAGAAGAAGGCTTGCAGATCATTCCTTGACTTGTGGATCCTAATGACACATCATTCAATGATCCTTGGTTCATGGGTGACCCTTCTTGGAGGTCCGCACGTTGTTCCATTCATTTGAGGAAGCGTTCTATGCATTTAGGTCCGACCTATCTACGAACACATTACAACTTTTCATTGGAGTTTGTGACCTTCCTTGGCCAACGCGGAGGAATCTATTAGTCCAAAGATGATATATAAAGATGTAATAGATCCTTAGGAAAATAGTTATCAAGTTCTCATGATTTAGAAGTTTGATAGTTAGATTCTTTGCAAAGGAGCTTCAAAGATTTATCTTGTGCATGTATGTAATAAGGCCTGTGAGCCCAAATTGTAAGCTCGCATCTTGCTGGCCAGACTGTATTTGAATTCTTTGATATACTAAGTGACTAAATCTACATTTGTTCCATTTCTTTGAGTTGTTTCTGTTATGTTTACTCTTGTTGCACGGTTCGGACAGTTCATTCTGTGAACCCTCCTACCATGACTACAACATAGAGAGAGTATCTTTCTAGTGATTTACCTCCATCCATAGACCGGCGGTCTCCCACATATCTTCCACATAAGAAGTGGCCCTACCCTTCACGAGGAATATAGACCAAAGGTGACCAGTGGTAATTTGCCTTTCCGAGTACATAGTGTTGTATCTTACACAACTCTATCAACCATACAACCCTCGATACCCTCTAGCTAAGTATGATTTCTGATAGGTTGTGCAATCTAGATACAGTGAACTGACAATGCATGCAGAGACATGTGCATTACTATGGCCATAGTTTCAATATAAATTGACGTTCACAATGAACATTGTCGTAATGTTCACCCACCCCAACTTGACTTGGATACTATCATATTCCTACAGTTTGGCTTGGTCAACTATGTTTAACTTATGAAGTCCTAACAATTTCAATATTTTAGTCTTCCCGACCTACACAAGTTTACTTTCACTATCTATATTCCATATACCTTATCGACTACCTTTCTTTACAAGGATTCTCATTGCATCATTGCAATACCTGAGATCCAAGACTTATCAATTCATAATAATTTTAAATCAATTTATAATGACTAAGATGGTTACCTTACTTAGGTTAAGCATCATAGTCTAGGAAATTATTTCCTTTCTTACAAGTAAGAATAAATAAACATAGTTAGGGTACTTGTCCCTTCAATTACAATCTATATAATGATCACAATGATTTAATATAAATAAATACCTTATTTGGTTGAGTTAAGGTTTAACTAAAGCATTTTATCTAACTTAAATCTAGTCTTTTTGACTTAGGTGGATTCACAAGGCAGTCATTTCCCATATATCTTATGGAATGACTTTTTATTCATATATACCTCTTTGCATGCTTGCAATAGTCGAGGTCTATGACATGATGACATTTATTACTTAAGTCGTTAGGTAAATAAAATTCCAATAGGTATTTATATCAAGGATAATCATTATCATTTTAGACACATGTTCTCTAGATAAGTAAAAACAATATTGATAATTGGGGATTCTTGACCCTTCATTGTCGATCCCTAATTGAATAGTTAGGATGAAACATAACCATAATGGTACAATTAAATATCCCTACCCTTTGGGTTTATCTAGGAAGTTGTTTCCCTTATTCCAACATAGTAGAATAACACATTAACATGGCCATATGGATAGAATAAAATAATATTAGAAGAGAGAGAGATTGACCTTGAGTATTCATCCAAATACGTGGTCGTATAAATCTCTCAGACCAAGACTACAAGCAAGTATATCTCTATTACGATAAGTCAAAGGTTCAAATGTGAATATAAACTTTTTCTAAGTTTAGTTTAGCTCCATAAGATGGTGGACTCATTTCATTAATATCCATTAGAATCCTACGTCTAGATTTCTCTCATTTAGACATATTTGGGCTAAGATGAAACTAAATATTCAAGTGTTATTGCCTAATTAGATACAAAGAGATCATCACATTCCCTGTGCCTTTTAAAAGAATAGTAAACTAAATAAGACAATTGTTATTGTCAAGAACCCAATTGTTCTTCACAATGACAGGAATACTAATATCCTAGTTTACTCATTACAAACTAAGTCTGCCTTACCTCAACATATGTGCATTGTATAATACTATATCATGTGGTGAGGAAGTGGATTAAAGACATAAAGGTACAAGCTCTCTTAGCAAACTCATAGACTATTTCACTATGGAAACTAAGACAAAATTGAGCATGTGTTAGGAACCCATGTTTAGCCCTTCTCTTTACTTTGTTAGTATATTGCTGTTGGATGCATATGCTTTGTAAGTCATCCCATGAGTATATTGTATTATCCCACATTCATGGGGAGTAATAGTTGTTTAGATTAGACTTAGTATATAAGTATGTGTTGAGGCCAATGAAGGCATCCACGAATTTATTGTATTGAGCTTGTTTAAAGGAGGTTGCCCCCTCGAAGTGGCATGCGATTAATAAATTCCTTCTGTGTTTCTGTTATTTTTGTTATTTTGTGCATTTTTCATTATATTGTTGTAGGAGGTTCCTCTCAGCATGGAGATAAAAGCATTCGGTCTAACAGTGACCAATGTTAAATAAATAATCTATGAAAGAAAAAGTTTAATCGACAAACAATCTTCTAAATGTCTCAGTCTATATTGACTTATAGCAAAGAATAGATCTTAAATTTAGTTATCTACTTGAAAGTTACTGAGTTTTTGCCTCAAAAATCATTTCAAGGAAAGAATAAACTTCGTGCATTTCATATAACATAAATGACTTCATTAAATGAAAGAACTTGAATAGATTCTTCAAAGGTTTATGATTTTCCTTGCAGACCTCTATTCTATCCTTTGTAGTACACAATCACTTCTTTGGCAACTAACTTTCTTCTACTAACCACTTTAGGCTTAGACAAAAGATCTTTTTCC
Source organism: Cunninghamia lanceolata (assembly GCA_027924645.1). Taxonomy (NCBI): domain Eukaryota; kingdom Viridiplantae; phylum Streptophyta; class Pinopsida; order Cupressales; family Cupressaceae; genus Cunninghamia; species Cunninghamia lanceolata. Next base: position 811,450 of record BSBN01001694.1, on the reverse strand, counting down.
ACGTTCTCTCTTTGCACTTTGCAAATATATGGTCCAAAACTCTATCTCTATTCCTCATGGTAGTGACAACTAAAATTCCCTACCACACTAACCTCTACACTCCTCAAATATTTCTATTCTTTAAATAGCAAACTTCCCCCCCATGAAGGCTCGATCCCCATGTGTTATTTCTATTGATGAGTACTTTTATTACCTCTCTGTCTCCACGCTTTTAGAATGAACTCCTAATGCCCAACCACCATTCTTTAACTACTGGTTGATCACCCCTTAAAACTAACAACCATCTTTAACTTATTGACTCCTCTCACATACATGGATGTCTTGCTTCCAACAACTTAGGAAGACTCAAACGAAACTGATTAAAACAACCTCCTATAGGTTCGCAGATTTTGCCACAAGGAAGCAAGCACTATGATTTATTCAACCTTACTCAGTTGTCCTTCTCCCTAATGACTCTAAAAGAGTCAAGGTCTAATAACACTCTCCATGTTCATAATGACAACTTAACTGATAAGAATCAAGATGCCCTCTATGTGCATGACGATATGCCATTTTTTGCATAAATATCGGCCAGCTAAAATGAGAGATGGACGTGGTTTATGAATACAAACAACTAACTGATAGTAGACATCTATCAATCAAACCTAACTTCCTTTCAACCCACTTTGACCACTCTCAAATAGTTTAAAAGAAATGTCCACAACCGTGGACTTCTCCAATGAAAAATAGGCATGCACGGTTTCATGGACAACATGGGCAATAATTGCCACTATGATAAGGATTCCCACTACAATTCATCCTAAGTTATGGATAGAGGCTACCATTTAAGTTTTGAATTTAGAAAAGGTGGTAATTCGATAACCTTATATAACTATATCACACTAACACTTAAAGCTTTACATAAAATAATAATCAAAGTACAAAGATGATACAATCAAAGGGATAAGTAAATATGTTTTTATGTAAACTTTCACATAATATGAGCTAGGGTCAAGCTCATCTCCCCTTCAAGTGGGAAATTGAATTACATTGATTCCACAAGAAGAAATATGTTAATTCACGTCAACTTGACTTGATGAGTTCTTCGTAAGACATTTAATGTTGACAATAAAACCTTAAGTGACTCAAGAATAATAACACAACCATTTTACGACTGTGGCATCATAATGTTTACGTTAAATGTAAATGGTTACAGTTCTTCTGAGACAACGTCGTTTACTTCACAAACGACTATGTTGACTCACAAACGACTTGACTAGAAAAGAATCAAAGATATCGACTACCTGTTGATTAGATTCAAAAGTAAAATGACAAGACAAGACTTACCTCTTATGATACATTGGTTCAGGTTTTTGTTAAACACTTATACTCATTTTGGCAAATAAACCATTTGTAACTCGAGGTCTATATCTCTCTCCTCAAAAGATACTCTCTCTCTCTCTTTTCTCTGAGAGTCATCTAAAAACTTGTAATCCTGTTTCAAATGTGTAATCAATGAATTATGATCAGTGCACATCATTATTCAAATAATAAACCAAATCTCATAATGCAATATTAAATTGACAATAAGATATTTATTTCCAGAATTCCATAAATGACATTCAATATAATTTGTCTTTCCTTGACATTAATCTAAACATCAAAATAGATTTACTTATGTCCAAGTAAAAGTAAAAAGTATAGCAAGACAAAAATTGGGGATGTAACATATCCTTCCCCTAAAGATTCATCATCCTCAATGATTCAAAGTATCAAAATGCAACTAAAAAGCAAGTTCATTGTTTTCTATTAGTAACAACATTAAATAAATGAGGAAACTTTTGATAAAATTCATGGTAATCCTCCCATGTAGCATTTTCCTCAGCAAATTGATCCTATTGGACCTTTCACTACAAGACCTCTATGCTACACAAGCAGTGTTTGCAAACCTTAAGCATTTAAGAAGCTCGATCATAATAATTCCTAGGTTCTGTACTTGTAAAACATTCTTAGAATAAAATATTCATATATTACATAAATATATTTTTCATATATGAATCACAAAAAGCATTATGCCTCCTAGCAATAACTGGTAATAGATTGATTCTTGTAATCAATAGAATTGATATCCTTGAGAATTTTGAAAATTCCTTTATATCTAGGAGCTGGTTTGGAATAAATTCTATACTTTATGAAACTTTTCTGGGATTTGACCCTTAAAAGAAAATTTTCTTCTCTAACCGAGAATTGTCTTGGTGTATGCTTAACATCAATGTAACTTTTCTATTTATTATCAATTTCCACTGATCTTTTCTGATCAGCTAAATCTTTTCATCCATTTTTTATAACATTTCCAGACTAATGCTAATCCTATCTTCTATCTTACTCAACTTGTAGGAATTCAACATATTTTCTGTCCAATGTTTCAATTCAAGCCATCTTAATAGAAAAAAGTTAGGTATTGTTATGAAAAAAAATTCTCAAGAGATAAGTAGTCTCCCCACTTATATTGCTGATCCATGCAATACATTTGCAATAAGTCTTCCAAAACATGGCTAACTCTTTCAGTTTGCCCATCAGTTTGAAGATGATTTAAATTGTACTCACATTGAGTTTAGTCCTTAGCACAGAAAACAAAGTTTGCCAAAACCTTGATGTTACACACGCATCTCTATCTGAGATAATCTTTTTAGGGAAGCCATGCAATCTAAACACCTCTTGCACAAATTTGTGAGCTAACACTGATGCTCCATTAGTGAAATTCCCTGGTATAAAATGTGCTACCTTTGTGAGTTTATAAACCACAACTAAAGGCATTGTGTCTATTCCTAGACATAGGAAGACCTTGAACAAAATCCATACTAATAACTTGTCATTTCCACTCTAGCACATCATGTGGGTACAACAATCCTGTAGGGTGTTGATGTTCTGTTTTTACCCTTTGGCACTCCAGACAACTTGCTACAAATTTTGCAGCATCATTCTTCATTCTTTTCATGAATTAAAGAGGTTTTGCATCCACTAGAAGTTTAGTTATCCTTGGATATCCTAAGTATGGTGCAGTGTGTACTTTTCTCACACAAAAATTCTTAAGTTGGCTACATTAATATCATGCATTCTTCCTCTATATCTCAACAGTCCATTAGACTCAAAATGAAACCCATCATACCTTGAATCTTAGGTTATCACTTTCTCATCATGTATAGGTACACCCCTTAATCCTTCTCCCGAGGCATCAGTTTTTCCCTCAAATTGTCCTTCTGGGTCAGGAATTCATAGAATTTGTAATTTCTCTTTTCAATAGATCAATTACCTCTTGACATTTATTTATCCACTCAAATAATTTCTCTTAACCATTGCAAAATCACTTGCACATAATGATAATGTTCTCCTTCATTCTTAAAATAAATAAGTATATCTTCCAGAAAGGCTAGAACAAACTCATCTAAACAATCTCTAAACAAACTGTTTATGAGATTTATGAATACGACAGAGGTATTTGTAACTCCAAAAGGCAACACTGCAAAATCATAGTGCCCATTTCTTGTCCAAAAAGTTGTTTTATGGGTATCCTCATCCTTCAATCTTGACTAATGATATATTGATCGCCAATCAATCTTTGAAAACATTGTAGCTCCACGCATCTAATCAAAGAGGTCATCAATGTACGTGGTGAAAGATATTTGTTCTTTATCATTTCTTTAATGAGCATATGATACTAATGCACAATTGCAAAGTTATGTCCTTTTTCTTGACAACAATTACTAGTGCACCCCATGGTGAAATACTGGATCTAATCAAACCTTTAGCCAATAATTCTTGTTATGGGGCTTTTGATTCCATTAATTTTGTAGTTGTCATATGGCAAGGTACTTTTCTAGGTAACTTATCCCAAAACTCTAGGAGGAATAAATTTTTTAGTTGCTCCAATCACATGTTCCATCAACTTTGGTGGAATGACTTTCTTCATATCTAGGACAGTTCTAAGGCAAGCCTATCCTTTGCTTCCTTTTAGGGTCTATGGTTTTAGGATTTTCATTACTCACACTATATTCTTGGTGATTTTCCTTTCTCATCCCATGAGAAATCTCATTTTCCCCCTTCAGGGTTTCCTTGATCTCTTACTTTCTTTTCCAAAATACCGGGTCTCTCTCTAGTTTTTACATCATGGTTAGGATTGCTCCAATTTGTCTAAGAGATTAATTGGTGGTTTATTTTCTTCTAGACACTCATCCTGGTTTGTTCTTGTATGAAACACGTCATTTTTCTCATACTAGCAAAAAAAGTTATCTAATAGTTTTCTGAATCTAAAGTGACTCAAAACATCAAACATATTTATCTCATAACAATCAATAAATTGGCACAAAACATTCCCATATTTATTATAATTTATTTAGGAGTAACTACATCCTTATTTATATAGTTGATATGACAAGACTACATGTCACTGTCGATTTAACAATCTTCCAATTAAACAAACATAGAGGGTGGATGTACACACAAGTACTCCTCCAACACCTTTTTCCTAAAATAGAAGCATGACAGTTTCTTCCAAATGACATGTCGTAACTAACTATAGTTTACTAGGTTTAACTACACAAGTAGAAATAGTAGGATTCTTGGCCAGTTCAAAATATTGTTTTCTTTCTAGCCGTATCTGCTTAACTGCATCAACAAAAATCTTTGAATCCTCCAGCCATGCACCCTCAGAGTAAATAATATGCTCTTTAATTTTCACTTCCTTGATAGATTCTTCTTAACTACTAATTCAGGCAAATGTTGGGGAACAGACTTTCTAGCAGTTTTCTTGGTTCTTCTCCATGCCATTCTGGCACAAGAAAATTCAAACATTAGCTAACCGCATAATGTTGACTACAGGTTAGCATAGTGGACTCATAAGCCCTAGTACTGAACCTGCTAGCTCTGATACCATATGTAACATCCACATTCTAAAAACATAGTAAAACCAAAAATTTACCATAAAGTAATTCAACAAGGTAAAAATGAGAAATTTTTTCTTTTATTTAACATATAATCAAGTAACAACAAATTGCAAGATTTCTCTCCTGAAATAAGTAATATAATATAATTTACAAAGGTGACATTTTGTCTTTACAATTACAAATATCTACATTAGATAATGTTTTACATAGTCTCAATAAACACAAGTCTCAATAAACACAAGTCTCAAAGATATACTACATCCAAAAATCTGACATCTTTATCACAAGCCTTGACATGTCTTCTTCTAGAGAGAGAGAGAAAGAGAGTATCTTTCTAGTGATATACCTCCATCCACAGACTGGCAGTCTCCCACACATCTTCCACATAAGAAGTGGTCCTACCCTTTGCGAGGAATATAGACCAAAGGTGACTAGTGGTAATTTTCCTTCCCAAGTACATAGTGTTGTATCTTACAAAACTCTATCAACCATACAACCCTAGATACCCTCTAGCTAAGTATGATTTCTGATAGGTTGTGCAATCCAGATATAATGAACCGACAATGCATGCAGAGACATATGCATTACTATGGCCATAGTTTCAATATAATTGACGTTCCCAATGAACGTTGTCGTAATGTTCACCCACCCCAACTCGACTTGGATACTATCATATTCCTATAGTTTGACTTGGTCAACTACATTTAACTTATGAAGTCCTAACAATTTCAATATTTTAGTCTTCCTGACCTAGACAAGTTTACATTTATTGTCTATAATCCATAGACCTTATCGACTACATTGCTTTACTACGATTCTCATTGCATCATTGCAATACCTGAGATCCAAGACTTATCAATTCATAAGAATTTTAATCAATTTATAATGACTAAGATGGTTACCTTACTCAGGTTAAGCATCATAGTCTAGGAAATTATTTCTTTTCTTACAAGTAAGAATAAATAAACATAGTTAGGGTACTTGTCCCTTCAATTATGATCTATATAATGATCACAATGATTTAATATAAAAAAATACCTTATTTGGTCAAGTTAAGGTTTAACTAAAGAGTTTTATCTAACTCAAATCTAGTCTTTCTAACTTAGGTGGATTCACAAGATTGTCATTTCCCATATATCTTATGGAGTGACTTTTTATTCAAATATACCTCTTTGCATGCTTGCAACAGTCGAGGTCTATGACATGATGAAATTTATTACTTAAGTCATTCGGTAAGTAAAATTCCAATAGGTATTTATATCAAGGATAATCATTATCGTTTTAGACACATCTTCTCTAGATAAGTAAAAATAATATTGATAATTTGGGATTCTTGACCATTCATTGTTGATCCCTAATTGAATAGTTAAGACAAAACGTAACCATAATGGTACAATTAAATATCCCTACCCTTTGGGTTTATCTAGGAATTTGTTTCCCTTATTCCAACATAGTAGAATAACACATTAACATGGCCATATGGATAGAATAAAATAATACTAGAAGAGAGAGATTGACCTTGAGTATTCATCCAAATACATGGTCGTATAAATCTCTCAGACCAAGACTACAAGCAAGTATATCTCTGTTACGATAAGTCAAAGGTTTAAATGTGAATATAAACTCTTTCTAAGTTTAGTTTAGCTCCATAAGATGGTGGACTCATTTCATTGATATCCATTAGAATCCTACGTCTAGATTTCTCTCATTTAGACATATTTGAGCTAAGATGAAACTAAACATTCATGTGTTATTGCCTAATCAGATACAAAGAGATCATCACACTCAATGTGCCTTTTAAAAGAATAGTAAACTAAATAAGACAATGCTTACTGTCAAGAACCCAACTGCTCTTCACAATGACAGGAATACTAATATCCTAGTTTACTCATTACAAACTAAGTCTACCTTACCTCAACATATGTGCATTGTATAATACTATATCATGTGGTGAGGAAGTGGCTTAAAGACATAAATATACAAGCTCTCTTAGCAAACTCATAGACTATTTCACTATGGAAACTAAGACAAAACTGAGCATGGAGATAAAAGTATTCGGTCTAACAGTGACCAATGTTAAATATATAATCTATGAAAGAAAAAGTTTAATTGACAAACAATCTTCTAAATGTCTCAGTCTATATTGACTTACAGCCAAGAATAGATCTTAAATTTAGTTATCTACTTGAAAGTTACTGAGTTTTTGCCTCAAAAATCATTTCAAGGAAAGAATAAACTTCATGCATTTCATATAACATAAACAACTTCATTAAATGAAGAACCTGAATAGATTCTTCAAAGGTTTATGATTATCCTCGCAGAGCTCTATTCTGTCCTCTGTAGTATGCAATCACTTCTTCGTCAACTAACTTTCTTCTACTAACCACTCTAGGCTTAGACTAAATATCTTTTTCCACGTTCACTCTCTGCACTCTACAAATATATGGTCCAAAACTCTCTCTTTATTCCTCACGGTAGTGACAACTAAAATTCTCCACCACACTAACCTCTATGATCCTCAAATCTTTCTATTCTTTAAATAGCGAACTGCGCCCCCCCCGTGAAGGCTCGATCCCCATGTGTTATTTCTATTGATGAGTACTTTTATTACCTCTCCATCTTCATGCTTTTAGAATGAACTCCTAATGCCCAACCACCATTCTTTAACTACTGGTTGATCACCCCTTAAAACTAACAACCTTCTTTAATTTATTGACTCCACTCACAAACGTGGATGTCTTGCTTCCAACAACTGAGGAAGAATGAAATGAAATTTGATTAAACAACCTCCTACAGGTTCACAGATTTTGCCATAAGGAAGAAAGCACTATGATTTCTTTAACCTTACTTAGTTGTCCTTCTCCCTAATGACTCTAAAAGAGTCAAGGTCTAATAACACTCTCCATGTTCATAATGACAACTTAACTGATAAGAATCAAGATGCTCTCTATGTGCACGGCGATATGCCATTTTACACGTAAATATCAGCCAACTAAATTGAGAGATGGACGTGGTTTATGAATACAAACAACTAACTGACAATAGACATCTATCAATCAAACCTAACTTCCCTTCAACCCACTTCAACCACTCTCAAATGGTTTAAAAGAAATATCCACAATCGTGGACTTCTCTAATGAAAAATAGGCATGCACGGTTTTATGGACAACATGGGTAATAATTGCCACTATGATAAGGATTCCCACTATAAGGCATCCTAAGTTATGGATACAGGTTACCATTTAAGTTTTGAATTTAGAAAAGGTGGTAATTCAATAACCTTATATAACTATATCACACTAACACTTAAAGCTTTACATAAAATAATAATCAAAGTACAAAGCTGATACAATCAAAGGGATAAGTAAATATGTTTTTATGTAAACTTTCGCATAATATGAGCTTGGGTCGAGCTCATCTCCCCTTCAAGTGGGAAATCAAATTACATTTATTCCACAAGAAGAAATATGTTAATTCATGTCAACTTGATTTGACGAGTTCGTCGTAAAACGTTTAATGTCAACAATAAAACCTTAAGTGACTCAAGAATAATAACACAACCATTTTATGACTGTGATGTTGTAATGTTTATGTTAAATGTAAATGGTTACAGTTCTTCTCAAATGATGTCATTTACTTCACAAATGACTATGTTGACTCACAAACTACTTGACTAGGAAAGAATCAAAGATATCGACTACCTGTTGATTAGATTCAAAAGTAAATTGACAAGACAAGACTTACCTCTTACGACACACTGGTTCACATTTTCGTTAAACACTTATACTTGTTTTGGCAAATAAACCACTCGTAACTCGAGGTCTATATCTCTCTCCTTGAAAGATACTCTCACTCTCTTTTCTCTGAGAGTCATCCAAAAACCTATAATCCTGTTTCAAACTTGTAATCAACAAATTATGATCAGTGCATCATTATTCAAATAATAAATCAAATCTCATAATGCAATATTAAATTGACAATAACATATTTATTTCCATAATTCCATAAATGACATTCAATATAATCTATCTTTCCTTGACATTAATCTAAAAATCAAAATAGATTTACTTATGTCCAAGTAAAAGTAAAAAGTATAGAAAGACAAAAATTGGGGATGTAACAAGGTGGCCAAGGAGGCCACATCAAAATACAATTATATCATATGTCCACCTTTAGATGGGTATGTGCAGGATCATGATGGGCCAAACTATACCTCTAAGTGGCAATGAAAATACAAAAAATTAGACTTAATCAAGTTCATGTGAAAATTTGAATGGATTATCTAAACAATTTGAAAAAGATGTAAGAACGAAATTTGTAGAAAATTGAATCTAGTTTATGAGCTACTATTTTAAAAAAAAAAACTAAGTTTACTTAGTGAAAAAGTAATATTTCAATGAACAACTATTAAATTTTTTAGAAAAAAATAAAAAGTGGGTGTCTGTCCAACCAACCTAACTATGAGCAAAAAGAACTTTTTTTTGAAACTTTCAAAATAAGTAGAGGACTCATGCCCGGATGTGATGCATATTTTTTTGAAATTTTTTTCCAATAAAATAATTAGTTATTATTTTTTTACTGTGACTTTTTTTAAAAACTAAAAAGTAATTGTCCAACCAACCTAACTCGATAAAAAAATTAGAATTCAATTTTTTTTTTTTTAACATGTATCCAATGAAGCATAGAGTGTGACGCATCTTTCGGATTTGAAAAAGGTGAAACGGTTTGAAAGTTATGGATGTTTTTCAATCAGTGTATCCATTAGGATTTCAGACACACACTATATAGAAAATTATTAATAATTATTTAATAAAATGATAATCAAGAAAATCTTATGTTTTTAGAAATCTGACAATTTCCTCTATAAACCCTTTTTGTTTTATCAATTTTGCATAAAAAAAAGTCATCAGCACGAAGAGTGAAGTTCGAAGAAGAGAGTGAAACTAGTAAACACATTAGAATTCAGGGAAAGTCAACTATGATAGTCCCAAGCCTAAATACAAGGCAAAACCAAAGCAAAATAGATATCCGTTATTTAAATAACAGATATCCATTTTTTGGAACGGGAAAATGATTTTCAATGTTCTAGAAACGAATATCCATTTTCCATAAACGGATATCCATTTCTGGAACATTAGAAAAATTTGTTATTAATATATTTTTATAAAATAATTAATAAATCTATTAATAGAAAGGCCAAACTAATTATTTGGTGCAACTTATTATCAAAATAATAAACTCACTAATATAGCATGTATGAACTAGTGTCAATATTAGTTTCGAGGTATTTTATTTACTTAAATTTGTTCTATTTTACTTTAGAACTATTTTATTTATTACATACATACATCAACACATAAATTTTAACTCTCTCTCTCTCTCTCCTAGTTAAATCCTTTTCCTTGATTTCCTAGTTTTCCTTTTCTTTTCTAGACAATTTCTCTTTAGAGAGAGAGAGATGGGTTGATAGAGAGAGAAAGATAGATAGAGAGGTAGATAGAGGAGAGAGATAGATAGGGAGAGAGATAGAAAGAGAGTCTTAGTTTTCTTATTTTCATTTCCTTCATTGATAAGGGAGAGGGAAAGATAGAGGGGAGAGATAGGGAAATATAGGAATGATAGGGGGAGAGAGGCAAGAGATAGATAGATAGGGAGAGATAGCTAGGTAGAGAGAGATAGAGAGGAGACAGATAGGAAGAGATAGAGGAGATAGATAAGGAGATATAGAATGAGAGAGATGTCTAGAGAGATAAGGAGATAGAGGAATGATGGGGGGGAGAGAGGCAAGAGATAGGGAGAGATAGATAGGTAGAGAGAGGAGATAGATTGGGAGAGATAGAGGAGACAGAGGGAGAGATAGGGAGATAGAGAGTGAGTGAGATGTCCATGTTGATATGTGTTTTCATACGCAGCAACGTAGGTGTGATTGTTGGTTTCACAGCTCTCTTGAAAAGTATCCTACCCTAGGTAAGACTACTCCAAGGATAATACAACTAGGTCTTAGCTTGCTTGGAATATCTCAATTGGTATGTTCTAGTTGTGCCTACAAGGGGTCGTACATGCAATCTATAGATTTTCAAGTTGGAATAGCAAATACATATAAACCCTTCAAGATTTCAACTAATAAACAATGTAAAATGCTGCTGAAATTCCTAATCTAACCAAGGTTTTTTAAAGAAAATGCAAAAGGTATAGGGTTTTAGAGGAATCCTAAGTGACTTTCACAATGCACAGATTCTACTTTAAGTAGACAAATGCTCTGAAACTTAACCAATTTTCTGAGTTACCAAACTAAAATGGGTGTTACAGCACTGCAGAAAATGGTGCTATCTTCAATAGAAATCTAGAGATTTTCAGATTACATTCATTCATTAAATATCCAATGACTGGTGCAATTTAACTTATGAAATGCAATTGAACTAAGCACAACTGATAAGTCCAGACTAACTTTACACAGCTATTTACCATAAGCAAATAACCAAAAGTATGGACTAGGGCATTCATCAAATACTTTCAGCAAACCATAAACATTATAAAGCACAACTAACTAAATATGGGAGAGCAAGAAGTGAACCATGAAAACCAAAATGAGCCAATACAAGATACAAATTCTCAAGATAATTGCAGAAATTTGTTTTGCATTACTTCAAAATGGCAGAGTGTCAACAATTCGGTATCAAAATCTCTCTTGTTACAATGAGAGAATGATGCCCTTTTTATAGACAAGGCACCATACCAAATTTTTCAATGGACGGTGGAGATTAACTCAACACCAACGGTCCATATTACATGGCATTTAATTTGGTCAGTGGGTAGTTACAATCCCAGATTTGTCTTTGTCTTGTAGGAAAAAGATAAAATACAGCTTGCTGAATCTGAACAAAATGGATACTCATTTGGTTGTACATGATGATAAGCCAATTTTCAAAGCCTAATAAAGCCAAAATAGAGTCACATGACACTTGAAAACTTGAGCTAATGTGGGTTCATAGGATTCCAAGTGCTGAATGGACCAAGAGGAGTATGTGGCACATTATTAGTGAAGATATATCCAACTGGATGCTTGCTGGACTAATTCCTGATGACTAGACTGCTGGAACAACTATATGCATGTCTTAGTAATCTAGTTCATGGTCATTTGAGTGGTATTTTTGGGATGGCGAAAATATAATTTTTTGTATTTCCTACATCATAGTAAATTGCATTTTCAGAGGCCTTCGGAGTGGAATGGGGGCCTGAAACTTTAGCTTTAACAACTAGGTAGCTCAAACTAGATAATTAGTTTATCTTTCCAATGAGTCTAAGAAGTTTAAATTCTGATAAAATAGCTAGGAGTTATGACCCCCCAGACTGGATCACTAAGACATTGGACTAGATCTGTAGGAATATCAGTGATGTAGGCATGATCTTCAGTGTCTTCAAGCTCTGGGGACTTATTTCCATCATCTCAGACATCATACTAACATCCTCTTACAGGTGTAGCAGCAATCTGGTTGATAGAATGTCAATTCTGCACTTCTGGATCAGCACTGCGTCTTTTGTGTGTTCACCTTCCAAGATGGCTCCAATTGGCTCATGTGTCCTCCAAGACCTACAATTCACCATGCAAAGAATCAATTTCATCTTAACAAGTCATTTTCAATTAATTTGGATCAAAACATGTCCATTTGTAGTCATGGACCAGTCAAAAACAACTCATTGTCAATGTTGCTTCCTTATAGTCCTATTCACAAATCCAGTGATTTTTGCATGATTTTCTAAGTTTTTTACCATTTTCAAGTACCCATTTGGCCAATATATTGATCGAGGAAGTTTTTGCAGTCATTAGAATCTATTTACAAACTTTAATTTCATGTTTTTCTAGCCTTTTCTGTAAAAAGTAGGATTTTTGTGGGTCACTGACCTTTTTATGTGCAGTAGCATTAATTATCGTAAAACATGCCAAAAATCCACACAAATTTGGTAAAATGTTCCTCATGATGTGAAAAATAGATATGCAATTCAAATCCATTAAGAAAATCTAATTTGCTCCTTAAAAAATTCAATTTCTAAGCCAAAATGTCAAAAAGCGTCAGTTTTGGGTGTCATAGACTAAAAGTCGGTGGAGGTCCAATTTAGCATAGGTCCATGAGGTACAATTCTAGCACAAAATGGTTTTGGCGCTGATTTGGGGTCCAACTGACCTTAGCGTGGATTTTAGGTCTGACCAACTAAAGTCAGTGAAGGCAGTTTTCAGTGCAGGTCCGTGAGGCCTATTTTTAGCGCTAACTTCATTAGCGGGGATTTTCAATGCGACCGACTAGCACGAATTTCTGTCTACCGACCAAGTCGGTGAGGGTACATTTTGGCACAAGTTGGTTGAAGCCCATTTAGCACTTTTCTTTGAAATTGTCTCAGTAGAGATTTTTGTTCCCACTGACTTAGCGGTAGCTTGGAGGTTGTTTTAACGCTTTTTGCAGTAGGAGATGTTTTGAGCGCCAAATTTTGAATTGGCCATGGTGAAATTATATTTAAAAATATATTTAATTCTTATACTTTAAATATTTTTAAATATACTTTCAGGATGTTTGAGATGGGTTCCAAATCCATAGGATTTCATATGCAGATTCTAAAATTTTGAAGTTCCACCAGATTTCAGACTTAGCTATTTTTCAAGATTTTCAGGATTTCAGACTTAGCCAAATCAGGGCTCCAGGATCATGCGACAAGATGAAAGTATATGAACCCCTTAATGAAATCTTGTGGAATTTGACATGATTTTACAACTCTAAGACCTGGAAACTAGGAATTTCAACATGACACATCATGTAGAAGCAACTTCAAGGGCAATATCCAGTGACAGGATTTTAGAGCAAAGTGCAGTAACACCCAATTTTAGCACAAAAGGCGACAAATGGCTATTTGTTTTAGCACAAGACCACCCAAGACACCTCCAAATCAATCATACAAGACATCAAATGATTCCAAACATGCAAAATACCTAAATTTGAAGCAAATCCTGCATTCTAAGCACAAATTCACCTTCTTATCATCATAAGGTAGAAAGTTTGAGACTGCAAGCCAAAGAAAAAGAGGGGGTCTCCATTTGGCAAAATGGGGCGTGTGTGCAAGGGACAACAAATGGCAACTCTACCGGAAAATTCTACAAGAATTTAAAAGATAAACCTAAGTTTCAAACCTAGAATCTTCGTGTTTCCCACATGCTAGACAAGAAAACATGATACCTTATCAAAGAATCAAAGACCACCAACCAGTGTAACCATTCATGTCCTGAAAACTTGATTGTGTGTAATTGCATTCATTCCCATCCCTTGGCAACTAAGTTCATCCAAGATCCTTTGTGCTAAGCTATGAGGTTGGGATTATGGGTATGTGCAGGATCATGATGGGCCAAACTATACCTCAAAGTGGCAATGAAAATACAAAAAATCAGACTTTATCAAGTTCATGTGAAATTTTGAATGGATTATCTACACAATTTGAAAAAGATGTAAGAATGAAATTTGTAGAGAATTGAATCTAGTTTATAGGCTACTAATTTAAAAAAAAAAAAAACTAAATTTACTTAGTGAAAATTGAATATTTCAATGAACAGCTATTAAATTTTTCAGAAAAAAATAAAAAGTGGGTGTCTGTCCAGCCAACCTAACTATGAGTAAAAATATATATATTTTTTTGAAACTTTCAAAATAAGTAGAGGACTCATGTCCGGATGTGACGCATATTTATTTGAAATTTTTTTCTAATAAAATAATTAGTTATGATTTTTTTACTATGACTTTTTAAAAAAAATAAATAGTAATTTTCCAGCCAACCTAACTCGATAAAAAAAAATCAAAATTCAATTTTTTTTTAACCTATAGCCAGAAAAACATAGAGTGTGATGCAGGTTTCGGATCTCAAAAAGGTGAAATGGTTTGAAAGTTATGGATGTTTTTCAATCAGTGTGTCCATCAAGATTTCAGAGACACGGTATATAGAAAATTATTAATAATTATTTAATAAAATGATAACCAAAAAAACTTATATTTTTAGAAAGCTAACAATTTTTTCTATAAACCCTTTTCGTTTTATCAATTTTGCATTAAAAAAAGTCATCAGCACGAAGGGTGAAGTTCGAAGAAGAGACTAAAACATTAAAACACGTTAGAATCCATAAAAAGTCAACAATCAAAATAGATATCCATCTTGCTTTGTACCAAAGCAAGACAGATATCCATTTTGCTTTGGTAAAAGCAACTCAAAATGGATATCCATTCTAGAAATGGATATTCGTTTCTAAAACGAATATCCGTTCTGAAAACGGATATCCGTTTCCTTGATCTATGAAAAATTTTGTACCATTGGTTTTGGATGAAGAGAAGCAACATATTTGAAACATCGAGGCAATAATATGAGAAGTTAAAGTTAGTTGGTCATTTATAGGTGTATCTATTATTTCATATCACATTACACATAGAATTCTAATTAACAATCTAGTTTCCTCATTTGGGCGAACATTTTTTTATCCGTTTCTAATGGAAATATTTAGTTAAAAATTGGTGGCTCCTTCTGAAAAGTATGGGCTCTTATCAAGAACGCATAACCAATAAGGTTGATATCCATTTTTCTTACATGGTTGTTGATCACATCTTATGAAATAGATGTTGCTTGGTGATAGTTCTAGGTTTAGTGAACAATATTCTCAAGCTTATTGCAATTTTTACACTTGTGACCAAATTTGGTACCAAACCCTTTCACCTTTTCAATTAATCCTGATAGTGTCATCTCACTCCATGCAAATCAAACCAACATTAGGACCATGGAAATGAGATTAAGGATAGCCTTGACATATGAATCTTTGTACTGTTGACTATCCTTTTAGCACAACAATCCTTTAGGATCATTGTACCCAAGTGCAACAATCCTTCAATCTTCTTTTATTTATATTTCTTTCCTCTTCATACACAAGATTCTCGTGCCTTGTAGTCATGACAATCCACAAATCACCTAACTATCCTTAGTGAGACTATATCTTATTTTGACAGTGATAGTCATCGTCCATTCACAACTCTCCTCTTTAACATAGATACCCTTTGCACATGTTTTGACTTCACGATTTTCCTTTTGTATGTTGTATTATGGTATGAAAATACTATGGCCCCTTCTTCATCCTCTTGTATAATGAAATTGAAGGTCGACACTTATGGTTACTCTTCTTTATTACTTGGTGACAATGAATCCCTAAGCTCATTTTTTATTGTCTTGAAGCCAAATTTACCACTGTTGAGATAGTCAGAGTGGATTCTTGATCATGAATATTGTGAATTACTTCAAATATCCATGGACAGTTCAGTATGTGTAAAGACTCTTTCCCGATTGGAACTATTGTCTCTGTAGTTGATTTTGCAGAAAACTATACATTGCAACCCCAAAATGAAGTTCAATCCTAGTACTACAATTCTATTCAGATTGCTATTTTTGTTCACATCACATATAGACATGCCCTCGAGAGTACATAAGAGAATAGGAAGATTGTCAGAGAATACCATTTTTACATGAGTGATGATCAATCTCATTCAGCAGAGTTTGTGCAATATTGTTTTCAACAATTTTATGGGTTCTTGCAAGAAAAAGATATTAGAATAGATCAACATCTCATTTGGTCAGATAATTGCACTGGTCAATTCAAGAATGCTCGTAATTTCTATTGGTTGAGCAAAATGCATGTAGAGAAGGGTATACCTCATATTTGAAATTTTTTTGAAGCTGGGCACAGAAAAGGTGAACATGATGGAGCAGGTGCATGCGTGAAGAGAGCTCTTTTTAAAGAACAACTAAAATTAGAGGTGGTGCTACATTCAGTGATGCAGATTCCATTGTTAAGTGGTGTAACTATGCATTATCACAAGGAGTGGCTCTTGATTCTGAAGTGCACAGGTTCCTTTGGTTGGTTGATGATGGGATAGTGATAGAGAAATTGGAATGTCAGAGAATCAGTGAATCATCAAAGATGCATTCATTTCAAAGCTTAGATGCAAGTACATGGACTATTTAGACATGAGAATTAGCTTGTTTTTGTCAGAGTTGTATTAAATGTGATTAGAACAATTGCGAGTCAAGTGAGTGGGTAGATGCATGGATTCCACAATATTTAATCCCTTTATATGAAGGTCAATCATCTTTCATCAATGACATGGAGATCTCATTTGACTATGAACGTCTTTTAGACTTTGTACAACCAGGGCATGTTTATGCAGTTGTTGCACCGCATGGAAATGAAGAGAGGTCAGACTATTGGTTGGCACGATGTGTACAGGGAAAACAAAAGCTGACACAACCTATGACAGATGATGATGGGTTCACATATCCTACAGGATCAGTTGTTATTGCTGGGACTTTGTTACAAACATATATGATTAAAAAGAATGGCATCCCGGCCTTTGAAGACTTTGAGAAGCATAAAACCATATTGATGTATTCTCACCTAGTTGTAGCAACAAATGTCAAGTTACTAAAGCATCGTGGAAAACCAAAATCAAAAGAACTATGGACAATTAGTAATGTTGATCATGAAGCAATATTGGATACTTTGAAGGTAAGAGATGACCCCTCAGGTACGCTTGACTAGCATTTAAACTTCTAGATGGACAAGTATGACATTTTTTATCTTAACTTGTTCTTGTTTTTCTATTTTTTAGAATTGTTTTATTAAAAATCTTTTTACTTTAACTATAATGCATGCTTTTGACTATACAGGATTGCGAATAAAGTTATTTTACATAGCATCATAGATTATTTTGTATGGCATCATAAATTATTTTGTATGGCATCGTAGGTTATTTTGACTATACTCGAGGTATGATTTTTAGTTCTCATTTGTATTTCTTAATATTGCACATTTGTACCTTTTTCTACATAAGGCATTCCATGAGATGACATGTATTTGATGTCTTTTGCTGAATAGTTCATGTGCCTTGTCTATGCTTTCACATATTACAACATGTGTCACATGGCAATTGCAACTACAACATCTGACAAAATTCTCATTTCTTTGAGGTATTCCACCAAACAGTTCATGTGCCTTGCCTATGCTTCCTTACTTTGCATTCTTATAAAAGTCCTATAACAGTCATAATTAATCTTCATACTAATCTTGATAGTAATCTTGCCATCATTGTATTCCATGAGATGACAGTCCTATAACAGTCCTATACATGTCTACTAGGATAGTTTTAACTACAACAGTCTTACAACAGTCCTAAAATAGTCCTAGAACAGTCCTATAATAAGCACAACATTTAATGTACATATTTATGATATTCATGTTTACTTTTAAATCTACTCGTTCATGCTTCTCACAGGACATCACCTCCCCTACCCATCCAGCTCTACAAAAGAAGAGAGACAACAAATGATCAAGAGGGATCACCAATTGGCGGTAAGTGATTGATTACTTATGTCATGTTATATATTTTGAATATTAAATTCTATATTAATGTGCACATTGTTTGATTGTATTAATAAGGGGAAAATTCAAAAATCTCTATCGAGGAGGTCTAGTCGATGAGTGATAGAGGATGAGTCATTGACTGGTTCACCATCTTCATGGCCTAGCAAGAGCCATAGATTATTTGATAGCAATCCATAGGAGATTTGATTTTGGGACATTTTGTTACATATGCCTATTTGGCTTTCTAAACATACTTTTGTATGTTATCGATGTATATCATTGTATATACCCATATGGTTTTATTTGTACATGCCTATATGGCTTGATATATACACTATACATTATTTTCATGACATTATGTGCATATATGTATATATAAGATCCTAATTTGGCACAAGTAGGGAGAATGCTTGCACAGGTTATGGAATTTGGTTTTAAACGTTCCAATTGTATTTGCTTCAAAGTTTCTAAAGCCTTTTCATAAAATCTATTTTGTGCATATCTTGCAATCATTGCATTCCATGAGATAGCATCTCTTTGAGGTGTCATGCCAAACTGTTCACATGCCTTGTCTATGCTTCCACACTTTGGATTTACACCCGCCAATTGCATTTTCTTAACATTTCCTTTCAATCCTTATCAAAAATTCCATTTTGTGCACATATTGCAATCATTGCATTCCTTCATTTACAACACATGATTAAATAAGAAAATGCATATTTACAACACTTAAGACCTTCATGAAATGATACATTGGTTTCTTGATATTCAATCATGCATTGGAGATCTTCAAAGTGTTAAAGATGTTTGAAGTGATGAAGAAACTTGTTATTTTGATGTATTTCAACTCCAAACTTCCGCCTAGAAGTGAAAGTGCTAATCCTTAATCAAACTAACCTAAAAGTGTGTGCCTTGGTACTTAGGGCACTAGATTATGATTGATCAACCTAAAATGTGCGCCTAAGGCTAGATAGTGAATTGGAAGGATAAAATGCATCATCAAAGGAGTTTATAATTATTGAAGGCATCAAATGGTGACTTGGGTGCACATCTACCTCTCTACACCATCAAATGTGCACCTAGATTAGTGACGTGCCACTTTATATCTCTATGACTTTGGATATGCGCCTTGATAATGAATACAAGGCGCCAATTATTGAATAAACAACCTAGAATGAGTGCCTTACTATTTGATGTGCTAGTTCATGCTTCTAGAACACCAAAAGTACGCCTCGATGTTGAGGCGCTAGCTCTTGCTCAAGCAACCTTGAAAGTGCACTTTCACAAGGAGGTTAAAATGTATTATCAAAGGATTAAGTTGAATCAAGGAATCATCATTGAAGACAAGTAAAACATGACTGTGAATGAGGCACACTTTTCATCATCTCTAACCTCACAATTGCACCTTCCATTGGAATCTCATATTGTACCTAAAGGAATGGTACTGAGATATCATACATGTCAATGCCATTGGAGGTCTCGTTTCATGCGCCAAGCGTCCCAGTCGTTCCAAGCTATAAGCTATCGACAAAGTCAAAAGTTGCTAGGATTGAAATTTTGCATTCCACAGGTCCTGGGACCGAACAGATTATGTCAACATGTCAGGGTGGGTGGGTAAATGCTAGTGGAGGCCTCGTTTTGTGCACCAAGCATCCCAGTCATTCTGGGCAAGAGGCTACCGGCAAAGTCCCTTAAGATCCCTAAGACCAAAAAACTACTAAACTTTGACGAAGTAGTTCTTACAATTCGTGACACCTGGGAATGTTTTGTTTAGACCTACAGGTGCACGTGGCATCCGTCCACAATAACCTCTCTCATTTTTGGTCAAATCCGTTCCGTTTGACCATGCCGAAATCAAACGCATTGTTGCAAAATACCTCAATTTGATGCAGTGGAAAGGTGCTAGGTGTGACATTTTTCATTCCACAGCTTGTGGGGTCAAAGGGACGATGCCAACATGTCAGGGTGGATGGGTAAATGCCATTGAAGGTCTCATTTCATGCGCCAAGCGTCCCAGTCGTTCCGAGCTGTAAGCTACCAACAAAGTCAAAAGTTGCTAGGATTGAAATTTTGCATTCCATAGGTCCTGGGACCGAACAGATTATGTAAACACGTCGGGGTGGGTGGGTAAATGCTAGTGGAGGCCTCATTTTGTGTGCCAAGCGTCCCAGTCATTCCAGGCAAGAGGCTACTGACAAAGTCCCTTAAGATCCCTGAGACCAAAAAACTGCCAAACTTTGACGGAACAGTTCTTAGAATTCGTGATAGATGGGAATGTTCTGTTTGGACCTATAGGTGCACATGGCATCCATCCACAATAACTTCTCTCCTTTTTGGTCAACTCCATTCTGTTTAACCGTGCCGAAATCAAACGCATTGTTGCAAAATGCTTCAATTTGATGTAGTGGAAAGGTGCTAGGTGTGACATTTTTTATTCCATAGCTCGTGGGGTCGAACGGACTGTGCCAACACGTCGGGGTGGATGGGTAAATGCCATTGGAGGTCTCGTTTTGTGCGCCAAGCGTCCCAGTCGTTCCAAGCTATAAGCTACCGACAAAGTCAAAAGTTGCTAGGATTGAAATTTTGCATTCCACAAGTCCTGGGACTGAACAGATTACGTCAACATGTCGGGGTGGGTGGGTAAATGCTAGTGGAGGCCTCATTTTGTGTGCCAAGCATCCTAGTCATTTCAGGCAAGAGGCTACCGGCAAAGTCCCTTAAGATCCCTGAGACCAAAAAATTGCCAAACTTTGATAGAGCAGTTCTCGAAATTCGTGACAGCTGGGAATGTTTTGTTTGGACATACAGGTGTACGTGGCATCCATCCACAATAACCTCTCTCCTTTTTGGTCAACTCCATTCTGTTTGACTGTGCCGAAATCAAACGCATTGTTGCAAAATGCTTCAATTTGATGTAGTGGAAAGGTGCTAGGTGTGACATTTTTCATTCCATAGCTCGTGGGGTCAAATGGACTGCGCCAACGCATCAGGGTGGATGGGTAAATGCCATTGGAGGTTTCGTTTCGTGTGCCAAGCGTCCCAGTCGTTTCGAGCTGTAAGCTACTGACAAAGTCAAAAGTTGCTAGGATTGAAATTTTGCATTCTACAGGTCTTGGGGCCGAACAGTGCGCCAACACATTGGGGTGGGTGAGTAAATGCTAGGGGAGGTCTTGTTTTGTGTGCAAAGCATCCCAATCCTTCCCTAGCATTTACTCGCCCACCCCGATGTGTTGGCGCAAACTGTTCGGCCCCAGGACCTGTAGAATGCAAAATTTCAATCCTAGCAACTTTTGACTTTGTCAGTAGCTTACAGCTCGAAATGACTAGGACGCTTGGCGCACAAAATGAGACCTCCAATAGTATTTACCTGTCCACCTCGACGCGTTGGCGCAATCCATTCAACCCCACGAGCTATGGAATGAAAAATGTCACACCTAGCACCTTTCCACTCCATCAAATTGAAGTATTTTGCAACAATGCGTTTGATTTTGGCACGGTCAAACAGAATGAAGTTGACCAAAAAGGAGAGAGGTTATTGTGGATGGATTCCACGTGCACCTGTAGGTCCAAACAGAACATTCCCAACTATCATAAATTCCAAGAACTGCTCCGTCAAAGTTTGGCAGTTTTTTGGTCTCAGGGATCTTAAGGGACTTTGCCGATAGCCTCTTGCCCGGAATGACTGGGATGCTTGGCACACAAAATGAGACCTCCACTAGCATTTACCCACCCACCCCGATGCATTGGCCCAATCCGTTCGACCACACGAGCTATGGAATGAAAAATGTCACACCTAGCACCTTTCCACTCCATCAAATTGAAGCATTTTAAAACAATGCGTTTGATTTCGGCACGGTCAAACGAAATGGAGTTGACCAAAAATGAGAGAGGTTATTGTGGATGGATGCCACATGCACCTGGAGGTCTAAATAGAACATTCCCAGCTATCACGAATTGCGAGAACTACTCCATCAAAGTTTGGTAGTTTTTTGGTCCCAGGGATCTTAAGGGACTTTGCTGGTAGCCTCTTGCCCAGAATGACTGGGACACTTGGCGCACAAAATGAGACCTCTACTAGCATTTACCCACCCACCCTGATGCATTGACACAATCCATTCAACCCCATGAGCTATGGAATGAAAAATGTCACACCTAGCACCTTTCCACTGCATCAAATTGAAGCATTTTGCAACAATGCGTTTAATTTTGGCACGGTCAAACAGAATAGAGTTGACCAAAATTGAGAGAAGTTATTGTGGATGGATACCACATGCACCTGTAGGTCCAAACAGAACATTCCCAACTATCACAAATTCTGAGAACTGCTCCGTCAAAGTTTGGTAGTTTTTTGGTCTTAGGGATCTTAAGGGACTTTGCCGATAGCCTCTTGCTCGGAATGACTGAGACGCTTGACGCACAAAACGAGACCTCCACTAGTATTTACCCTCCCACCTCAACACATTGGCATAGTCCATTCGACCGCACGAGCTATGGAATGAAAAATGTCACACCTAGCACCTTTCCACTCCATCAAATTGAAGCATTTTGCAACAATGCGTTTGATTTCAGCACGGTCAAATGGAATGGATTTGACCAAAAATGAGAGAGGTTATTGTGGATGGACGCCACGTGCATCTGTAGGTCCAAACAAAATATTCCCAGCTATCACAAATTCTGAGAACTACTCCGTCAAAGTTTGGCAGTTTTTTGGTCTCAGGGATCTTAAGGGACTTTGCCGGTAGCCTCTTGCCCGGAATGACTGGGACGCTTGGCGCACAAAACGAGACCTCCACTCACATTTACCCACCCACCCTGACACATTGGCACAGTTCATTCGACCGCACGAGCTATAGAATGAAAAATGTCACACCTAGCACCTTTCCACTCCATCAAATTGAAGCATTTTGCAACAATGCGTTTGATTTTGGCACGGTCAAACGAAATGGAGTTAACCAAAAATGAGAGAGGTTATTGTGGATGGACGCCATGTACACCTGTAGGTCCAAATAGAACATTCCCAACTATCACAAATTCTGAGAACTGCTCCGTCAAAGTTTGGCAGTTTTTTGGTCTCAGGGATCTTAAGGGACTTTGTCGGTAGCCTCTTGCCCAGAATGACTGGGATGCTTGACACACAAAACAAGACCTCCACTAGCATTTACCCACCCACCCCGACATGTTGGCATAGTCTGTTTGACCCCACGAGCTATGGAATGAAAAATGTCACACCTAGCACCTTTCCACTACATCAAATTGAAGCATTTTGCAACAATGCGGTTAATTTCAACACGGTCAAACAGAATGGAGTTGACCAAAAATGAGAGAGGTTATTGTGGATGAACACCACGTGCACTTGTAGGTCCAAAAAGAACATTCCTAGCTATCACAAATTCTGAGAACTGCTCCGTCAAAGTTTGGCAGTTTTTTGGTCTCAGGGATCTTAAGGGACTTTGCCGGTAGCCTCTTGCTCGGAATGACTGGGACGCTTGGTGCACAAAATGAGACCTCCACTAGCATTTACCCACCCACCCTGATGCGTTGGCATAGTCCATTCGATCACACGAGCTATGGAATGAAAAATGTCACACCTAGCACCTTTCCACTCCATCAAATTGAAGCATTTTGCAACAATGCGTTTGATTTCGGAACAGTCAAATGGAATGGATTTGACCAAAAATGAGAGAGGTTATTGTGGATAGATGCCACGTGCACCTTTAGGTCCAAACAGAACATTCCCAGCTATCACAAATTCCAAGAATTGCAATGTCAAAGTTTGGTAGTTTTTTGGTCTCAGGGATCTTAAGGGACTTTACCAGTAGCCTCTTGCCCAAAATGACTGGGATGCTTGGCGTATAAAATGAGACATCCCCTGGTATTTACCCACCCACCCCGATGTGTTGGCACAGTCCGTTTAGCCACACGATGAGCAAAATAAAAAATTGGCACCTGGCAAGGTTTTTGCTCTTAGGATCTTAAGTGACTTTGCTCTTACGGAACAATGTATCGGCAAAGACCCTAGTTTTCATAAGAGGAGACATGTGATTTTAAGAGGTTTTTGGGAATGTGACTTTAGCCTTCCACTCCTTATCCAATGATGAGTTTATTCTCAGAGTTTGATGGGATTTATGAGCATATACACGATGTTGTTTTAGGATAGTCATAAAGGGCAGTTTTTGGATAGCCACGTGTATCTTTTTAACAATCATGGACTGTGACAGTCCCAAAACTCATATAAATCATCCATTTTGGTGTTTGACAAGCTTATAAATCCATTAGATCATTTTTACAAACCCTAATGCAACTTATAAACCCTCTTTGCATAGTAATTTCATGAATGACTGTCTTGTAGGATTTACATACATACATATATATATGATCTCGTAGGCATCTAGGTTTCATACACAAATTGCAATAGTTGTAGAGCCAACCTCCTATCAACGATAGTTGAATAATAGTAAATAGAGAGCTTCTCGGCCATAAATGGGATTTGCATACACACACACACACCCAACTAAAATAGTATCCTTATTGGCCTTATTAGCACCCCCCCCCCCCAAGATGTAAGTTTTTTATGTTTATAATGTGCCCCCAGTGTCCTTGACATAGAGTTTCTTGACATTAATTTCATTCAAACTTGTCTTCAATTCATCTTCAAAATGTTTTCAATACATCTCCAATGCCTTTTCCATGAAGGTTTATGCATATTTATACATGATTTGGGGGAAACCAATAGTCTCCAATTGACTCTTGAGTACTTGACTATTCATCTTCCATACTTTTGCATTTTTTTTACATTTTTCATATGACAACTTTGACATATTTACAAAATTTGACAAGATGAAGACTAAATACATGATGAAATGGTTTATCATGATCTTATTAAATTTCAAGCTACTATGCTTGATTAGGGCATATATAAGGAATTTTGTCATATTGATTCTATTGATCTAAAACCATTCTCTTGATCTAAAACCATTCTCAATGCTAAACATATCATCAATGGACTAAAGAACTATCATCATAATGTATGGCATCATGGGAAGTATCATGACTTGCACATAAGGAATTTAAATTATATTGTATATCAAGGTGTATATATATTAAAATCTAGTCCATAATGGTATACATATACAAAATTTGGCAAATATGCCAACTCAAAACATTTTTTACAAAATGTGGCATATGCCATGTCTCAAAATCTATATACAATCTACATGCCAAATAGCTACATCAAATACTACAAGTCCACTTGACCCTCAATTTGTGATAAATCCTCAATCTGTGATGGATCCTGAAAAAGTGTCCTCTTTGTACCAAAATGTCTAGTAATTGATGGAGGTGAAGTTTCCTGCATTAACAAGTCAAAACACAAATTTGATTAATCTCTTCAATGGTAAATAAAAATAAGTTAATTTAGTAAATAGATTCTTATCTACTACAATTAAGAACTTTCATTTATTAACATACATCTAAATCACTACAATCAACTATAAGACCACTAGATAAACTATCAATTATTTAGAAAAATTCAATTCAATTACCTCGACTCTATGTTGTTGTTCGGACAATCATTCTGCAAATGATTTTCTCTTAAGATGATCAGGTGTCCTACTGAAGCATGATGGCAAAGGTGGCACATCACTCACATTCTCAAGAGACTACATAAAAGCAAAGTAACATTGAAATAAACTAATATATAATTATTAAACAAAATAGGAAATGCATACATTTAAAATAGGAAATGCACTACACAAAAACTTATCTACTAGAAAACAAGCACATACCACCATCGAGGCCTCCTGCATCAATTGAGAAGGACAAGAATGTAAGACTCTAAAGGACTATAATCAAATATTTAAGTTTTCTAAATTATCAATTAAAGTACAATTCAATCAAATTACCTCCACCCTTTGTTAGCGTTGAGAAATCCGTTCTGCAAATGATAGTCCCTTGGGTCGATCAGGAGTTTGAGAAAAGACTATTGGCAAAGATGCCACATCATTCACATTTTTGATTGACTATAAAATAAAATTAACATGAAGATATAAATTAATATATAATTACTCACAAAGAAATAAATGCATAAAAAAAAAGTTGATGTGTACAACAAATTATACCGACAAGTCCAAGCCAAATTGGATGGTAAACAAAGTTCCATGATGAACTTCTGTCAACTCCTCCTCTATCATCAACTATTATCCCACTTCGATACATTAGTACTAATAAAATTTTTTATATATTCAAATGGAATAGACCATAAAATTTAACTTTAAATTTTACTTGCATAAAAGATTGCTCATGCATTTCTCCTTCTCTATGGTTCACTGATCCAGTAGCTTCTACTCTTGTCCCTGACCCCTTAGCTTGAGTTCTCGTGAATGGAGATCATACTCTGATGTGTTCAATGGTGGCTCACTACTCTCCATAATAGGACCTAAGCATAAATGATTGCAAGAAATGCAATGATGGGGCACACATACATGTGTGGATGACGACGGTCTAGTAGAACCAGGTGATCCAATATCATCACCTTCATCATGTGCTTGTGCAAATTGAGATGTCTGTATAATTAGATGCTCGGTCAAAGAGTGTATAGCACTAAGGCCCTGTTGTGTTGCATTTGCAACAATGTCTGGGTGCTGCATTGGGGGTGGAGAAGGGATAGTAGGAGGGGAAATATATGGACCTTGTACTTGTCTAATTGCCCCAGGTCTATCTTGAGGCATTCCCTTGCCCACTCCTTGAAACTCTCTAAAATCAAAATAATTAACATGTTGACCCATAACGAAATCTGCATAGAGTTTACGAAGGAAATACAAAGGTACATCTAAAATGTTGTTGGGTGGTTTATCAAAAACCATCCACCAACGATCCCAAAAGTTTTGACTAATGCCCTCATCAATACACCATTTGATTGAAAACTTGGGCTTATGGACATCAACATGCAATCTGGTTTTAGGATTGACAAAGTGTTGGGCTAACATAGTTTTTGTAATATCTAATTCTTTGACTTCATCATATGACGAACCATTAGCATATTTGGCCTTCTTGGTTTCTCACCATTGCCTAAATGATTCGTGTTGGGTTGACAAGGTTTGAACATGATTAATGATTCCCTCTAAATTTGATGTCATTATAAACAATCGAGGGTGGCGGCGATACATTTCTATGATCCTACTTATATGATCAATATTTCTTTGAATATTCTCTTCTATTGTTGGAGGGGGAGGGTTTGGTGGTGGAGGGTTTGGGTTTTCATTTTGTACATCCATTTTACCTAATTAAATTATAAAACATACCCACTTAGCATATAAACCAAAAAAATTGCTTGAATATACAAAACAAACAAAAAAAATGCAAAAAATCTTACCTCTTTGGATCGGATATCCATTCCTCAGCTCTGATATCCGTTCTTCAAAGATGAGACTGCGTTTTGCAAGCCACGGGTTTGCAAAAATGCAATGTCTTTTTTGCTTTTTATGTTTTCCAAAATGGATATCCATTTTCAAAACGGATATCTGTTTTATTTTTCTCTATTGTTTTCATTGTTTTTTATTTTAGTATTTTAGCATTTTTAGCATTTTAGTATTTAGGCATTTTAGCTATAAAATACAATCCAAATTTTAGAAAGACTGTATCATATGAAATGAGAGATTTTGGACAAACTATCAAAATTTATATAGGATTATGATGATATATATATTTGATTTTTATATGATTTACTTATACTAAGGTATCTGATAGTATTTTAAAGGCACTTTTGAATAGATAATTGTCATAAAAAAATTGTAAAAGCAAGTAGTTTTGACCTGTAAATTCTAACAAATCATTTCATGTTTAACTTACATATTAGATGATATTTGTGTCAACAATTGAGATCAAACTTGTGACCCCTAACCCCTAAACCCTAAACTTGAGAAACAATAAACCCCTAAATCCTAAACACTAAACCCAAGAAACCCTAAACCTCTATCTCTCTATCTCCCTATCTCACTATCTCCCCATCACTATCATTCCTCTACCTCTCAATCTGTCTCCCTATGCTTTGGCCATGCCCCTCACTCTATATCTCCCTATTGGTCCTCTCTCTCTAAACACTAAACCCTAAACCTCTAAACCTTAACCCCTAAACCCTAAATGCGAGCAATCCTAAACCCTATCTCCTATCTCTCCCTTATTTCCCTATCTCTATAATCCCTCTACCTCTTAATCCTTCTCCCTATTTCTCTAGACATCTCGCTCACTCTCTATCTCCCTATCTCTCCCCTTTGTCACCTCTATCTCTCCCTATATGTCTCCTCTCTCTTTCTATCTAGCTATCTCCAAAACTGAGAAACCCTAAACCTAGGTACACCCTAAATCCAATCAACTCTAAACCTATATCTCCCTATCTCTCCCCTATCTCCCTATCTCTATCATCCCTCTACCTCTCTTGATCTCTCTCCCTATGTCCCTAGCCATGTGCTTCACTCTCTATATCCTTATCTCTCTCCTCGGTCTCCTCTCTATCTCCCTATCATTCCTCTCTCTCTATAAACCCTAAATCCAAAACCCTAAACCTCTAAACCTAACCCCTAACCCCTAAAAAATTTAAATCTTAAACCCTAAATAATGCCCCTAAACCCTAACCCTTGACCCCTAAACCTGAGAAATCCTAAACCCCTAAACCCTAAACCCTAAACCCAAGTAACCCTAAACCACTATCTCCCTACCACCTTTGTCCCTCTACCTCTCAATCTCTCTCCCTATGTCTCTGGCCATGTCCCTCACTCTCTATCTCCCTATCTCTCCCCTCAAACTCCTCTATATCTCCTTATCATTCCTCTCTCTCTATAAACCCTAAATCCAAAACCCTAAACCTCTAAACCTAACCCGTAACCCCTAAACAATAAATCCTAAACCCTAACCCCTAACCCCTAAAACTGAGAAACCCTAAACCCCAAACCCCTAAACCCTAAACCCAAGTAACCATAAACCACTATCTCCCTATCTCTCCCCTATCTCCCTATCACCTTTGTCCCTCTACCTCTCAATCTCTCTCGCTATGTCTCTTGCCATGCCCCTCACTCTTTATATCCCTATCTCTCCCCTCAGACTCCTCTATATCTCCCTATTGGTCCTTTATCTCTCTCTAAACCCTAAACCTCTAAACCTTAACCCCTAACCCCAAAACCATAAACCCTAAACCGTAAATAATGCCCCTAAACCCAAGCAACCCTAAACCTCTATCTCCCTATCTCTATCATCCCTCTACCTCTCAATCTCTCTCTCTATGTCTTTGGACATGTCTCTCACTCTCTATCTCCCATCTCTCCCCTTTATATCCTCTATCTCTCCCAAACTCTATCAGTCCCCTCTCTATATCTCTCTTTAAACTGTAAACCCTAAACCCCTAAACCCGAGCAACCCTAAACCTCTAAACCCTAAATAATTCCCCTAACCAACCTCTAAACCACTTCTCTATATAGGTGCAACTAATACCACTTTTTCATTGTTTTCCACATTTAATTATATTCTTTTCCATTTTCCAAGTCCTACATGTGTCCAAGTTGTATTGTTTGTCAAGTTTTTAGTCTAATTGTTAGTCCCAGCTCTCATGGTTATTAAAATGTTAGTATAGTTAGATTTATCCTTCGGTAACATTAATTTACACATTGTTGCACAAACAACCACACTGAAACATAACCTTACCTAATTAAGGTTAACCTTTTAAAAGGTTCTTTCATAAATGGCGAGCTTAACAGATCCAACTAGTTCAATGTTCTTATAGTCCATGCTTACCCTTCCAAGAGAGTTCATGCCATGTTAACTTTGCATTATGTCCTAACATATCACATGAAGGACATCATCATCACAAGGAATAACAATGTCATGAAGGATTAACGAAGGTGTAGCTTCACCACATAAAGTATCATTCATAATTTTATCACTACAGGGTAAGGGTATATCATGTGTATCCTTCTCAAACCATGTATCATGAATCAAATCATATGAAGGATTGGGTAAAGCAATTTAGGGCATGAAATCCAAAATGCCCCAAAACACATTCCCTGCTGCCCCACCATTCCTATCCCCGAAATATTGGAACATAGTCTAAAAGTGATTATTTCACCTGATGAACAAAATTGAATATTTTATTATTGATTATTTGAGTAATTCATTAGTGATGATTCTTAGTGTTTAACAAATCCTTATGGATCAATGTGTAAAGAAGATACCAATGTTAATTTGCCCTCCTCCTTCACTAGAAATGGTCTTTAAGGAGGTTCATATATTGATGGGAGATCCAAGATTTAAGAGGTGTAATTTCAAAAAGAGTAAAAAGCCTTTTTCCCAAATTTTTTTAGAAAACGGATATCCATTTTGGTTTGGTATCCAAACCAAAATAGATATCCGTTTCAAAGTCAAACTTTGCCAAGTTATGAATTTGGCTAAGTAAAAATGCAATTTTTTTCCTATTGCCACTATTTGGCCTGCGATGATCCTGCACATACCCTTATTTTACCACCAAGAGAATGCTTTAATGTTGAGATGTGATAAACCTTCAAATAGTAATCTCCCTACAGTGATATCCTTCTTGATAATGCTTTTGATGATCTCTGATGCTAATAATCTTCAGATAATAGTCTTCATGTGAGAGTCTTCAAATGATAATCTTCATATTTGATCCTTTGTAGTGGGTCTGGTGTTGAAAAACACATTTTATTTTTACCCAGTAGGCTAGTAGTACTTAGTACCACCTGCCACTCTCATCTGAATTTACAGAATTGGTGTTGGTGGTAAAATTGGAGGATCCAAACTCTTCACTTAACACGTGATCACCCAAAATCACTTAGCTACTTCAGGATTATTTAAAGTGTGAGAGATATATGGTTAGAAAATACTTCAAGCGCACCAACTAATGACTCTTTTCCAATGAACAAACATCATACCCACTGGTACAACAGTGGAACCCACAATAAGACCTAAGTGGAAGCCTTGGCTTCTCAAAGAAATATTCCAAATTACTTACCCAACAAAGAAGCACTTGTAGGTCTGCACAATTGCTACCACATTCTAGAAATGGAGAACCCAAGAAAAACAAGTACATAAGCAAAAAGAAAAGAAAACAACTAACTAACCTAAACAAAGCAATCTACTCTAACCAAAGCAAAACATACAGAAATCAACAACTAACAACTAAAAACTAAAGAGAAGACAAAGCAGAAACTAAACTAGAAAAGAAAACTACTAGAAACATGTAAGACTATGTACAAAAGCTTTGGGCAGAAAGTATTTACACTCCCTTGTGACTTATTTCTTAGGACATGTAGGAGTAACAGGGTGTAGGTCAATGTCCTGATTTTGGCAAATTCATCTTTATACTCTGAAAAGTGAGGTAGAGGCATGCTAGGTTCGTGTTCAGGGTACCAATCATGTAGGATCAATAGTTGGGGCATCTCATTAGGGCCATGGTCAATCCAAATGTAAGTTATCTTACCTAAATCACCATAATCAAATTGATAATTGGAACCGAGTGGAGAAAGGGAAGATACAACCTGATTTACAATACTGTTGATTGAAGATGTGAGTTCAACACCTTCTTGCATTGCACCTTATACCTTCTCATATTCAGGGGGACTTAGCTCATGGTGGATCATGTCTTGTGCATCAGGTACCTCCGGATCACTAAATGTTGCAACAATCTCCCAAGAAAACAAAAAGTCTAGACAATCTTTCTTAGAATGTGGATCATGTGTATGAATTCTGCATGAAGTGGTGAAAGAAAAATCTCACTTGTGTGGTGAATTCCCATGTAGCAGCATATCTTTGCTCATTGTTGACACCAACTCAATGATGTGATCAAGTGCTTGACACAAAAAAGCTTCCAAGCCATTACTCTGCATGACTGTTTGATTTCTACTCTCAGATTGTAGACTTATACTTTCATTTCTTATTATTGGATCAGCATCAACCATGTGGAGATCTTCTTTTATGCAGGTATGAACAAGATCATCTTGATGAATATATGATAAACTTGAATTCACTTTACTAAAATCAATCATATACTCTGGAACAACTTCCTTTGCATTGATGGACAACCTTTGTAATTTGATTAAGGGTTGGCATTGGGTTGGCAATTCATTATCTGTAGTAAGAACAAAGCCTTTTTCTTCCTCTATATCAACCAACAACCCTTATGTTTGGACTGTATATCCATTCTCTGCACCACCAGTAAGATCTCCTTCCTCATGCATAACTTGATTCTTGATGTCAATTCTGCCTTGAAGTGATGCATTTTCCTAATTTTCTCCATTTGACTCAGCTGAAAAATTTGTGGGGGTAACTGCAGTGATCTGATATGACTGATCTTTGTAGTTCACCATGCTGATATACTCAGAAGCTTGATCATTTTTCATCCAACAATCAGATGGTGGCTCAAGCGTGTCAATCGAAACAATTTTTTGCATTGCTGTCCATGACTGTTCTTCATTTGGAGGACTGATTTCTTCTTGTTCTTGCACATATCTGATCTGATCATCCTACTATCCCAACCTAGAATTATTAGCCACCTACAAGGGACTACTATTCTACACCTCTATAGCAGCAAATTCAGTCTTAGGACTTGATGTCTGTGAAACATTTGATTGTTGATCTACATCTTCAACATGACTGTTCATGAGGGCTAATTCATCATAAATCTTATCAACATCCCCAACAGCAAAAATCTGATCTTGCATCTTGCTCTGTTTGTTGTCCTGTGATTGCAAACTTAGTTTTAACCAAGCTAGGACATCGTATTCTTCTGATTTGTCTGACTTACAGAGAGATTTCAACCAGTCATGAAAGTCATAGTCATTAGTTGAGTGATTTACAAAACATATGTATTCCCTACCTTTATCATCTAGACATGTATTTTGATGAGTAGCCTCAATTTTTCCCATATGCAAATTGCCCTTTTGACATGGACTTACAACTCCTGTAGCCTCAACATTTTGAGTGCTTTCAAGTGAGACATGACCACATGCATATGCATCCATCCATTTTGCAACTCCTTGCAAGGTCTTGCTCTGGATATGTCTGTCATATCCACATCTTGCTTCTGGTTTGTAAGTCTCAAAGATAGGGAGTAGTCCTTTTAAGTGCAGATCGAACCTCTGGAGAAAAGTTAAACAATCAATCTTGTCATGTGACTCTCCTAGATGTACGGTGCAGACTTGAGGTGAACTGAAATCAAACAATGTCAGAGAAGGATACTTCACCCTAATCTGATTATCCAATACTTCTTTGAAAAGTGGGGTGTTCACTTGAAAGTTCTCTTCATGATATGACTGCTGTGATAGTGTTCTGAAGAATGAAGGAGTCTCATGACTGAAACCCTTCTGTGTATCCATTGGATCAAAAAAATTTGTACATTCACTTCATTTTAGCATGTGCAGTGAAGCAATAAAACTGAAAGCCTACATAAAAATCTTTGTCTGCCCTCCTTCTAGCGCCAATTCTGTTGATGTGTATTTTAGCATGCAGCAATGTAGGTGTGATTGTTGGTTTCACACCTCTCTTGAAAAGTATCCTACCCTAGGTAAGACTACTCCAAGGATAATATAGTTAGGTCTTAGCTTGCTTGGAATCTCTCAATTGGTATGTTCTAGTTGTGCCTACAAGGGGTCTTATATGCAATCTATAGATCTTCAAGTTGGAATAGAAAATACATATAAACCCTTCAAGATTTTAGCTGATAAACAATGTAAAATGTTGCTGAAATTCCTAATCTAACCAAGGTTTTTTAAAGAAAATGCAAAAGGTATAGGGTTTTAGAGGAATCCTAAGTCACTTTCACAATGCAGATTCTACTTTTAAGTAGACAAATGCTCTGAAACATAACCAGTTTTCTGAGTTACCAAACTAAAATGGGTGTTACAGCACTACACAAAATGGTGCTATCTTTAATGGAAATCTAGAGATTTTCAGATTACATTAATTCATTAAATACCCAATGACTAGTGTAATTTAACTCATGAAATGCAATTGAACTAAGCACAACTGATAAGTCCAGACTAACTTTACACAGCTATTTACCATCAGCAAATAACCAAAAGTATGGACTAGGGCATTCATCAAATACTTTCAGCAAACCATAAACATTATAAAGGACAACTAACTAAATATGGGAGAGCAAGAAGTGAACCATAAAAACCAAAATGAGCCAATACAAGATACAAATTCTCAAGATAATTGCAGAAATTTGCTTTGTATTACTTCAAATGGCAGAGTGTCAACAATTAGGTATCAAAATCTCTCTTGTTACAATGAGAGAATGATGTCCCTTTTATAAACAAGGCACCATACGAAATTTTTCAATGGATGGTGGAGATTAACTCAACACCAACAGTCTAGATTACATGGCATTTAATTCAGTTGGTGGGTAGTTACAATCTCAGATTTGTCTTTGTCTTGTAGGAAAAAGATAAAATACAGCTTACAAATACATTGAATCTAGACAAAATGGATACCCATTTGGTTGCACATGATGATAAGTCAATTTTCAAGGCCTAATAAAGCCAAAATAGAGTCACATGACACTTGAAAACTTGAGTTGATGTGGGTTCATGGGATTCCAAGTGTTGAATGGATCAAGAGGAGTATGTGGCACATTATTAGTGAAGATATATCCAACTAGATGTTTGTTGGACTGATTCTTGATGACTGACTGCTGGAATAGCTGTATGCATGTCTTGGTGATCTAGTCCATGGTCATTGGAGTGGTATTTTTGGGAAAATGTCAAAAATATAATTTTTTGTATTTCCTACATCATAGTAAATTATATTTTTGGAGGCCTTCGGAGTAGAATGGGGGCCTAAAACTTTAGCCTTAGCAATCGGGTAGCTCAAACTAGATAATTAGTTTATCTTTCCAACAAGTCCAAGAAGTTTAAATTTTGATAAAATAGCTAGGAGTTATGACCCCCAGACTGGATCACTAGGACATTGGACTAGATCTATAGGAATAATAGTGATGTAGGCATGATCTTCAATGTATTCAAGCTCTGGGGACTTATTTCCATCATTTTGGACACCATACTAACATCCTCTTACAGGTGCAGCAGCAATTTGGTTGATAGAATGTCAATTCTGCAGTTATGGATTAGCATTGCATCTTTTATGTGTTCACCTTCCAAGATGGCTCCACTTGGCTCATGTGTCCTTCAAGACCTACAATTCACCATGCAAAGCATAAATTTCATCTTAACAAGTCATTTTCAATCAATTTGGATCAAAACATGTCCATTTACAGTCATGGATCAGTAAAAAACAGCTCATTGTCAATGTTGATTCCTTATAGTCCTATTCACAAATCCAGTGATTTTTGCATGATTTTCTGAGTTTTTTACCATTTTCAAGTACCTATTTGGCCAATATACTGATCTAGGAAGTTTTTGCAGTCATTAGAATCCATTTGTAGACTTTAATTTCATATTTTTCTAGCCTTTTCTGTAAAAAGTAGGATTTTTGGGGGTCACCGACCTTTTTATGTGCAGTAGCATTAATTGTCATAAAATGTGCCAAAATTCACACAAATTTGGTAAAATGTTCCTCATGATGTGACAAATAGATATGCAATTCAAATCCATCAAGAAAATCCAATTTGCTCCATTAAAAACTCAATTTCTAAGCCAAAATGTCAAAAAGCGCAGGTTTTGGGTGTCACGGACTAAAAGTCGATGGAGGTCCAATTTAGTGCAGGTCCGTGAGGTGCAATTCTAGTGCAAAATAGTTTTGGCACTGATTTGGGGTCCAACCAACCTCAGCGCAGATTTTAGGTCTGACCGACTAAAGTTAGTGAAGGCAGTTTTCAGCACAGGTTTGTGAGGCCTATTTTTAGCGCTAACTTCATTGTCGGGGATTTTTAGTGCGACCGACTAGCGTGAATTTCTTTGTCTACCGACCAAGTCAGTGAGGGCACATTTTGGCGCAAGTCGGTTGAAGCCCATTTTAGTGCTTTTCTTTAAAATTGTCTCGGCGGGGATTTTTGGTCTGACTGCCTTAGCAGTAGCTTGGAGGGAGGTCGATTGGAGGCAAATTTAGCGCAAAAGTCAGTTGGAGGTTGTTTTAGCACTTTTTGCATTAGGAGGTGTTTTTAGCGCTAGATTTTGAATTAGCCAGGGTGAAGAGTTTCTTATACTTTAAATATTTTTAAATATACTTTCAAGATGTTTGAGATGGGTTCCAAATCCATAGGATTTCATAGGCAGATTCTAAAATTTTGAGGTTCCCCCAGATTTTAGACTTAGCCATTTTTCAAGATTTTCAAGATTTCAAACTTAGCCAAATTAGGGCTGTAAGATCGTGCGACAAGATGAAAGTATATGAACCTCTTAATGAAATCTTGTGGCATTTGACACGATTTTGCAACTCTAAGACATGGAAACTAGGAATTTCAACATGACACATCCTGCAGAAGCAATTTCAAGGGCAATATCCAGTGACAGGATTTTAGAGCAAAGTGCAGTAACACCCAATTTTAGTGTAAAAGGCAACAAATGGATATTTTTGTGAGCACAAGACCACCCAAGACACCTCCAAATCAATCATGCATGACATCAAATGATTCCAAACATGAAAAACACCTAAATTTGAAGTGAATCCTACATTCTAAGCACAAATTCACCTTCTTATCATCATAAGGCAGAAAGGTTGAGACTCCAAGCCAAAGAAAAAGAGGGGGTCTCCATTGGGCAAAATAAAAGAGGGGGTCTCCATTTGGCAAAATGGGATGTGTGTGCAAGGCACAACAGTCCAGAGAGATAGGGATAGAGATTGGCAGGTAGAGGGATGATAGAGAGAGGGAGATAAGGTAGAGATAGGGAGATAGAGGTTTAGGGTTTAGGGGTTATGAGATAGGGGTTAGGGATTAGGGGCATTATTTAGGGTTTAGGGATTTAGGGAGAGAGAGAATGCTTTTGACATGCAATCATAAACCCTAAATAATGCCCCTAAACCCTAAAACTGAGCAACCCTAAACCTCTAAACCCTAAATAATGCCCATAAACCCTAAACCCTAACCCTAACCCATAAACCATAAACCATAAACCATAAATAATTCCCCTAATCCCTAACCCCTAAACCCTAAACCTGAGAAAATCTAAACCTCTAAATCCTAAAGCCCAAACCCTAAACCCTGAACACTAAACCCAAGCAACCCTAAACCTATATCTAGCTATCTCTATTATTCCTCTACCTATCAATCTCTCTCCCTATGTCTTTGGCCATGTCCCTCACTCTCTATATCCCTATCTCTCCCTATGTCTTTGGTCATGTCCCTCACTCTCTATATCTCCATATTGTCCTCTCTATCTAAACACTAAACCCTAAACCTCTAAACCTCAACCCCTAAACCCTAAACCCTAAATAATGCCCCTAAACCTTAACCCCTAACCCCTAAACCCCTAAACCCCTAAACTCTAAATCCAAGCAACTCTAAACCTCTATCTCCCTATCTCTTCCCTATCTCCCTATCTCTATTAAATTCCTCTACCTATGAATCTCTCCCCCTCTATCTTTGGACATGTCCCTCACTCTCTATATCGCCATCTCTCCCTATGTCTCTAGCCATGCCCCTCACTCTCTATATCTCCATATTGTCCTCTCTCTCTAAACACTAAACCCTAAACCTCTAAACCTCAACCCCTAAACCTGAAATAATGCCCCTAAACCTTAACCCCTAACCCCTAACCCCTAAACCCCTAAACTCCTAAACCCTAAATCCAAGCAACTCTAAACCTCTATCTCCCTATCTCTCTGCTATCTCCCTATCTCTATCATCCCTCTACCTCTCAATCTCTCTCCCTATGTCCCTAGCCATGTGCCTCACTCTCTATCTCCCTATCTCTCTCCTTAGTCTCTTCTATATCTCCTTATCATTCCTCTCTCTATAAACCCTAAACCTCTAAACTTGAACCCCTAACCCTTAAACCATAAATCCTAAACCCTAAATAATGCCCCTAAACCCTAACCCCTAACTCCTAAACCTGAGAAACCCTAAACCCCAAAACCCTAAACCCTAAACCCTAAGCCCAAGTAATCCTAAACCTCTATCAACCTATCTCTCCCCTATCGATCTCTCTAGAGAGATAGGGAGATAGAGAGTGAGTGAGATGTCCAGAGAGATAGGGAGAAGGATTGAGAGGTAGAGGGATGATAGAGATAGGGAGATAAGGGAGAGATAGGGAGATAGAGGCTTAGGGTTTAGGGGCATTATTTAGGGTTTTGGGAGAGAGAGAGAGAGAGAGAGAGAGAGAGAGAGAGAGAGAGAGAGAGAGAGAGAGAGAGAGAGAGAGAGAGAGAGAGAGAGAGAGAGAGAGAGAGAGAGTTGTTTGGGGTTACGAATCAGGGTTTAGGGGCATTGTTTATGGTTTATGAGTTTAGTATTTCTCAAGTTTAAGGTTTAGGGGTTAGAGTTTAGGGGAATTATTTAGGGTTTAGGGGTTTAGGGCTGCTCAGGAGACATAGGGAGAGAGATTGAGAGGTAGAGAAACGATAGAGGTAGGGAGATAGGGAGATAGAGGTTTAGGGTTGCTTGGGTTTAGTGTTTAGGGTTTAGGGGTTTGGGGTTTAGGATTTAGGGGTTTATGTTTTCTTAGGTTTAGGGTTTAGGGGTTAGTTGTTAGGGGCTAGGGGCATTATTTAGAGTTTATGGTTTAGGGGCATTATTTAAGGTTTAGAGGTTTTTGGTTGCTCAAGTTTAAAGACATTATTTAGGGTTTATGGTTGCATGTCAAAAGAAGTCTCTCTCTCTCTAAATCCCTCAACCCTAAATAATGCACCTAATCCATAACCCCTAAATTGTAACCCCTAAACTCTAAACCTAAGCAACCCTAAACCTCTATCTCCTTATCTCTCCCTTATCTCCCTCTCTCTATCATCCCTCTACCTCTCAATCTCTCTCTGTATCTCTCTAGACATTTCACTCATTCTCTATCTCCCTATCTCTCCCTCTGTCTCCTCTATCTCTCCCAATCTATCTCCTCTCTCTCTACCTATCTATCTCTCCCCATCTCTTGCCTCTCTCTCCCCTATCATTCCTATATCTCCCTAAATCTTTGGACATCTCTCTCACTCTCTATCTCCTTATCTCTCCCCTCTGTCTCTTCTATCTCTCCCTATTTGTCAGTCTCTATCTCTCTCTACCTAGCTATCTCTCCCTATCTCTCTATCATTTGCCTCTCTCCTCCTATCATTCCTATATCTCCCTATCTCTCCTTTATATCTCTCCCTCTTCCATATCGATGAAGGAAGTAAAAACAATAAAACTAGGAGATAGAGAGTTGCTTGGGATTAGGGGTCAGGGTTCAGGGACATTATTTATGGTTTATGAGTTTATCATTGCTCAAGTTTAGGGTTTAGGGTTTAGGGGAATTATTCAGGATTTAGGGTTGCTCAGGTTTAGGGTTTAGGGTTTAAAGAGAGATAGAGAGGGGATTAATAGAGATTCAGAGAGATAGAGGAGACATAGGGGAGAGATAGGCCGATAGAGAGTGAGAGACATGTCTAGAGACATAGAGAGAGATTGAGAGGTAGAGGGATGATAGAGATAGGGAGATAAGGGGGAGATAGGGAGATAGAGGTTTAGGGTTGCTTGGGTTTAGGGGCATTCTTTAGGGTTTAGGGTTTATGGTTTTGGGGTTAGGGGTTAAGGGTTTAGAGAGAGATAGAGGACCAATAGGGAGATATAGAGGAGTCCAGGGGGGAGATCGAGAGAAAAAGTGTGAGGGACATGGCTAGAGACATAGGGAGAGAGATTCAGAGGTAGAGGGACAAAGGTGATAGAGAGATATGGGAGAGATAGGGAGATAGAGGCTTAGGGTTACTTGGGTTTAGGGTTTAGGGTTTATTTTTTAGGGGTTAAGGGTTTAGGTTTAGAGATTTAGGGTTTAGGGTTTACAGAGAGAGGAATGATAGGGAGATATAGAGGAGACTGAGGAGAGAGATAGGGAGATAGAGAGTGAGGCACATGGCCAGGGACATAGGGAGAGATATTGAGAGGTAAAGGGATGATAGAGATAGGGAGATAGTGGAGAGATAGGGAGGTAGAGGTTTAAAGTTGATTGGATTTAGGGTTTAGGGGTTAGGGGATAAGGTTTAGGGGCATTATTTAGGGTTTAGGGTTTATGGTTTAGGGGTTAAGGCTTAGAGGTTTAGGATTTAGTGTTTAGAGAGAGAGGACCAATAGGGAGATATAGAGAGTGAGGGACATGGCTAGAGACATAGGGAGAGAGATTGAGAGGTAGAGGAATGATATAGATAGGGAGATAGGGAGATAGGGAGATAGAGGTTTATGGTTGCTTGGGTTTAGTGTTTAATGTTTAGGGGTTTGGTGTTTAGGATTTAGGGGTTTAGGGTTTTTTAGGTTTAGGGTTTAGGGGTTAGGGGTTATGGCGTAGGTGCATTATTTAGGGTTTATGGTTTAGGGGCATTATTTAATGTTTAGAGGTTTCTAGGGTTGCATGGGTTTAGGGTTTAGGGGTATTATTCAAGGTTTACGATTGCATGTCAAAAGAAGTCTCTCTCTCTAAATCCCTCAACCCTAAATAATGCCCCTAATCCCTGACTCATAACCCCTAAAACCTAAACCTGAGCAACCCTAAACCTCTATCTCTAGGTATCCCTCCTTTAACTCCCCCTCTTTATCATCCCTCAACCTCTCAATCTCTCTCCCTATCTCTTTGAACATCTCACTCACTCTCTATCTCCCTATATTTCCCTCTGTCTCCTCTATCTCTCCCAATATATCTCCTCTCTCTATAGATCTATCTCTCCCTATCTCTTACCTCTCTCTCTCTCTCTCTCTCTCCCCTATCATTCCTCTATCTCCCTATCTCTCTGGACATCTCTCTCACTCTATATCTCCCTATCTCTCCCCTATGTCTCCTCTATCTCTCCCTATCTATCTCCTCTCTATCTCTATCTACCTAGCTATCTCTCCCTATCTCTCTCTCTTGCCTCTCTCCCCTCTATCTCTCCCTCTCCCTTATCAATGAAGGAAATGAAAACAAGAAAACTATGAATCTCTCTCTCTCTCTCCATGCACATACCCATTAGGTAGGCTATTTTGCATATAGTGGTCATATCCTTTAGGTCCAATGACCTCCAAACTTCACATATAGATATAGAGCATAACTCTAAGCATCTTTCATAAAGACCACTTCTCTACATAGGTGCAACTAATACCACTTTTTCATTATTTTCCTCATTTACTACATATTCTTTTCCATTTTCCAAGTCCTACATGTGTCCAAGTTGTATTGTTTGTGAAGTTTTTAGTCTAATTGTTAGTCCTATCTCTCATGGATATTAAAATGTTAGTATAGTTAGATTTATCCTTAGGTAACATTAATTTACACATTGTTGCACAAACAACCACACTAAAAAATAACCTTACCTAATTAAGGTTAACCTTTAAGGTTCTTTCATTTGGTGAGCCTAACAGATCCAACTAGTTCAATCTTCTTATAGTCCATGCTTAGCCTTCTAACAGAGTTCATGCCACGTTAACTTTGCATTATGTGTTCACTTTCCTCTTGCTGGTTGTAGTACTCTTTTTTTTCTAATCATATCCCTATATCATACTATTGTTGTTGACTTTTCTTTCCATCTTCATCATCATAGTCCTAGTTATCCTATTTTGAGCCTACCATTTATCCTTAGCCATGTCTTGTACTTCTCCTATTCATGTCAATTTTAATGACCTCCAAATTTTCCATAAATTCTTCTCCACCAAACCCTAGAATCTCACCCAAATCCTTACTTTTCTAAGAAAAGCCCTTCCCCAAACATCATTTGATCATGTGTCTCCTTCCATCACTAGATAGGTGCCCCTACTTTCTATTATTCATCCAATACAATCCCAATGTCATAGCTCACATTTCCACACCTACATTCATAGACTCCATTCCCCCTATTGACACCATCATTGATAATCATTTTAAGGAGTCTCCCTTGATGAATCATTAAACCATGGATTATCCCATATCCCCATCTTACACTTTCCTCACCTTTGAACCCTTAGAAGATGACATTTAGCTATCCCCACCATTACCAATCACACTTTCTAGAAATCCCACATAAGACACCTTATCCATCACTTCACCTAGGTCATCAATAATTAAATCACCTCATTACTCCATTCAACCATACCCATACCACCCCTTTCTCACTCCACAACCTGTATTAACACATGATTCACCCCATGACATGCTACAGTTACTACAATGCCAATTCACTCTACCATCATTCTTCATATTATCTTATGAATCACCATCCTTTCTTCCCATTCCTTGAGACATCATACCATGACACACACCAATGAGAACAATTCAAAAACCAATGAAAAGAATTAAAAAAAATTAGTTTTATAGTTTCAAAAAATAGATATATGTTTTGGGAATATTCCAGAAATGGATATCCGTTTTGGGAATATTCTAGAAATGGATATCCTTTTTGGGGAATATACCAGAAACAGATATCCGTTTCCTGCAACTATAAAAATGGTTTTTTAAACCACAAAATGGATATCCATTTTGGTTTGGTATCCAAACCAAAACAGATATTTTTAACATGCCTATGAAAGTCAGAGTTAGCCAATTCGTGAATTTGGCTAAGTAAAGATACAATTTTTTTCCATTGCCACTGTTTGGCCCGTGATGATCATGCACATATCCAGATACTACAAGTTAAAGTTGTACATTATACATCATCAACTATAGCTATATATATTCACACACCTCAAACTTAATGAGCCATTTTTTCTTGTCCTCTGTTCCTGTATATCATTTATGTTTCCCTGATAGCCTCTGTCTAGTCCTTCTGAGCACTTTGTGTAGGGTTCATCTCAGCTAACTAGTTTTGAACTTCATCAGATCCATTACTGTCAATGTTGTCTAAGGAATCTCGTGCTATGTTGGTATCTAGTCTTGGAGACTTTTGGATTTAGTCACAATCTTCATCCTCTTTCTGGTCTGCAACTTCTACATCCTATATCCCATTGTCTTCACAAATATTGCCAGGTATACTATTGTGTATGATCTGTTCACCTATGAAATCCCCTTGGAGCTTATATTTCTCTACTCTATACTCATGAGGCTAAAATTTAGCCTCCTTAATGTCTGCCCTATGGACCATACCTGAACCCTTGTCCATAATCTACATGAATCTCTTAGTTGGGATCTTCATAACCGCAGTGGCCTATTCACAGATCAATCGAAATGTGAGTCCTATGAAGGACCCAGTAAACTTGATATTTCCCTACCTTAGAACAGGTTCTCATTTCTTGCCTTCCACAAAGCCCACAAAACCTCAATAGTAAATAAAAGCCAAAACAAACTTTCACTTTTTCCCACATTGCTACTAAAACCACATAATATATCAACTTTAGATACACACAAATTTGACAACTTTCCTTTTAAAGAATTTAAGAAAATAGACTAGATAGGTTTTGCAAATAGAGAGTCAAAAAATATATGCTCACTTCTTTCAGGACTTTTATGATATAGACACGTGCTATCCTAACCTACTGCCAGCCTGTCAAGTAACAACAATCACCTAAAGCAACACATTTTTTATCTCTAGAGCATTGGACCGGACATTAGATAGTGCTTTGGACAAAGCTTTAGGTTCAAGACTAACTTTCCACACCTGGTTGATGTGTGCAAAAACATCAAATTTTTTTGTTACCAATTTATAGAGCCTTTTTGGAGTCATTTTTCCATATTCTAATCCATCTTTCCATTTAATCTGACTCTAGTCTTCTATTTTTAATCTTGTCCCTTGATTAAGGACACTATGGATAACTTTAGTAAGGATAATATATGTCCTCCTTTGAGACTCAGGAAGATTATATTTAGTTTTCATATGGTTCCATTCTTTAATGCCATTATCTGATATGATATCTCTGAAGGAGTTAACTCCTTGTTTATGCCATTTCTTAGAAGAACATCCTTGTAATAGGGCAAGAGCCTTACCATTAAATTTAAAATTCCACCAAATAGATTTGGTCTGAACTATCTCATTTTTATTAAGATTAATAGTTTCTCTATTGTATAGGAAGGGCTTAATAGATTCCCATGCTTTCCAAATTGACCCAAATACAACTAACCTTGTAGGTTTGACACTAAAATCTCCTAGAACAATATCTTGAAGACTCAAGTCTGTCTAGTCCTTAGCCTTCTTGGGCACTAATTTCCTTAAGTTATTTGTAATCAATATTTTCTAAGGCTCTAAGCCCTCAAAAGCCCTAACAATCCACTTTGAAACCAAGGTGGCTCCCTAGACTTTTAGGCTAGAACTAATATTAGACATAGGATTGTAAGGTTAATATCATCTTAATCCTAACATTCTCCCACTTGATATTATACATTACAATGACATAAATAGGAAACATAAAATGAATCAAGTACAAGATGCAAGGCCCATG
Organism: Cunninghamia lanceolata; assembly: GCA_027924645.1. Lineage (NCBI taxonomy): Eukaryota > Viridiplantae > Streptophyta > Pinopsida > Cupressales > Cupressaceae > Cunninghamia > Cunninghamia lanceolata. Next base: position 766,647 of record BSBN01001694.1, on the reverse strand, counting down.
TCCTTCTTGCACCAAGAGAACTTATCCATGTTGACTAGTTTTATAAGTGAATCTACAACATTATTCCAAGTGTCAAAATTTCAAATTATGACCTTACCACTTTCCACCATTTCATAAATAAAGTGATATTGAATATCAATATGCATCATATTGCAAAGGAGAAAAGTTGATTGTTTTTAGTTTTGTATTTAATGTTTCAACTAATCCACCTTTCAAGATAAGACTAAAGAAATGAAATGTCTTTGCTTATTTATTTTTTCATAATAGAAATTAGTAATGTACTCTAACCTTATCTAAGAATATCTCACCTTATTAAACTATGCTTAACTAAACAAAGTATAGAGTTGGGAATGAAAAATAGCATAATAGAAAATAGAAATATAGAAATATAGAAAACATAAATGAATATTAGAAAAAAGAACTTGGGACCATGTAGAACTTGAAAATTAATTTTAGAATCTATTTGGTATGGAAGCTAGTGCACTCACATGATAAATCTATAAATGCGTTGTCATTCATCTCCCATGTTGTTGTCCCACGATGATGGAATTTAAAAGTTCCCAAATTCAATCAAAAGCGCATACAAACAAGGAAACATAAAAAACAAATAGAAAGCAATAGAAGTGCACTAAAATATCTAGAAAAGTAGAACATTAATCTCTTCAATTAAGTCTAAATAAAATAACAAATACCAAGGAGAAAAGAGAGAGATATGAAACCTTTGAGTATTATGAAGCTACAAAAAACCTATTCAAGGATACAAAAGAAGGTTGTGACTACTTAAGAGATTGCCATTAGGTCAAGACCCTAGATTGGTCTTTTAACCTCCATAGGCAATCAATGGAATGAGGAATGAATTTTTTGTGTGTGCACTTAAGCCTATGTATGTCTAAGGCTTAAGAAAAACAATGTAAATTAATTATAAGTGTTTAAATCCTAGGTCTATAAGGACCAACACCCTAGTGTGTGTGGAAAGAAAAAGGGAGATGGAGTCCCTCAAAGTGCCAACAAAGTGCAATACTAGACATAAAACACTCATAGTAATAGAATGATAATATTCAAATACTTTATGAAATGAAGGTACAATGAATAATTATAGAACACATGGAAATAATTATACAATAATATCACTCGATCGACCAAAGAGAGCAAGAGATACAATGGTTGTAAACAAAGATCTTTCAATGTATAAGTTTGAAAGAAGAATTAAGAAGTGATTATGCATGAGGATGTCAATATCCAAGTTCATGACAACACAAATTATAGGATTTTCAAATGCTCAAGAAGGATTGAAGAATGCTATTGATTGCCACAAATTTGAATTCACATGTAAAAGCAATAGATGGAAAAATCCACTAAAGGAAGATCAAAAGGCATGCAAAGGGAGAATATGATTGTTGATATTCACCTAATGGATCACATAGTAGTTATGCATACAATTCTGGGAGCTAAAAGCTAGTAAGTTTAGAAATAAATGGTTGTTGTATTGGACTATACTATCAAAGCATGACAACATGCCCACACTCTAGTCCAAGTACAATAGGGCCATAAATGATACAAAATGAAACATGACACCACAAGACCACATGAAACATATACATACATAAGAAAAAGATAAAACACATAGGAACACTAAACCACACTAGTACCAAGGTCAAGAGAAAGGCCAAAGAAAGGCTAACTGATCCTTAAAAACATGCTACAGTCCAGGTGGATGCTAAAAATGAGGTCAACTTGTAATGTTGAAATTGTAGGGTATGCAATTTTTGACCTTACATTTTCTCCCACTTTAGTGGGCTTGTACCACTAGGTGATAAAGCTATACTAAAGTATAGAAATAAGAGTACTTAAAAATAACATCATAAAAGGACACATAACAATTCTTTGACTAGGGGACCCATGCCCCCAAGGTAGGAATCAACAAAACCACATATTAATAAATAAAATCCTCAAAATAACAATTTTAGATCTAGATTGTCAATCCCCAAAGGTGATTAAGAAATGGTTTTATGCATCGTCTTAGGGCTCTCTATCTTTTTTGAGTACCCTTTTTATACTTGTACAACTGTGGTGGAGGAAATTAGATTTAAAATTGAAAATAACCTATTTTTCAAATTGGTGTGGAATATTTCAAGGAGACCTCTAAGATGCCACATATCCCAAGGCATGGAGGTAATGCTTGATTGTTTAGTAGATTCTTCTTCCTCCAATTTTGAAAAAAAATACTAGTGTGCCTGGGGCAGATAGGATGGATCTCGATTCTACAATCCTTGAAGGCATAGAGGTAATGCACGGTGCTAGTATGAAGGCTGCTATAGATGACTTAGAGCCCCCAAAATTTTCAATGGCAGATTCTCATGCTTTAGAATTGTAAGAGTTGGATTGAGGTTAAGAAAAAATGAAGGAACTACCTTTAAATAAGATGACGCATCTTATGAATCAAAGATCTACCAATTCAAATGACTCTTCGAGGAGGTAGATACATGAAAGAAGAGGAGATGGTTGTTGTTAGATCTAGGGTTAAAGGTTCAAACTAATAATGGCATGATGATTAAAGTCATTCATTTTTTAATCTGGTGAATTATATGTTACCAAAATCTCACTCTTCTGGGTGTATGCCAAATTAAATAGTAGTAAATAGAAGAAAAGCTAAAAACAACTGAGATTGTATCAATCACAACTAATAAAACAAGAAGTCAGAAGTCTTACACAAATTGCATAAAGCAGTCCACATAGAGGGAGATAGTCATAATCTATTAAAAATACATTTTTTTCCTACCTAAGTAATAGAAAAATGTTAATAATTGAGTAAAGATTAATTTTATATTAATTGGTTATTGTATTGTATTAACTAGATTGTTGTTTAAAGATTAAATAGAGCTCATCTTTAAAATTGCCAAGGTTTTTTTCTTATGCAATGCACATCCCATACAATTTTTTGTGGGCATATTGTTTTAACTAATGCTCTACCAGTGGGTGATATTGTTGTAATTATAATTCTTTACCAATGGGGATATCACTTTTTTACATTTTAACTTGCAAGAATACCAAGCCTATCACTCTGAAATCCTCCTCCTCCTAACATGACTACTAGGGCTATCACTTTCTTACAATTTAGCCTACAAGGATATCACTCTCTTCTCCTTCCTATCACTCTCAACTCCTCCTAACAAGAATACTAGTGATATCACTTTCTTACAATTTAGCTGACAAGGATATCACTATCTTCTCCTTCCTTCATTAACTAAAATCTTCTCTAGTTCCACCTCTTGCAAAACTACCACTCTCAACTCCTCCTTCTCACTACTTCCTACACTCCTCTAGATTTAGTTCTTTGTTATCAACTTTGATTTCCTCCTACATGGCATCTCCTCTTCTCCATCATATTCCTTTAGCTTGAACACTACTCTTTGAACATGCACCTCCAATTTGAACACCTTTCTCCTTTGATCTCCTCCTCTAGTGCATAATCACCTATAGGATTATCACTCTATCAATCTTGACTAAAGTAGGACTACCACTTCAACACACCTTCTAGCACTATGATGTCACTTGGGGAGGTTTGAACCTTAGTCTCTAACATTAAAACCAAGTGATTGCACCACTTGACCACAAGCTCTTTGACATATTAATTAGATTGTTAATTTTAATTTTAATTTATTATTTTACAATGATTAATGGATAATAAGAATTATTTTTTGTTATTTTCTTGGCATATTACATTTTAGGTTATATTAAAGAGTTTGATCTTAAAAATGTGAGTTCTTATTATATTATTTTATAATTGGGTAAGTGCAAGAAGATGGGGGGCCAAAAAGTGGCCAAATTAATTTCGAAAAAAAATTAAGTCATAACGCGAGCACGTTATAATGCGCTCGCATTATGATTGTCTATAAATAAATAAAAAAAGGGTTTCTAATCTCATTTCATTTCTTTTTCTCCTCTATGCCCACGGCTTGCAGACCTTAGAAAGCGCGCTCGCGTTATACAAAACTCCATTCAACACAAAAACCTTATCAATTCGTCGCCAAAATGCCGCCATGATGTCGAGCACGCCAAAGGAGTGAGTTATATTTTTTTTTTGTTTGAATTTGTTTCTAAATAGGAAGTTTTTAGTTCATATTTGATTGTTATTTCGTTAATTGTTAGGAAATGTTAATGCACCTCCTCCCCCTCAAAATCCACAAAATCCTGAGGAGGAAATACCTGCGGAACAACAACCTACTCCATCCATTCCTTGACATGCCCCTGGAACACAAGAAAATATAATGGGGCAAATTGAAAACAACAAAAAAGAAATTGAAGATATAATTGCAAGGTTGAAAGATCCTTCCACTTCAACCTTGCATAGGTCCACGCTTGCCGAATCTCTTGAGTCTATGTTATCAAATGTAGATTCAATTAGCAAGCAAATAACTAGTTGGATGGATAAGAAGAGAGAGTTTAGAGATTACTATGCAAACAAGTTGTCATACCAAGATGTGAAAAAATTACAAATTACAAAATTAGACTTGTGTTCAATTTTCACAAACCCACAAACAAATCAACCTCCACCCATTACATGCAAGAGGTTCCCTATCCATTGGTGTAACAACCAAGCGATAAGGGACAATTTTGGGTAGAGGTGGTGGATGGTTTTTGACCATTCTCCATGCAATAATAATGAGGTCTCGCAATACTTTTTGAGGAAACTCTACTGCGAGTTTGTCCTCAAGAAAGTGCCAAACTATTTTGATATGCAGGACTTCCAGGGTAGAGGTGGGGGGTCAGCACAAGAAAGACCAGGGGCACATCTTGACCCACAGTGGGTAGTGAGACGAGTAATCAGCAGACCAGCCCACGAGCATGTTTCTATCCCTTCCATTGTGAAGGAGAGTGTTGAGGTTGATACACTTCAGTCGATTAGTGCCTTGACCTAGAGCATCATAGAGCATGTTGGTCCTGCAACACAAAGTGGGTTGGCAGATAGTGCAAGGAGTAGGGTCCCACCCCATACTTGTTAGGCTTGCGGGTCAGCTTGCGGTTGTGACCCCATGGATAGTCACGACGCAGGTGCACAGGCTACATCTGCAGCTGAGCAGATGGTGATGACAGATACCCTCCTGAGTGAGACTTTCGGCCTTGATACTCAGGTAAATATTAGCAAGTTTATTGAATTTAATTTATTAAATTTTATTTTTGAAATACAAGATTAACTAATTTAAATTGATGATTTTAATGAAATTTCAGGGTCATAGCGTCGATGCAGTTTTCAGTGGTTCTCCACCTGCATTTTTCACTAGATCATCTACTGTCAAGGTATGTAACTAGTAAACAATTATAAATATTACATGTGAATAGCATCGTTATATGAATGGTATTCTAATATCTAATTTTGGATGTTGAATAGGTTAATACTGTAGATTTCACAGCAACACCTACTAGCGGTGGTGGACTTCAAAGCTTTACGGAGGTAATAAAATAAATAGTTTAATGAATGAATTGTACTTACTAAATTTTTGTATGTGATTTGTTTGCTTTATTGTGTGTACTTCCATGTTTAGATGAACGTGTGTGTATGTTAGGAGCCATGATTTGCATCACTATTATAGTTTTTGTAATTGAATAATGTTGTTTTATTTCCAGATGATGCAGGCTGCGGAGACACCTCCCCATGTTCATAGGGCAATGGAGCAGGGTGTGGCCTCTGCAATTCATAGCTCTATGGCATTGACAGGGGTATGAGGCAAATTAGTAAATTTCAATTTACATTCATTGTTATAGTTGTCTATTTTTGAAAAATCAAAAGATTATTGATTTGAAGTTTAATTTCTATCTAGATGGTTTCTATAGGACATGACATCACCAGGGCCTATTCCTGCTACTGAGGCAGGCGAGGAGACAAATTATATGTTAGTGGTAAGTGATTATTTTGTTAAATGTTTCATTTTTTATAACATGTAATTTCTATATATTAATGTCTATTTTTTATTGTAACAGGTAAAGATGCAGGAAGACCTAAATAGGAGGAGTAGCCCTCAGGTTCGTAGTAGACCACCCACATGCGCGTCTCCATCCCCTAGAAGATCAAAGGCTGCTCATGATTTATTCTCTTCACCAGCTAAAGGGGAATGACTTTTTATTGTGTTCCTTTGTTGTATGCCTATATGGCATTTGTGGACATATATTTTGTATTGTACATAGTTGACATTGTATGCCTATATGGCATTCTTGTAAGCCTATATGGCTATTTTGTATATATGTTATACTTATATTGACAGATATTGATGTATGCCTATATGGATATTTGGTTAATACAAATCTTTTTTATTGATGGCATCCATACTTGCATTATAAATCCACGTTTGAATGGATATTTGTAGATGGCTACTTCAAATATTTAAAGTCCGATTGTATCACATAGGATGTTTGTTGATCCAATAAGCTAGCTATTGTTATTCAGGTATCACCTAAACCTCATTTTGGAACTAAAAGATAAAAGTTGTATTTAAAAAAAAAATGAATCATCATGTTGAACAGAAAATATTAATATTCTTTATGAGTAGCATAGAATGTCAACTATATGCAATACAAAAAAATGAATCATCATGTTATTCTTTATGTTTGAGATCCTAAAAATGACTAAGTCTGGTAGCCTGATATCCTAAAACACTAGGATGAATATCCAAGTCATTAGGATGATTGTGCCTTGAGAAAAAGTCATTAAGATGAGCGCCTAAAGGAGACTTTCTTAAACATTCAAACATTGAGCAACAAGCATGAAGGGTTAAGGCACAATTTGCAACTCATAAAGCCTCAAAAGGGCGCCCAACTTAGAGAGAGCATTCATTTAAGACAAGGCACCCATTGACACCTGTTCCACCATAAAAGTACGCCTAAGGTGGAAGGAGAACAAGCCTCTGGTAAGTGAAGTGCACCTATTGTCTAAACCACTTCATTATGGCACCCTAGCATGAGGAGGAGTATATAAGTCAATAGGAAATGGCACCTATAATGCAAATGAAGGACTAAGTGGCATTTTCAATAAGCATCAATTCACCTTGAGCTTTCAATAAATACATCAAATTGAGCCCCATAAGCCTAGGTGCCCTTTGCTTGCAAAAGAACCTTGTATCGACGTCAAGAGTTGGTCGTATCGGTGTATCGGCAGACCTTGGTTAGGCTTCGCCAATAGTGGTCTGTCTTGCTGACGAGTGTGGTTCGAAGTTGAAGACATTGGTGTATTGAAAGATAATCCCATCTGCGCATCGGAAGAGCAGTTGAGAGATTCACCAATGAAGGGGGTCACACTAACAGTCAAAATCCATCGGTGTATTGGCCCAACGAGATTAGAGTTCATCGATGTTTGGAGTCTCACCGATGGGTGTGGTCTGAAGGTTGTCATTCGTGAGATCGGTGTGTCAGCAGAAGAGTTTTTGAGTGTGCCGATGGTATTAAGTCCTACCGATAGGCGAGGGACTTAGAGTCTTGTATCGGAGTGACAAAGACATCGGTGTGAAAGGATATAAAGTCATCGATAGTGGTCTATCTGACTGATAAGAGTCAATGATGGGATGTTTGTCAGAAGTGAAATCAAACGGAGTCATGGTGGCATCAGCCTATCGGCCGATGAAATTTTAAGCTCGCCGATGGTATGTTGTCTTGCTAATAGTGAGTTCGAAGGTTTAAAAGTTGATAATTCTATGCTTCCATTATTTTTAGACAAGTCAACAATAGAGTGAAATATAGAGTATCTAACCCTCTCTTGAGCAATCTACCTCCTAGGCGCTCAACATTGAGGAAAAACTTCATAAAAACACCTATCTCTTTCTTGGCAAGTTTTATTATTTTGATGGTTCTAACTCATATCTAGAGAACTTCTCACCAAGGCACCAAAATAAGTTTAACCCAACTAAAGCAAGAAAATGCGCCCAAGATGATTTCAATCAATTGGACTAGGCACCAATTTAGTGTTATTTTGACTATTCACCCTCAAGGCGCTAAAGTATCATTCCTTCAATCAATCTAGTTTCCATGTTCCCATGTGTGATGTTCCAAGTAGGAGATAGCACCTAGGGTCTTTATCTTATTTTCAAAATTCTAATGATTCCAAACACTTACCAATAGTCTCAAAAGATCCTATTATCCATTAAGCGCTCAATCCTCTGATTTATCAAGGCGCTCAATCCTCTTCGAGGTGCTCAAACTCATTCAAGGCACTGTCCTTTACTACTTCCCACTTCAAACACTCTAGGGCACTCATAATTACTCCCATCACCAATCTTACTCCTTAAAGTGCATTTGAGGACTTCTTCTTTATGTTACGGCGCTAATATGAAAGTAACAACTCAAGGTGCTATATGAAAGCTTGATCTTGGAAAGGTGCCTAAACTCATAATGTGAGTTATTTTATCAAATTTTCAATTTTAAGGTCTTTTGGCAACTCCTCTGCCAAGGTGCCATTTGATGAGGTGTTTGAAGCTTGATTTTCCCCTTAGGTGCGCAAACTTGATGTTCTTGACCCTACAATGTGCCTTGAGTCCCTAAGCTCTTACACTTATCATCTCTTATGCTACTTAGTTTCATCACTCTCATAAAGGCGTTTTGAGGAGTATTACTCTTCAAACTCAATCTTTGGAACTAAGGTGCTCAAGGGTGAGTAAATGTCCATTCTTCCAAGGCACTCATCAAGGTATAAAACAACACACAAAGGAGCCAAGATTACTCCACTCAACCTCAAAGCACTAGATCATATCTAAATTTACATAAGGGTGCCAAATCAAATTGTCACTCAAGGGCAAGTGCACTCGAAAGGTCATCTATTTTCAAACTCAACTTCCATTCCTCTAGGCGCTTCCTTGGGTAAGTTTGGACGCTCCCTTCATGCTTTCCGTTCAAGTGGCTTTAACTCATTATAGAGACTTCCTCATCTAGGCACAAATCATGATAGTTTCAAACACTTAGCTTTCAAGGCACCAGAAGATGATTGTAGAGGAGTGAAATTGCACCTTAGTTCAAATAAGTGTTTACTTCATCATTGATGTATTTAAGTCATTGTATATGCTCATGAAGACTTACCTCACTCAATACTCCCCAAACTTTGGATCTAAACATGCTTTTTCTCAGATGCTAAATTGGAGTTGTCTAGATGCAGGATGAAAGTTATACTCCTTTGCAACTTTACACTGCCTCCTTCTGACGATTTTTGGGGCAGCAGAAAACCTTTCACCATGGGCAAATGCCTCAGAGATATAAAAAAATGAGAGAGGTTATTGTAGAGGCACTCTACGTGATCGTGTTTCCTTAGAATGTTTCTAAGTGACATGATTTTTGAGTAACATCTCGTCAAAGATTGCTACCTTTTTGCACTTTGGACTCTTTAGGGATATCGTGGGTACAATGTAGCTTGGACTATTTTGACATGTTTGGGTGAAAAAAAGGACCATGCCTAGCGTAAATGTACCCATCTGGACACGTTGGAATAGTTAGTTTGGTCGCATCAGGAGAAAGACAAAAGTTACACCGCTTTGTAACTTTACACTGCCTCCTTCTGATAATTTTTGGGGCAGCAGAAAACCTTTCACCACGGGCAAATGCCTCAGAGCTATAAAAAACTGAGAGAGGTTATTGTAGAGACACTCTACGTGATCATGTTTCCTTAGATAGAATGTTTCTAAGTGACATGATTTTCGAGTAACATCTCGTCAAAGATTGCTGCCTTTTTGCACTTTGGACTCTTTAGGGATATCGTGGGTACAATGTAGCTTGGACTGTTTCGACATGTTTGGATGAAAAAAGGACCATGCCTAACATAAATGTACCCATCCGGACATGTTGGAACAGTCAGTTTGGTCGCATCAGGAGCAGGACAAAAGTTACACCCCTTTGCAACTTTACACTGCCTCCTTTTGATGATTTTTGGGGCAGCAGAAAACCTTTCACCACGGGCAAATGCCTCAGAGATATAAAAACTGAGAGAGGTTATTGTAGAGGCACTCTACGTGATCATGTTTCCTTAGACAGAATGTTTTTAAGTGACACAGTTTTTGAGTAACATCTCGTCAAAGATTGCTACCTTTTTACACTTTGGACTCTTTAGGGATATCGTGGGTACAATGTAGCTCGGACTGTTTCAACATGTTTGGGTGAAAAAAAGGACCATGCCTAGCATAAATGTACCCATTCAGATGCGTTGGAATAGTTAGTTTGGTCGCATCAGGAGCAAGACAAAAGTTACACCCGTTTGCAACTTTACACTGCCTCCTAACAATTTTTGGGGCAGCAGAAAACCTTTCACCACGGGCAAATGCCTCATAGATATAAAAAATTGAGAGAGGTTATTGTAGAGGCACTTTACATGATCACGTTGCCTTAGATAGAATGTTTCTAAGTGACACAATTTTTGAGTAACATCTCGTCAAAGATTGCTACCTTTTTGCAATTTGGACTCTTCAGGTATAGCGTCGGTACAATGTAGCTCGGACTGTTTTGACATGTTTGGGTGAAAAAAAGGACCATGCCTAGTGTAAATGTACCCATTTGGATGTGTTGGAATAGTCAGTTTGGTCACATCACAAGCAAGACCAAAAATGCAAAAGTTGCTTTGTGCAACTTGACAACATTGACACTTTTTTGCAACATGACTCAAAGACTCAAACTGACCCCAAATGACTCAAAGTGACTTAAAATCACCTTGATTTTGGTGCCCAATGTACATTATAGAGGTTGAGGTGCTCCTTATCATTCAAATATATTAGATGAGCGCATAGGAAAGGAAAAAGCTCTAAGTTTCATCATCATGAGCGCCTAATATCAAGAGACTTTAATGGCTCAAACCTTAGCATGGAGTCCTAAGGCACATTTCATGTCTCCTTTCATCCATTTTGGCGCCCTTATGTAGATCTAAAGGAAGATCTAAAGGCATGAAAGTGGATGTCGTATTGCAAGAGTTTGGATCATCAAAATTGAAAGAAATAAGTCTATTAAGCTTAGGCACCTTTGGTCTTCTTTTCATTCATTATGAGCGCCTTGGGAGAATGGTATATAGGTCATCATCATGATTGGGCGCCCTAGATCCAGAGTGTTGGAGAGATCATCAAATGTTGTCTAGAGGAAGTAGGGTGAGTTATGAGTTTGGTCGCATCAGGAGCAGGACACCAAAAATGCATAACATGATGATGTAAAAATGTGTACATATGTGTAAAAATGCAGGAGGAAATAAAAAAAAGACAAACCTTACAAATTAATGTGCATACTTACAACTCAATGTAACATGACTTTACAAAATCAATGTGAATACTTACAAATTAATCCAATGAACCATCTGGGTCTGCTCTACTCTTTATTGTGTCAAGTATGGCTTCATGGTCAGACTCACGCACCTTCCACAATATTTTGTTCAAAGGTCTACCCCTATACTTTATCAAATGAACATTAGATGCCATGACAAGGTTCGAGTAATGAAGAATCTTCCGATGCATGTCAAAGTCCTGAAATAGCCAAATATTAACACTCTTATGTGGGTACCTTCTAAGCCATGTTCCAGTAATAACCACTGAGCCTGTAGGGTATTCGATGTTTTCTCCATCTGTAATAGGGGCCTCCAATTTCTTTTTGGCCTCAACACAACAACATAAGTAATAATCTATTCCCTCTTCATTATCTTCATCTGCAATAACTGCATATACGTACCCTACACTGATATGTGTAGCAAATTAGATGAAATTAGTCAACATTACAAAAACACTACAAAGTAAGATGACATTACCTGGTTGAACTAGATGAAATTAGATGCATATACGTGCCCTATATTACCTGGTTGAACTAAATCTGATATGTGGTCAAAGTCAATTGATGATTCCATCTGTGTTAGTTCCAGTGCCGTCGGGGGTCGATACGTGTCAAGTGGGCTAAGATAACTTAACTGCCATTCGTCAACCCACTCCTTTGACTCACACTCATCCCATACTTGAATTGTATAGGAAGAACAAAAGCATGACATCTTTCGTGTATGGATACTCCATGAACCTGCAATTGAGCTTCTGAAAGAGTGCATCTCATTTGATCCTATCAGTGTACAACAATCCTCATATGGTGCAATGTTAGTATCATCTATCAACCAAAAAAATCTACGAATTGAAGACTTACCTTCATTACCTAGACCCATGGAATCATTACACCACTCGACAATTAATTTTGCATCTGTCAACTTTGCATTGTCTTTATACTTTACTCTTCTCATGCCATGGCTCTTTTGATACATGCTCTTGCACCATCATGCTCCCCCTTTCCATGCCCGGCCTCACAAAAGTTCCACATATGTTGAATACCTGTAAAATTATGCCTCCTACTCAGCTAATAGAAATTCCGTGAGTTCTTGAATTGTGACACACAGTTATCTGACCATATGATATGCTGACTGAACGATATGCTCCTTCTAGCCAAATCATTGTAGAACACCTGAAAGCAACCTTGCATGAACTTTGTAGAATGTGTGATCATCACTAATATAGAAATTATACTCCCTTATGATCTTTTTGTCATCCTCTGTACTATCATTCGCATGAATGAATGCGATGTGCACAAATATAAAAACCTATGTGGAGTTGTAATATTGTGATTGCACCTCACGTTGTGGCTGTAGACTATAGTTCTCTGCAAAGTCGATGACTGAAACAATGCTACCAATTGGAAATGTGTTCTTGCGTAACTTGAATTGCAAGTCCAACCATCGAGCTCTATGGGCATGTCTTGCATACTCATACACTATGCTGTCACGAAATATAGGCATAAACTGATACACTGGAATCTTTTCAATAACTAATTCACACCTTTTTGCTTCTTTACCATCTTTTGTATTGTATGCCACTATTTTATACTTTCCAAACTCTACTAGTTCATTTCCAACCGCATGTGTTATTTCCATATGTTCACATATTGGCAAATGTTGCAAGCCACCGCAACGATGACATGTGCCATCCAAGCATAATTTCTTGTAGAATATTTGACCTTCCTCTCTTTCACATAAAATTCTTGATATGAAGTCTCTTGAAGATGTTGGTGGGGCACATATGGCACAACCCTGCAAATCATTGTTAGTATGCATATCTAAACATATAGACCTATAAGCATCAAAATGGTTAGAAAATTCAATATGTAATCTACAACAACAAGTAGTGTGTGTGTGATTTATCTTAACATAGAAAGGTTTTAGCAATTCAAAATATCTTTGATAAATTTTAATTTGAGGATACTTCTTTAGAAATTTACCATAAAACTGTGTTTGAGTCTCATTCAAAAAATGCTTTGGATGTGGCTTGCGGTTTTGACTACTGATTCTCCTTCTTACCACATCCCTTTGATTCAGAGATACCCTTGTGTAATTCTTCCAAAAGTCTTCAATTAGTGATCTCAATGCTTCAACAATTGGTTTATTTTTTCATGGTAGTCTCCCCAAGAATGCCCATTATTCATTGGCATTAGTGTCCTCAATTCTTTGGCATCTTCCAACGGCTCTTGATAAAGTTTTCCTATTAATTCTTAATTCTTGACTTGTCTTTCTAATGAGACAAGCTTTCCTCATTTGACTACTTACTGTAGTCGATGTAATCACACGCCATGTTGCATTACTATCTTTTGTGCGTGAGGTGTTACCCACACTCTCATACGCACTCATTAGATTCTTGACAATAGGTTTTTCACTTGAAGCCTCTGATGTTCTCAACCCAAGAATTTTCATGATAGAACTATACTTTATACTTCGCATCATTTCAATGAATAGTTGACATCTTGCAGTCTCATTTAACTTTTCAAAGAACAATTTCCAAATCTTATTAGCATATCTTCTACAAGTGCATTTTGGAATCTTACCTTCCATTGGCTACAAACTATTCTCATCAATATCAATCAAATACTTTGGCTTTCTATGCAAAATTCTAGGTGGTGTCAAGTTAGGTAAATTCATCTCAACATTAGGAATTTCATCAATATTTAAATGAGATGGGTTAGATGGCATACCTTCGATCGAAGATGGAATAGATGACATACCTTGAGGTTGAGGTGGGAACAATGGCGTACCTCCTTCATCACATGTGAGTGATGATGTACTCTCAACTTGAGATGTGGTAGATGGTGTCCCTACATGTTGACTTGCGGCAAAGGATTTGTCTCCAACTATGGTATTCAAATCTCTCATACCATAAAATTTTTGCATTCGTTCTCTTTGTGCCGCCAATACCATATCTCTTTGTGATGGTTGTGGTTCCTCTTCAATTGGTATGTCTTCATTTATTGTGTCCAATTTCCTCTTCTCACGAAGTTCCCTCATAGCCACTGCTTTTTTTGCATTCTTAGCTTCTATCTCTTCGTGTGTCTGTTTAATTCTTGATCGTTTCCTCGGCATGATGGAGAATTTTTCTGTAGCATGATAAAGAGACCAATATTAGTTCCTAAGAAATGAATACAAGATAATAGTGGGATTGTATTTTTTTATGTCGTAAGGATTTATTCTTGTATAGTTTGACATCATGGTATGTTAAGGTTTGTTTATTACACATAATTATTAAAGAGCCCAAGTGTAGAAAATATACATGGCATCATGTGAGATTGTAGGCTGCTTTCTTGATGGGGAATGTGTCTATTTTAAACATGTATGATAAAGCATGATAAAGTAATTCAATACGAAAAAAGGAAAATGTAAAGAACATGCATGTAAAGACTTGACATACCTAAAAAATGAAGATTTGAATGGAGAGAGTACCCAATTATGTAGTGTTTTTATCTTCTTGCATTAAACTCCTCAACAATTTGAGTTTTTCACCACTTGCTTCCTTTTCAATGTTAAATTGAATAACACTCAAATATCATTACTAACAACAATACTATTAACCAATCTATAATGTTAAATTCCTAAAATTGAATCACAATTAACATTGCAACACTACAAAAATTGAAACTTGAATAGATATATATCAAACTTGGTGTGAAAACTATGTTATTTCCTCCTTCTCAAGTTGGCAAAGCAGAAAAGGTGGTGGAAAGATGATGCAAAGGTGGTACAATGTGTCAAATGTGCATGTGAACTTCCCAACAGCATGAAATCACTTCTTTTTTGTTAGAGCACGCGCAGAATTAGTAAGAAAATAGAGCATGTGGGCCTGGATCATGGGGGTAACCATTTTTTTACCATTTCAATAGCAAGACAAAACGCGAGCATGTTATAACGCGTTCGCGCTATAACACATTCGCACTATAACGCGTTTGCATTTTGTCCTGCTATAGATTGATCACATCCTTTGCATTGATCACATCTCTTTCCTGCAAGAGCTTGCTAGATGCTCCGCCATATGATAGGCATAACAATGAAGGGGCAAGCCCTCATAATCAAGTTCTTGATAGAAAATGCCCTCAACCCTCAACATCAAACCCTGATCCCTCAACCTTTAACTCTGATCCCTCGACCCTCAACCCAATCCCTAAACCCTAAACCCTCAACCCTCAACGTCAAATCCTAATCCCTCAACCCTTCACTCTAATCCCTCAACCCTAAACCCTATCCGTAAACCCTCAACACTATACCTTAAACCCTAATCCCTCAACCCTAACCCTAAACCTTGTCCCTAAACCCTAATCCCTCAACCCTCAACCCTAATTCATCATCCCTTAACTCTAATCCCTCATCCCTAAACCCTAAATGCTATCCCTATTCCTAGACCCTCAACAGGCTCGATACTATACCTTAAACCCTAATCCCTCTACCCTTAACACTCTTATTTAACCCTAATCCCTTGACCTAATACCCTATCCCTCAACCTCAACTCTCAACCCTCAACCCTCAACTCTCAACATTAAACCCTAATTCATCAACCCTAAACCCTAATCCCTCAAACCTAAACCCTATCCCTAAACCATCAACCCTCAACACTATACCTTAAACCCTAATCCCTATCCCTCAACCCTTAACCCTTAAAACTTAAACCCTATCCCTACACCCTCAACACTTGACACTATATCTTAAGCCTTAAACCCTCATCCCTAAAGCCTCAACCCTCAATCCTTAAACCTTCAACCCTAAACCCTATCCCTAATCCCTCTACCCTCGACACTCTAACCCTAACCTCGACATTAAATGCTAATTCATCAACCCTAAACCCTAATCCTAAACCCTCAACCCTCAACACTATACCTTAAACCCTAATCCCTCAACCCTCAACCCTAAACCTTATCCCTAAACCCTAATCCCTCAACCCTCCACCCTAATCCATCATCCCTCAACTCTAATCCCTCATCCCTAAACCCTAAATGCTATCCCTATTCCTAAACCCTCAATAGACTTGATACTATACCTTAAACCCTAATCCCTTATCCCTAAACCCTCCAACCCTATCCCTAATCCTTACACCCTCCACACTCTACTTTAACCCTAATCCCTTGAACCTCAACCCTATCCCTAAACCCTTGACCCTCAAACCTCAACCCTCAACCCTCGATGTTAAACCTTAATCCCTCAACCCTTAACTCTAATCCCTCAACTCTCAACCCTAACCCTAAACCCTAAACCCTAAACCCTCAACCCTCAACGTCAAATCCTAATCCCTCAACCCTTCACTCTAATCCCTCATCCCTAAACCCTATCCCTAAACCCTCAACACTATACCTTAAACCCTAATCCTTTAGCCCTCAACCCTAAACCTTATCCCTAAACCCTTATCCCTCAACCCTCAACCCTAATCCGTCATCCCTCAACTCTAATCCCTCATCCCTAAACCCTAAATGCTATCCCTATTCCTACACCCTCAACAGACTCGATACTATACCTTAAACCCTAATCCATTATCCGTAAACCCTCCAACCCTATCCCTAATCCTTATACCCTCCACACTCTACTTTAACCCTAATTCCTTGACCCTCAACCCTATCCCTTAACCCTTGACCCTCGAACCTCAACCCTCAACCCTCAATGTCAAACCTTAATCCCTCAACCCTTAACTCTGATCCCTCGACCCTCAACCCTATCCCTAAACCCTAAACCCTAAACCCTCAACCCTCAACGTCAAATCCTAATCCCTCAACCCTTCACTCTAATCCCTCAACCCTAAACCCTATCCCTAAACCCTCAACACTATACCTTAAACCCTAATCCCTCAACCCTAACCCTAAACCTTGTCCCTAAACCCTAATCCCTCAACCCTCAACCCTAATCCGTCATCTGTCATCCCTCAACTCTAATCCCTCATCCCTAAACCCTAAATGATATCCCTATTCCTAGACCCTCAACAGGTTCGATACTATACCTTAAACCCTAATCCCTCTACCCTGGACACTCTTATTTAACCCTAATCCCTTGACCATTAACCCTATCCCTCAACCTCAACCCTCAATCCTCAACCCTCAACTCTCAACATTAAACCCTAAATCATCAACCCCAAACCCTAATCCTTGAAACCTAAACCCTATCCCTAAACCATCAACCCTCAACACTATACCTTAAACCCTAATCCCTATCCCTAAACCCTTAACCCTTAAAACTTAAACCCTATCCCTACACCCTCAACACTTGACACTATATGTTAAGCCTTAAACCCTCATCCCTAAAGCCTCAACCCTTAATCCTTAAACCTTCAACCCTAAGCCCTATCCCTAATCCCTCTACCCTCAACACTCTAACCCTAACCTTGACATTAAATGCTAATCCGTCAACCCTAAACCCTAATCCTAAACCCTCAACCCTCAACACTATACCTTAAACCCTAATCCCTCAACCCTCAACCCTAATCCATCATCCCTCAACTCTAATCCCTCATCCCTAAACCCTAAATGCTATCCCTATTCCTAAACCCTCAACAGACTCGATACTATACCTTAAACCCTAATCCCTTATCCCTAAACCCTCCAACCCTATCCCTAATCCTTACACCCTCCACACTCTACTCTAACCCTAATCCCTTGAACCTCAACCCTATCCCTAAACCCTTGACCCTCAAACCTCAACCCTTAACCCTTGACGTCAAACCCTAATCCCTCAACCCTTAACTCTGATCCCTCAGCTCTCAACCCTAATTCCTTGACCCTCAACCCTATCCCTAAACCATTGACCCTCAAACCTCAACCCTCAACCCTCAACGTCAAACCCTAATCCCTCAACCCTTAACTCTGATCCCTTGACCCTCAACCCTCAACGTTAAATCCTAATCCCTCAACCCTAAACCCTCAACACTATACCTTAAACCCTAATCCCTCAACCCTAACCCTAAACCTTGTCCCTAAACCCTAATCCCTCAACCCTCAACCCTAATCCATCATCTGTCATCCCTCAACTCTAATCCCTCATCCCTAAACCCTAAACGCTATCCCTATTCCTAGACCCTCAACAGGTTCGATACTATACCTTAAACCCTAATCCCTCTACCCTCGACACTCTTATTTAACCCTAATCCCTTGACCATTAACCCTATCCCTCAACCTCAACCATCAACCCTCAACCCTCAACCCTCAACTCTCAACATTAAACCCTAATTCATCAACCCTAAACCCTAATCCCTTAAACCTAAACCCTATCCCTAAACCATCAACCCTCAACACTATACCTTAAACCCTAATCTCTATCCCTCAACCCTTAACCCTTAAAACTTAAACCCTATCCCTACACCCTCAACACTTGACACTATATCTTAAGCCTTAAACCCTCATCCCTAAAGTCTCAACCCTCAATCCTTAAACCTTCAACCCTAAACCCTATCCCTAATCCCTCTACCCTCGACACTCTAACCCTAACCTTGACATTAAATGCTAATCCGTCAACCCTAAACCCTAATCCTAAACCCTCAACCCTCAACACTATACCTTAAACCCTAATCCCTCAACCCTCAACCCTAAACCTTATCCCTAAACCCTAATCCCTCAACCCTCAACCCTAATCCATCATCCCTCAACTCTAATCCCTCATCCCTAAACCCTAAATGCTATCCCTATTCCTAAACCCTCAACAGACTCGATACTATACCTTAAACCCTAATCCCTTATCCCTAAACCCTCTAACCCTATCCCTAATCCTTACACCCTCCACACTCTAATTTAACCCTAATCCCTCGACCCTCAACCCTATCCCTAAACCCTTGACCCTTGAACCTCAACCCTCAACCCTCAATGTCAAACCCTAATCCCTCAACCCTTAACTTTGATCCCTCAACCCTCAACCCTATCCCTAAACCCTAAATACTAAACCCTAAATCCTCAACCCTAATATGTCATCCCTCAACTCTAATCCCTCATCCCTAAACCCTAAACGCTATCCCTATTCCTAGACCCTCAACGAGCTTGATACTATACCTTAAACGCTAATCCCTTATCCCTAAACCCTCCAATCCTATCCCTTATCCCTTAACCCTCATGATTAATAGCCTTGAATGTAAAACAATTTAAGGGGAACATAACGTGAGTGCATTATAACACGCTCGCGTTATGTAAAACATGACAAACAATAGACTTGCGGGAAAGGAAAAATGCAAAGCAAAACATAACGCGAGCACGTTATAACGCGCTCGCGTTATGTCTTGCTTTGGGAATTGCTTTGGATTTCCAGCCCAAAGGCTTGGAGTGCCTTATGAACAGTCACAGACGTGTTTTTCCATATTCTTCAAGATTTCACATAATTTCATTCGTGCTAACCCTCAGATTTGCATGTGTTTCAAGGTCAAACAAATCTAACACTTGGGTAATGTTAGGCTTTCTCTTAGCTATTTGACGATGTGATTTTTTTCACATTTTAACAATGTTAAGCCTTCAATCTTTAATTTCTTTTGTTTGTGTGTCCATTTTTAGGCAAAAACCACTGTTTGGTCTTTTTTCATTGTAAATTAACTATTCATTCAAATTTCAAAAAAATTACATATTTAGAAATTAAACTCCATTCTACAAATATTAAATAAATAAATAAATCATTTTCAATTAGGTTTCAAAATTTACAGGGGTAGCACGGCCAAAATTCTATTTTTTAGGATGTGTCCACTTTGAAAATTAGTAAAAAATCAAATATTCATCAAAAAATTATTAGAAAAATTGGGCATAAACTACATGCTATTAGCTAATTTCTCACCAAAGCGATTTTAAAAATACCAAAAAAAAGTTAACCTTTTGAGGGAGCCACAAAACATGCTATGTTATGTTTTTTTGATAGAAACAACACCAATTTCTGTGGCTCCCTCTTTTGAACCCCTTAATCTATGTCATTTTCAAAACAAAATAGTAGTTTAGAAAGTAGACTCGGAGCACTACAAACATTGTTTTGGTTGCATCTCCAAATTTTGAGTGTAACTATGCTCAATTTCTCATCCAAGGCCAGTATTTCTTGATTTCAGAAAAAAAGTGGCCACTTAAGACCCCTTTTTGGCCCCACATCTTCTTGCACTTACCCAATTAATTGATTATAAGAATTAATTTTTGTTATTTTTAGGCTTTAAGTTCTAAATAATTTAATTTATTTTTTTAAAACTTTTATAAAGTGTATAAATTACTATTTTATTGAATATTATTCTTAGATTTGGTCTTTATTCTATCTTAGTAATGTTTTTTTGAACATTCAACTTCACTAATAACTATAAACTATATAACATACAACATTTAATTTGATTTATAAATTCATTTTAAAAATAATTTTCAATTTTTTAAAATTTAAGAAAATGAAGATTAGAATTAGACCTTATAATAGTCCAAAATCATTATTGTAGTCCTTTGAACTGGTCATAGCTTTAATTGATCTCCTCTTTTATTTTCTAATGGTTAGGATGAGTTGTAGATTGTCATCTTCCTGCCTTTTTCTTTTATGAGGTCCATACATTTTCTATATGATGGATGCATATTTCTTTCAATGTTATGAAGGACTTGTTGATAAGGTTTTAAGTCACATTCACACAGATAAAAGTTTACACAATGAAACTCCTATCTATCTTGAAAGGATTCAATATCCCTAAGTATTTGAAGTCCCAAGTGCCCAGTTGTCAGGTCTTGACTGCTTAGTATTCACTCAGGGTTGGTTGTGTTTTCTTGTTTCCATTTTGCGGACTTACATGACTAGAAGTGATCTTCCTCTTGATCTAGTTAATCTTTTGCAGATATCCTATATATCCTATATAATCTACACATATATTTAACTATTCATGTTAAATTTATCAATTAATGACCAAACTTTCAGTAAATTGTTGTGACTTGGACATAACTTTGATCAGTTCTTGAGAATTATCTCTAATTAACTGATCTTTACATTATTCCTCTAAATACACTTAAATATCTTCTTTATAGTATTGAATTCATTGTTATCAGTAGTTATTTGCTTCAAATTTATCATTATTAACAATTATTTATGATGATTTGTAAAATAAAAGACAAAAGACAAGGTTGAGAAAGGAAAAGGTCTAAGAAGTTAAATTTTCTAGTGATTTCACATGCACATCCAGACACTTTCATGAATTGAAGTTAATCTAATTATACTTCACTAGATGTTCCACAACTACGTATAATAGATGCAAATCATTAATAGACAATCGATGACAACAAATAATAATTCAAACACACTCCAAAATGATGAATAATTTGATAGTCTATCACTAGAAATCAATCAACTGATTACTCAAAATTTACAATTAGACTGTAATCCACTTCTTCAAATTCATTATGGACAAAATGTATAAATGCCTACATTGAGTGAGAAAGAACCATGAGGTAAGTCAAGAAGTTGTGAAAGTACAAACTTAATGCTTAAGAAGTTTCACCAATTCAATCTCTATATTTACAAATGATCCAAATCCTTTTATAAGACAAGGATCCAAAATTAGTTACAAAAGCAATGGTCAAGATCTCATTTCAAACATCAATGGTCATAAAATAGAGCATGTGATTGCCAGTTGACAATCCAGAGTGGATCACAACTAGAACCGAGTATATTCCCCAACATCTTCAAAGGGTATCTTCTCTACTGATATCCTATTGTTACAAAATATCATCATGAAGATATTACACTACCCTGTATTCAATCTTGTATCCTCTTCAATCAAAACACCACCAAATTCCAGTCTTGTACTCATCATACATAGAAATTGTCTTCTCTATGTCATTTTTATCAAAATTTGGGGCCTTGACATTGGCATACTCCTGCATCTGGAGCTTCTCGCCTAATGATATCCATTCATTGGTCTAGATATCCATCTTTCCCTTATATGCTTTCATTTTAGTTGATAAATCTATTACCTCATCAATGGTATTCTCAAGGAAATGCCCCACCAGATCTTTTAAAACTGGCTCATACCTGGCCCTAAACTCTACAACAGAAGCCTTCTCTTCATAAGTTTCCTTCTCATCCACCATATTTCCTAAGACTTCTTCCAAAATTTTAATCTCGTCTAATATGAGCTTGTGTGTCTTGGTGCTAATGTCAATAGCCTTGTGTCTGCACCCATTTAGGACTTTAACCTTGGACTTTAGGTCCTTCATCTAGATGGATATTTTAGGCATAGTTTGGACTGTCATGATATTCTGGCTCAGTAACACCTTATCTTGTAGCCTTTGTATGACCTTTATCTTGCCAAGATCCTAATCATTCCAATCTAACCTTGTAGCGCACTTTTCCTTCAAGGTATCTATAGAGTGAAAAGCCCTACATTTTGATTATATGTTCTTTTTTGTTAAAGGGGTGAAAAGAGTTTTGATCTAGGAGTCAATTTTGGTTCGGCAATACAGAAGCATCAATAGAAACAATATATGAATGACGAAGTCTTAGCATTATAGTTTGTGATAGTTTCTTTTCCCGTCAAAGTTCTATCAGAGCCGACAGGTGAAAGGCACTCCATGTGTCATAGTGACTCATTCTAGAGATGTTTTGATGGTTGCAATGTTTTCCTTTTGAATCATTGGCTGAAGGCTTTACATGCGGATTCTTTGTGTACCTTTCTGGACTAATAGGTTTTGTCAGGATCTTCTTTTGTGCTATTCACTATAGGAAAGAAAGTGGAATCTATGTGTTGTTCTCCCCCATATTTTTGAAGTTAGCAGTTTTGACACTACTTCTTGTTGCACCATTGGTTCAAGGAAGACACACGACATCATTGTACATAAGATAGATGGGTAAGATGCAGTGGCATACAATTTGGTGGGCCCTTTTTGAAATCTATGTGTCAAGTTCTTATAAACATTTTTGTGGGACCCAATGGAGGAAGGAAAGAAGATTGACATGTGGCCTCATCACACGTCTTTAGAAGGGAAGATTTCTAATAATATTTTCCTATTGCACCTATTGGTTGATTTCTTCATGCAGATTATCATGATTAATGCAGGCTGAGAGTCTCTAAGCTGCAGTTTAAATTGTAGTCAACGGTTTCTATGCTTTGAGGTTTTAGTTAGCTGTTAGTTTTCTTAGTAATCTCCATTTAGAGATTGGTTTAGAAAGCAAGATCTATAAGTGTTATCAAGTAAGTGGATATTGACTACAATAGTAGTAACAAAAAAAGCCTTAACAGGTGTTTCTCAGAAATGATCAAATATTATGTATCTATGCCATATTAGCCTTGTATACTCTATTCTCCAATATAATAAAGAGGAATAACATTATGTGCTAATCTGTATTGGTTCTAATATGTTATAATTGAAATATTATAGCTTATGTGATCTATTACTAGTAATAACATTTGGAATCTGCTGTGAAATCATGCATGTGTGCTCTTTGAAGGCTATGGTTCAATCTGTTGTTATTTATAATCAAAAGCAATGAGTTCTTACCTTTCTAAAATCTAAATCTATTCTGGTGCATCGCCATAGCTTAGATTTTGTTTACAATCATTTAAATTCATTATCTTTTCCCTTTTATCATACATTGAAGATTCAGAAGAAGAGCCAACTTCTATAAGGTCTAGAGGTTATCTCAAAATAGAGTCCCATGTTTTGATATTTCCCATTATCATTGGTTTGGTGTAAACTTGATCATCAACATTTTTTGGCATGCTTGATGGGACAACTTTAATTGCCAGTTTGGAGACTTGATTGCATGAACCAAGGGCCTATTATGAGAACTCGGTTAGTAAGCAACTCGGGACATCTAGTTCCACCATTAGTAATGGTCACTAGAAGAAGGACTGGAGAAAGTACATCAACGTCACAAATGGCTACGCCGACACCCCCCAAATTTTTTTTTAACTGGAACAATGGTAGCCCACTTATTCCCCCTGACACCTCCATATATGTGGGATCTTATCCCAACAAATGCCCTAAAAGTGCTCCCAAAATTTATGGGAGAAGATTGCAAGACCTCAGCTGAACATTTGCAAGATGTGGTGGATGTGTATATCATGCATCATGTGATAGAGAAAAATGTGTCTCTATGACTACTTGCAACATCTTTTAAAGGGAAGGCTTTAGAATGGTATTGGTCACTCCAAACAAATTATATCAATGCCCGCAATCAATTAAGAGACTTGTTCTTTAATAGATTTAACATAAGAAAGGAGGCAAGTCATCCTTTTTATAACAATTGATTACCATCAGGAGAGCTCCCTAAGAGGCCATAACGGATTTCAATTCAAGATTCCAGAAGACATGGCAAAGGATCCTGGTAGTAGCCCAACCCTCAGCAGGTATGGCAATTGTTTTCAATCTCAAAGCTTTTAATTCTGATATAGTGTAGTCATGATTCAATCATTAGGAGGATAGACTCATCCAACTGCATATGACTTAGCTATAAGAGTTGAGAACAATTTGATAGATGTCGGGAAACTTCCTCCAAGGCCTCCTATGCCCACATTCCCAGTGTTGTCCATACCTGCCCAAGTAGAATTTCCTAGTCTACTACAGTTTGGCTCTTCCATGTACGTATATTCTATGACTCAAACCTCAGTCTCTCTAGTGTCAGCACATTAGACATCCAAAATGGAGGACATGAAAAACATCTTGAGGAGTTTTTTGAAAAAAATTATAAATTTAAAAAGGCAACATAATACATATTTGAGACCCCATCACCAAGGTTTCTAAGGAGCCAAGTCCCCTTACTAGTCAATCCATTACCAAGGGAACCAAAGGTCAATTCCATTGCAACCATCAAACTAGATCATCCCATTTCTGACACTATTATAGCCTATTACACCTAACCCTCATCGAGAGTTAGTGGTGGGCTAGAAAATAATGGTAGAGGAGTCAAATGCCTAGTGTTTTCCTTGCAATAATGCTCATATGCCCAAAGATTTCCCTAGAGGAAACTTGCTATAGAAAGTGGCAGAGTAAAGAAGACAAGTGACACAAACGGAGGCTCAACTGACACCATATCAATACCAATCACCTGGCATGCAAAACATGGTCCTACTGGCACAAATGCAAGGAATGTCTATTGAGAAGGAGACCAAAATTGCTCTAGAACATGCACTTTTCTTATGGGTAGAAGAAGAGGAACTAGTGTTTGCAAATGAAGCCTCTACTTCAAAGATTCCTTAGGTATAATCTGACTACTATACCTGATCTAAAAGGAAGATTATTGAAGCCCTAACAAGCATGTCGCATCCTAAAGTCACTTGTAGAAGGAATCCCATGATTCAGGCTACTCACCCACCAATACAAAAGAAAGATATAGTTGCAATGGTGCTGAATATCAGTGTTGCGAATCAAACGAATGAGAAGGCCAGGTATCCTAGTGTTCTTCAAAAATTTCCACCATCAGACTCATTGAACGTAGTTGAGCAACTGAAAAGAACACTTATTAATGTCTCATTGTGGGATGTTTTATCAATCCCACAATAGAAGAATCTACTTCAAGAGACACTAAATGAGCATAAAACACCAACTGCCACACTACGCATACGGTGTGTTGGCAAAAATAAAGGGGTGATTGAAAAACAACCAAAGACTCCCCAGCAAAATCCAACAGCCTCCCTGGTGATTTTAAAGGTGAAAGGAGGTAAAACTAAACCTACTCATTTTTATTGAACTCTCATAATAGGAAAGAGACTGTTGCACAATTCCATGATAGACTTAGGAATAAGTGCCACTATGACATCCAAGCAAATAGCAGATGCTCTTAAGCTAAACTATGAACCCATGGAGAAGGGAGTGATACAATTGGATGTGAAGAAATTACAAATGGTGGGGTTCTTTAAGGAAATTCTTATTACATTGTACACATGCCCGAACATCACTATGTTGCAAGAAGTTTTTGTGATAGATATTCCTCCAGTCTTTGGCATTTGTTTGTCAAGAGATTTTACAGGAAAAATTGGGGGTTATCTTTCTTTAGATTGGTCACATATGATTCTATGGACCAAGTATGGTTCTAAGATGAAAGTGTTGTCAGAGCCATTATAGAAGGAACATATTGCTAAAAATGTTGTCATTGATGTCAAAGTAAAGAGATTGTCATTGATGTAAAAGATGTATGAAGGAGATTGTTGGACATGTTGTTATTGATGTCAAGGAAGAATGGCCTGGTATAATAAGAGTCAACCATTACATTTTCCCAAGAATGTATCCATTACACATTATCGTTGGATAGGTTGAGGAATTGGAGGCCAACAAGTAGACATGTTGTATGTTTAAATCAAAGATTTAAACATTGATTTTTGGCGTTAAGAAATAAAGATTTAAATCTAAAGAGGCCAACTTCTATGAAGAGAAGAAAAAGGATGATATATAAGACAAATTGATCAATTCATAAATTGTCATGGTTAAGATACTAATTGCAGCAATCAGATTGTGTGTATGGCACAAATTCTTGTAAAGGAACAACAAGTGCATGAACAACAATTTCAAATGTATAAATTAGTGATCAACATTCTTGTAATGTGTTAGTGAATAAAGGACAAATTTAGAAAGAACAAATCAACAGTCAAAGTGTTTTCATTGTGTTTATGAAGAGGACGAATTGATTAGAGGATGAAGACAAATTGTGTTAGCAAATAAAGACAAAATTGTTTAAAGGAAGAAGACAAAATCACATAGGACAAATTGTGAAAAAGACAAATATTCACTAGAGGACAAAAATCCTTGTTAAGGTAACAATCACTTGTCAAAGAAAATAAGACAAAAATATGACATGTAAATAAGACAAGAAGAAGCAGTGATTACATGAGGCAAAAGGGTACAATCCACTAAAGGACAAATTATTTTTTAACGTAGTAATTGTTAAAGGACTGCAATTTATTTGTGAAGGGTTATAAGTTACAAAGAGACATATCTATTCACCAAGGAGTATCTTTTGAGAAGGTATAAAAAGGTGATTGATAGGAAGATTTGAAGACAAGAATTTAATGAATAAGACTAGATTGAGAAAGAGTTAAAGGGCAGAAAAATGAAGTGTAACTTAGATTTATTTTGAATGTATATGCAACACATGTATGAATGATAAATGCAAATATATATGATGAATATATGTGAAGATAAAAAGCATAAATCTATGTGAAAATATTGGCATGATAATGATTAGATTTGTGAAAAGAAAGAGTACTTGATTTGGATCAGATTTGAGGTAGAAGAAAGTGTGTGATCAAACTTGTGAGAGAAGAAAGTATATGTGTGTGAACTTGATTTGGAAAGAAAAGACTTACATCATACAAAATCAGATTTGTGAATGGATTAGAGTTACAAGAAGGAAGGGAAGTTGTGTGTGGATCAGATTTGGAAGAAAGTTATTGTGTGGATTGTGATCAGATTTGGAAGAAGGTTATTGTGTGGATTGTGATTAGATTTGGAAGAAGGTCATTGTGTAAGTTGTAATCATATTTGTGAGAGGAAGATCTTATGAAGAAGCATACTATATCAGCCATTGAAGGATTAATAGGTTGGAGCCTATCAAATAGAGGTTGAACCCTCTTGTTGGGTTGGAGCTTGGTTTGTGTGTGGGTTGGAGCCTCCAATAGGTTGGTGCCTATAATTTTGTCAAGTGGAGATTGGTGTGTATTGTGAGTTGGAGCTCACTATTTGTATGTGAAGTAGGTTGGAGACTACAAGAAGAAGAAATGAGATACATATAAGCAATATTGTGCCGTGGTTTTCTCTTGAAAGGTTTCCATGTAAATTATGTGTTCTCATTGTGTGCTTAATTGCTAGATCTTGCATATGTGTAGTTAATGTAATTAATTGAGTTTGGAAAAGTAAAAGATTATTAGATACTAATTCACCCCTTTTGAGTATTACCATGTGCTCATCACATATTATAGAAGAAGTAATGGCAAATTTTGAAGTGATCATTGGTAAGTTTTTGATAGTGATGCTCAGATTGCTTTATCCTACAACAATCTGGTAAGTTTGCTGACCATCTTGAAGCCTATGGTGACTAGATAGTTCAATTAAAGATGAATAAGCTTCCCAAAGGTCTTATAACTCTAGAGAGTCTTTTTTATTCTAATGATGCTAAATTTGACAAGAGAAGATTCGTGGCAAATAAAGACGACTACTTTGAGATAGAAGTCAGTGAAGGCAAAAAGATCAAAGAAGGGAACATCACTACTCAAGCTGAAAAGGAAAGGCTGATTTGTTTTTGTAAAAAATATGATCAGGTGATAGCTTGGAAGTACAAGGATCTTTTGGGTTATGACATGAAGGTAGTTCAACATGCCATAGAGTTGGTTGAGGGAGTGAAGTTAGTTCGATAGAAACAGAGGCTGGTGAACCTAAAAATTGAAATTATTATGGTTCAAGAACTCAAAAAAATGATTAAATGGAAAATTATCTTTGCAATCAGACATTCAACGTGGGTGTCAAATTTGGTTTTGGTCAGGAAAACAAATGGTGAGATTAGGCTTTATGTGGCTTTTTAGTATTTGAATCATGCATCTCTTGAAGTTCATTATCCTCTTCCTTCAAACAAATTATTCAAACTGTAGTAGGCATGGAAAGATTTTTCTTATTTGTGTAATGTCAAAAAATGTCCCCTTGGGGGCTTTTCCCTCATAAGGTTTATCTCCCGAGTCTTTTATCTGCATTTAGGACATATTACATCATATTTTGACATCCCAATGAGATGAGCCCTAAGTTTCATGACTAATGGGACCTAGGGGAATCCCTTGAACCTAACCCTGACCAAATTAGGGAGGGAGGACTTGGGCTCCCGCGCCCTAGTCCTGCCTTATTTTAGGTCAGTCCCAAATTTTGAGTGTTGGCTTGTGACCGTTATTTGGGTCCTATGCCAACACAGTAAGTTTGAATTACGAAATTCTTGGCAGGAGTGTTTGTAGTTGCATATAAAAGCATGTTTAGGCATTCATTTGTAAACTAGAGCATTACTAGATGAGCATTGGTATTATAAAGGTGATTTAAGGATTTCATTGTGTGGCAAGAGCAGATTTGTGTTTGCAGATTTGAGCAATCATCTCCTCATGGCATGAAGAGCTTCTTCCTCCCATGAGATCTTCACTACAAGGTGACATCTATTGTGTTTTTAAGCATTTATCATTTGGTTTTTGCCTCTGCCTCACAAGGGTACGCACTCTCTATTTGACAATAGTGTTCGGAAGACTTGAATGTCTCTCCAGGGCTTGACTGAGGCAAGCCTCTAAACACCACAACCCCCTCCCAAAGTTTTGCGATTGCAAGTTACAGGTTGAAGATACAACAAAAGTGGATTTGCAGGAAGGCATTATAGAGTGTCAAATTTGCAGAACAAAGTTGAAAACAACACCCTGGACTTAGGCACCCGCTCATTAGTCCTCAAAGTTCCATGATAGGAAAATCTCTAATACAATAGAAATAGGTTGCAGGTCTTGTTTCCAGATCCTGACAAAAAGCTAGGCCTTGGACTTGGGTGCCTGTTCATTAGTCCCTGACTATTCTACTTCCAAACCCCAAAAATAGGTGCACAATTATTTATCATTTTACATCTTTATGTAGCAACATTTTTTGATATTCATCCGTTTGCTGTCGTATTTGCATAATTAGCGTTTTAAGGTATAATTAAGCATAAGAGAAGATAATTGGTAATCAAATCATAAAAATCCAAGATTCCCTACATCTCATAGTGACCTAGGGAATGATAGTACATTGCAACTCGACCCTAGGTCCTTGAATGAAAGGGTGAAAGGAGGATACATACACAAAACTACCAAAAACCTTAACTATCCAAATTCCACCCTTTACATTTGGTGAACCCATGTTGTTGGACTTGTTTGCACCTTGCTGAGTATTTTGCTTCATATTTACATTAATTGCATTCATTCATAGTATCAGTCATCTTATTGCATTGGAAAACTTACAAAAACAAGTGAAAATTTGGAAAAATTAGAAAAAAATGGCATTTAAGGGTTTGCATGTTGTATCAATTAATTTGAATTTCATCAAATTTCTGATTTTTGCATTAGAACTGATCTAAATTGCATAAAATTACAAAAATTCAATATCTTGCATTGCATTTTCATCATAAAATTGCTAGGGTTTTGTTGGAAATTTTACATTTTTCATATAACCTCGTAATTCCAAAAACTAGGGTTTGTAGGCAAAATCTTTTTTCAGATTTTTCTACTAATCTAAGAAACTCATTCAAATTTTCATTTGTCTATAGTGTTGCATTTTAGTACAAATTTGCATTTAGATTTCAAGAATTTGCATTTTGCATAGACAATTTCAACAAAAACTAGCATTTTCATTGATTTTTCATTAGATTTGCACTTGCATTTTGCATGTAGGGCTTGGAAATCATTTTCATATCTGAGAGAATTTAATTTTCATCATATATCAGCTTACAAGGCATTCATATAGCATTTTGCATCAAGATCCCAAACCTAGGGCTTGAAAAACCTTGATTTTCACTAGATTTAACTTTATCGACTCTCAAATTTTGCACCATAGGCATGTTGTGAAGAGTATTTTTGTACTAATTTGATTTTATCAGGGTAATTATCTGCTTACCCTCCTAAAAATCTTCACAACACCTTTTTATTGGGCTCTTGTATTGAAAATTTGGTGAAAAATTGCACATTTTTTCTATATTTGCCCTAGGGTTTGACCTAGATTGCACTCCAAGCGTGTTGTGACAAATTTTATGGATTGAGGTGACTAATATAATTACTATCATTACTATTATTTTCTTTACCTCCTAAAATTCTTTACAACACCCCTTTTGCTAGGTCTTGGAATTGAAAAATTGTGAAAAAGTGCATATTTTGCTATATTTTCACTAGGGTTTGATCTTGGGTGGCACTATAAGTGTGTTGTGACATATATTTTGGAATTAGGTGGCTGTTATTACTGATATAATTTTCTATCCA
Source organism: Cunninghamia lanceolata (assembly GCA_027924645.1). Taxonomy (NCBI): domain Eukaryota; kingdom Viridiplantae; phylum Streptophyta; class Pinopsida; order Cupressales; family Cupressaceae; genus Cunninghamia; species Cunninghamia lanceolata. The sequence continues at coordinate 735,448 of BSBN01001694.1, read as the reverse complement.
TCATAATTTTCTTCACAACACCCTTTGTCATGCTCTTTTACATTAAGATTTGGTGAAAAAAGTCACATATTTTAGTGTATTTTCACTATATTTTGACTTGTCATCATCTTAGATTTGCATCAAGAGTGTGTTGTGAAGGATATTATTGCTGCATTGGACTGATATCAGACATATTATTTTCTATCCCTGATCAAAATCTTTACAATACCTTTTCTTTCATATATTTGCATTGAAAAAATATAAAAAATCAAGCATTTTAGGTCATATTTTTGCATTTCTCTTTTGCATACCTTTTGAAAAGATTTTAAAATCTGATCTCACATTCATTTGAAAACATATATCATGGCTACTTCTTTGGAAGCTTTTTTTGCATACATCATGGACATTGATCATTTCTCTAAATTCACTAATAAACATCCTCAAGTTCTGGAACAAATAACATATATACATGATGTTGATCTCTCTATGTACTCCACATATGAAATTCTTTGTCATATATCTGATTTTGATAGCTTCACAACTTTCATTCAAATATACCCTTCAATATTAGATGATCTTACTAAATTCATGATCAATAACACATATACTAGTGATTACCTCAAAATGTTAGATGAAGCCTTAGATGACTTTCTGGAACATTCCGCTACGACACCTATTGCTAAAACATGTGATGATAACTTTGGTTTACCTTATGATCCCTCTCCCAAAGTTGTTCCTCCTCATGAGGACACTTTGATGCAAGAGGATGATTTCATTGACACATCTCTTAACATCATACCACCAAATCTTCATTCTAATGCTCACTCTGGCCAAGATGAAGCATTAGCAAATGAAGAGCCATCACCACTTTACCATTCCAATGCTTTCCCTGGCTAATCTTGAGGAAGCATTAGTGAATGAAGAACTCCCTTCAACAAAGAACATTGCATGGGTAGACGATGAGCTTTCATCTAACAACAATAAAAACTCTATCATAATGCATAAAACCCCTATGTATCATCCTACCAACCTTGTTCCTTTAGTTGATTGTTCACAAATCTTGGATATCCCTAAGGAAGAGAAGACCTTTAATGTCCCTCCTTTGATTGAATATTCAAACCATTTGATCACTAAGGATGTAGCACTAGTGGATTAGAAGTCCCTCACATTAAATCCCTCAAAGATGGATGTTGAGATCACTCAAAATAATTTGCTTCTCGTACCACCTAAGAGGATAGTGAATAAGCATACTGATGAACTTCAACAAAAACACACTCCACCTAACATTGAGTCAAACCAAGAACATTTAAGAATGAACAAAAGAATAGTGATAAAAACTTGGCAATGGTACCTTATGTTTGCAACTGGGAAGAGAATGATTTGATGGTTGATAACTTCTAGCATGGACCTCCTTGTAGGTAAGTATCTCTAACCCTTTATCTCTCATGATGTACTTCCCCCATGATGTGTTATGTGTTGTTTAGGCCTCCTGGGATGACCCTTGATTCTCTTGTAAGGTCTGAAATACTGGAAGACTACATCTATTGTGACCTTCTTCTATTTGTATCACCATTCTTCTATATTACCCCTCTCTCTAATTTCATTGTTGTGTGTTGTGTCTTACGGACATAACATTGTGGTTGGTGACTTGGGGGCAACCTCCTATGTGACTGTCCCTAAGACAATTGTTTCTCCTTTCTTATTTATAGTTTACCTTCCTCTAGTGTTTCTATCTAGCGGGCGGATGACGAAAAACATTTCTACTGATGCGGACCTAGCGTCCCTTTAGTGAGAAATTAAAAATTGGACTTAGTTCCTACTATGACAATGGGGTTGTAATTTCTTATTCGACGCTTGGCTAGTAGAAGCACTCGTGCTTTCCTATGTAGTGATTTCGATGCTATTCTATCTCATTTACAAATCATAACAATATTGCTACTCCGTGCACTTTGTCTATCTTGAATCTTGCATGCCTCAGATTTCATATGCATTACCATGATTATGTAGACACTAACATGTTTCTTGTAGGGATGTGTTTATGGGAACATTTGGTGATCGTAAAGTACATGTCACCTCCGGGGGGCATGGGCTTTGTGAAAGTCTGTGTTCCCTTGTGTGTTTTCTTCCTACCTTAACGTGCTTGATATTGATACCTGATATCAAACACCTTAAGGTGGGGGCATATATAAGGTAAGATGTTTGTTGTAGATGTTAGCAATGTGCTTGTCCTTAGGTGCAGTTTAAAGACTAGTGGCATTGAGTCCCTCCTACACTCTGAGTTTGTTTGCAATCAATCAATTAATCAATCAATCAATTATCTTAAGTCCTCTACGGAGGTGGGGGTAGTGTATGTCTTGCAGAGAGTGCCCATCTTGTTATTTTTAAAAAGTCCTCTTTAGGAGGCAGGGAGTGGTTATGTGACTAACTCAACCCTTAAGAATGTTTGGTGATTGTTGTGGCAAATCCCAATCATTGGTGTGTGCCTATAATGTGCCTAAGATGGTGATGAGCTTAGAAATAAGAACACTCCATCGCTTTGTCTGTCGTGTTTTCTCTGTGTCTTCAAAGTGTGTGTTTGGTGTGCTTAATTGTTTGGCATGTCTGTTGCCCCATGTGCAGTTTAAAGACCAGTGCGATGAGTACTTCTTGCATTATGGGAGGTTTGACCTGTCTTGCGTGTGTGTTGCCCCATATGCAGTTTAAAGACTAGTGCGATGAGTACTTCCTGCATTATGGGAGGTGTGTTTACTTTCCTGTACTTGCATCTGCATTTCATATATATATGAGAAAAAGAAAAGAAAAGAAATCATTCCTATCTTCTATACATTAATGTGTCTTCTATGCATTCAGTGTATTCACCATGTTTTGCATGACTGTAATTGTCTTCTCCATATTTTGTGTGCCTGTCTTTGTCTTCAATGTGTCTGGCGTGTCTTCTCTGTGCTTGCCGTGTTTGCTATGTTTGTTGACCATACTTTAATGCATGTATCTGCCTTGCGTTTATACATACATTAAAGTGGGGGCTAAATGTAACATCAAAAAATGTCCCCTTGGGGGCTTTACCCTCATAAGGTTTAGCTCCTAAGTCTTTTATTTGTATTTAGGACATATTACATCATATTTTAACATCCAGATGAGATGAGCCCTAAGTTTCATGACAAATGGGACCTAGGGGGATCTCTTGAACCTAACCCTAACCAAAATAGGGAGGGAGGACTTGGGTGCTCGCACACTAGTCCTTCCCTATTTTGGGTCAGTCTCAAATTTTGAGTGTCAACTTGTGACAGTTATTTGGGTCCTATGCTGACATGGTAAGTTTGAATTATGAAATTCTTGGTGGGAGTGTTTGTAGTTTCATATAAAAGCATGTTTAGGCATTGATTTGTAAACTAGAGCATTACTAGATGAGCATTGGTATTCTAAAGGTGATTCAAGGCTTTCATTGTGTGGTAAGAGAAGATTTGTGTTGTTTATGTGTTTGTGTTTACAGATTTGAGCAATCATCTCCTCATGGCATGAAGAGCTTCTTCCTCCCATGAGATCTTCACTACAAGGTGACATCTATTGTGTTTTTAAGCATTTATCATTTGGTTTTTGCCACTACCTCACAAGGGCTCGCACTCTCTATCTGACAATAGTGTTTGAAAGACTTGAATGTCTCTCTGGGGCTTGACTGAGGCAAGCCTCTAAACACCACAACCCCCTCCCAAAGTTTTCACGATTGTAGGTTATAGGTTGAAGATACAGAAAAAGTAGAGTTGTAGGAGGGAATTACAGAGTGTTAGATTTGTAAATCAGAGTTGAAAACAACACCTTGGACTTGGGCTCCCGCTCATTAGTCCTCGAAGTTCTATGACAGGAAAATCTCTAGTACAACAAGAATAGGTTGCAGGTCTTTTTTCCAGATCCTAACAAAAACCTAGGCCTTGGACTTGGGCACTCGCTCATTAGTCCCCAACTATTCTACTTCTGAACCTTGAAAATAGGTGCATAGTTATTTGTCATTTTACATCTTTCTATAGCAGTATTTTCTGATATTCATCCATTTGCTATCGTATTTGCATAATTAGGGTTTTAAGGTATAATTGAGCATAAGAGAAGATAATTGGTAATTAAATCATAAAAATTTGAGCTTCCCTACATCTCATAGTGACCTTTGGTATGATAGTACATTGCAACTTGACCCTAGGTCCTTGAATGAAAGGGTGAAAGAAGGATACATACACAAAACTACAAAAAATGTCAACTATCCAAATTCTACCCTTTACAATTGGATGGATTCTCATGACACAACAAGATATAGATAAAGGATGAAGATCAACATAAGACTACCTTTACTACCAAATGGGGAACCTTCTCTTATGCAAAAATGCCTTTTGGTCTCTCAAACGCTGGAGCTACTTTCTAGCGCACCATGGATATTGCTTTCAGTGGGTTAATAAATTATTTGGCGAATGTGCTGGCAATTTTATAAAAAATTATAATGTGGCTAGCGAAAATATCAAATGCTAAATTATAATGATTAATTTCCTTGGTGAATTTATAGCTTAAAAAAATATGTACATTTAGATCGATGTATATTAGTATCAAACATCAATGACATCAGTTCTATGTCAAGCTGCAGTTATGACACACCCATCTTTCTACATAAAGTCTCCAGAATAGAGATAAATGTCAATGAAGGAACAATTCAGATTAACAAAAATTAATATATAATAATTTAATCAAATAAAATTTAAAATGATACATAACAAGAATACAGATTCATCCACCATAACACAAAGTTTACGACTTCATAAATCAACTCCTCAAATGTCCATTCATACATTAAAAATAATTAACATATAGAGTAACACAAAATTGATCTATCCACAATACAAAGTTTACCAAAATATCCTAAATGCATCGACGGGCTTAGTATATATAGCCTTGTCATAAAATAACTATCTTTGAAATAATAACAGCTTCTTGGGGACAACCAATTTAAAACATAAAATAATAATAAGTCTTTTACCATAAAAGTATCCAGAGCATGTTTAAAGAAATAACATAAAAATAAGAAATGCCATCACGTGGCAGCAGTTTGGTCTTCCTCCCAAGTCACTTTGCATTCCTTGTCATATTCACCAGTAGCAGTCAAGTCCACCTATGATCTTAGTTTCACCTTGTAACTCCTATACCTAGTAATAGCGGGAGTTAAAATCTTGACACTTGGTCTATAGGTAATGTTTGCCTGAAGTTTCCACTTATTTATCATTATGTCCGCATCTGTTAGTCTCTTATAGACATCATCAATTTCACATCTAAAAATTCTGAGATACATTACTATTGTTGCAAGTATGGGCCTAACTAGTATTATCGTTGATGTCAATATACTTATGTTGCATTAATGATAAGGATTGGATGAGTTATATGTTGAGGATACTGAGAAAATTAGTCTCAATCAGGAACAGTGAAGAACAATGATGATAGCAAGGTAAAATCTCAAGACAGGTTATGGATCAAAGGATGTGGATTAAAGGGTTTGTAGATATGTGTCTTAAGATGTTCCAATAGAGATTTTAGAGGTCTGCATGAAGATATGAAGAAGTTATGGCAGTTCAAGTGAAACTAGTTCCGACAGATGTTCAGTGATGACAGAGTGATACAGATAGGTCTAGTGAGGTCCGGTAATACATTATCCCATTATGCGGATCAGAGGAAGTGTTGAGGAAGTCCTTGCGAAGTGTCAAGTAGATTGGTTTGTGGTTTGAAGGTCCGGAAGAACCTATTCCTTTGTGACAGTGATGATAGACTATGTTCTTTAGGTTCCAGATGAAGGAGAGAAGGATTCCAGTAAGAAGATGAAGTGCGGATGTTGTTGGTGATTTAGGAAAGCTTGTGGTGATCTTAGGATTGGTTCCAGCTCATGTTGGTGGTCAGCATTGAAGTTAAAGTTTGTATTTGAAGAATAACCACCAGATGTTGGTGTTCTTCCTAAGACTGGCCGACTAGATGTATTACATGTCTTGCAGATGTTCTTGTAGGTGTTTGCCGACTTAGATGATTGTTCCTAAGTCAATGTCGTGTATAAATAAGGGATTGAGAAGTCATTTCAAAGTGTGTCTTGTGGAGATGGGTGTGTGGTAGCGAGGAGAAGAGCGAAAGGCAGAGCAGAAGGTTTGGGCTTAAATGGAACTGACTCAGGCATGGTGAAGATGCTATTTACCAGTTCAAGTATGTGATACTTATTCTTTTGTAGATAGTGTGTCTCTTGTAGGCAATGAGCCTTTTGTGAGCAGTGTGCTTGGGCAGTGAGCCCTAATTGGCATGTGCCATTTTGTTCTTTCTATTCTTCTAACAGAGAATACATTCTTGGGTTAATCACCCTGTGGTTTTTCCCTTAACCGGGTTTTCCATGTCAAAAATATTGGTGTCTCATGTGTTGATGTGTTTCTGCTCTTGATTTCTTACATTGTGCTTTCATGGTTGATCTTCTATTATGCTGCTAATTAACAATGTGGAGTTAAGTATTTAAAATAAGAGAAAGTTTTATACAATTGATTCACCCCCCCTCTCAATTGTGTGCCCTAAATCTAACAACTATATGTCTAAGCTTCCTTAGTGATTCACCATTAACTGTGTCAGCACCAACAAGTTCTTTAGTAAGAATCTTCTTAAAATTTTGCTCTACTTCCTTGACATCAAGCAAGTTCTCTCTGCTTTCATCTAAAATCTCTACATCTAAGATCATACAATTGTTTTTAAGATCAACCATATCAGTGTAATATTGAGTCAAAATTCTTATTATTTCTCCACTAAAATCCCCTAGCACAAACCTCTTCCAATCTAGTGCATCTAGCCAAGACACATAATCATTCTCATTTGGATCATTAAAAATTTTCTTAGCTACAAGAATATTTGTATCAATTTCTATCATATCTTTTATCTCTATAGACACCATGAGCAGATTACTATCTTCCCTCTTTACATTAAATAACTCTAGAACTAACCCTTTACTTTTATCAAAAGTGAGGGTATGTAGTTTCATGACCTTGATGTACAACAAACCGTCAATGGTGACTTGCTCTACCCATTGCTCGATGGCCTTAGCTAGAGTTTCATATCTCATGATTTGTTGCAACATGCTAGGATCCATTCCATCAACAGAAACACTCGATGTTGCATCAGAGGATTGAGAAGTAATATTCAAAATAGATTGAATGAAAGATGTCAGAGAATTCACCTGGGCTTACAACTTTGCATTCTCTTGCTGCTCAGCTTTAACTCTCTTTGATATCATGCCTATAGAGAATTTTGCATGATAAATATCACCTTCCATGGTAGGAGGACCCGTGTCAATCTTTCTCATATTAAAATCCACTTATGTGACTTCATTTTCATTTTTATCCCCGATGGGGTCTGCAATCTCCAAAATTCTATGCCCTAAGGAAGAATCTATTACCGTTCGAGACATCCTCTTAGCCTACTTAGGCTTAGGTGTAGTGTCTCCCATTGGGGCATATCTCGTCTTTTTCTCAACAACTTTCTTCAGCTAGGAAGGAGAAGACAAAACTGCAGCACTCTTACTTGCACCTAGGACAACTCTGTCTAGCTAATTAGGAGTATCCTACACAGAAATTTCATTTGATACAGGGGAGGTTGGAATCTCAAACAAGGAACAAAAAGTACTATCATCAGAAATCTGTTGAAAAAGGGAAGAATCATTACCATGTGAAGGAGACATAGGAGAAGTCATGTGATCTTCCTACAATTGTTGTAAAGCATCCAACTTCTTCTCTATTCATGGTTTCACAAATGCAGGCTGACCATCCTGTTCACATACACCTTTTAGTTTCCTATTATCTTAAGGATGCTCGTGATGAGTTGTCTCCACGTGAATTGAAGTTTTCTAAATTCCAGAGGCTTGGGAGGTTCCTTGCTCTCTTGTTCCTGATTCTTTATGCACAGAAGAAGAACTAATGTGTTCTTGAAATTTTCCCTTAAGCCACCTCTCGGTCTTCTCCAAAACAAAGGATGACTAGACCTTAATATCAGGATAATAGTTCTTTGCACATGCAACAACAAGGTCTAGACATGGCACAACAGGTGGGAAACCCCTAGCATGAGATAACTCGCTTGTTAGGATTTTCTTGGCTATAGGTGACTTGGGGTTTTTCTCTAATCGAGCCTAGAAATCCTCCAAATCTATATCTCTTAGCTTGATCCTTCACTTTAGCTAAACCATTCTCAATAATTGAAGCCACAGGGGAACCCTGATATTTGTACTTCATCTTTACTTGTTTGAGATACTAGTAAACAAAAGCTTATGTAACTGCTAAGGGTGCCAAATAAATCTCTAAAAGATTTGGGGTAAACAAACAGTCTAGACTCATGAAAAATAATTGTTCTTCCCACTCAGTTGGCTTAAAGAATTCAAATTTATCACTATAAGAAATGGGCAAGAAAGAGCACCAATTAGCTAACCTGGTTGCAAAAGCCTGTGTTCAATACCTGTAGAACACACAGTCTAGAGCTCCTCTGAAGTACACCAGTGAAAATATAGAATAAGGTATCTGTGAGGGTTGCAAACCTAATAAAATGTTTCTGTAAATTGCATTCATTTCGGCGGCGTATATTGCTGTGTGATTCATAAATGAGCTGCATAAGTTCCCTTCTAAAAATGTTCAATTGTGCTTCTCATGACATTCATTATTTATTATGAAAGGACAAATGTCACTTCTGCCGTGCATGTCAACAAATGGAAAATTGGCGCCTTAATATTTGACGAATGTAAGATTACAATTTACATCGATGTACTTATAATATTCTAATAATTTTTTATCATCAGATGATTGCAGATTGACATCATAAGTTCTATTTTGGGCCAAAATACTGACACACCTAAATTTCTGCTTAAAGTCTCTAGAATAGAGACAAGTGGACTGTGTTGTATGCCATGTGGTGCATCATGATTACATCATGATGTTTCATGTACATCACAAATTTAACAGGTGGGCCAATCTTCACAGTTGATGGCTTGTGCTCTATTGCCACCTTGACCTTTATTTTATATTAAATAATTCATATTATATACAATATAGTATACAATAATCAATATAAATATATTATATATTTTATAAATATCTCAACTGTTGATCTAATAATATTTAAGGACTCCTGGTTGATTCCAGAGGATTTTGTTGGCAATGTGTAGCATTGGAGATCTACCTTCCAGAATTGAACTACAATCGTTCATCATTTGTTCATCAAATGGTGAAACAATTTACAAGTGGAACAATTTTCTTTGATAGCTGATATTTTGGTGGTCACATCAGTCACCCAAGGTGATTAAGTGGATGCAAAATTCAAGCTTTGTAAAAGGAGCCAAGGTACTTTTTGATGCGAGATGTCAAGTCCATACGAGTAAGATGACAAGTCCATACAGGGATTTCTTGAATTGGATGCCCAAATGCTCTCAGAGCATGATATGATGTGACATTTTGTTGTATGGAGATTTATTTGCAGGGTTAGTAAGATGTACTAATGGTTATATAATGATTGAATTCCCCAGCAGTCATGGCTATAAAGGGATGGAGAAAATTGCTTCTAACAATCAATTTCAACTTTTGATTGTTCCTTGTTAGCTAATTTGAAGGGAATTATTCAGTTAGAATGCAATCCTTTTTGGCAGAGGAATGGGTTAGAATGGCTTAATAGTTGGGTTGTTATCCTTACCTTGAAGGACCTAGTTCTTGTAAGATGAAAAAAATGAGCCATGGGAACTCCATGTATGACATGGGAGGATCTGGAAAGATAAAAACCATCTACTTGGGAGATAAAGAGGAAGGAGAATGGTGCCTTCTAGCATCAATCTTCTTTCAGTGCAGTTGGAAAGTGCCTTGGTTCCTCAGGCAAATGCATCTGGCAACATTGTATGCTAGATGGTCTTGCATCTATCTGATGGGTTGTGGTTAGTGTTCTCTCCCAATCCATTGACACATCTTTCTAGTAGTCTAGTGATGGATTGTGGACAATGGTCTCTCCCAATTGATTGGTTCATTTGTCTAGCAGCCAGCTTGGTATGATGATTCTTATGGCTTCCTTCCAAACAGTCCAGACTACATAAGGCTTCTTATTTCACCATGTTAGCCTTTCTTCTTAAATTTAGAAGAAAGCCCCACCTTTATTCCCAATTTCATTCACATAGTCTTCCTGCTCAAACGGCCAAGGCTCAAGTGAAGGTTTCTTCTTCATTGTGTTGTAAGGAAAATACAAGGGAAATACATAGTGTTCAGTTCGCTATCAACTGGAAATATTTATCTAGCGAGGGGGTGAGGGCTTCTTCTTTCGCCATGTAACCTTTATTATAAAGGGATGTCATCTTTATGTAACAGTTGTTTAAGTTTTTTGACTAATAAAATGGGAGATGATTCTAATTCTAATTTGTCAATTTCATTAATTACACACATTGTTAATCTCTTTTCTGAAGGATTCAAGGAATGATTTTGATTAAACTTATTTTTAACATATATTCTGAATTATAATACTTCTAGAATCAACCAGTCAATCTAACCATAAAATAATAAAGCTTAAAAGTTCTAGAATTATGTTATTATCAAAAAATAATAAATAATAAGACAAAAGAATTAAAATGTTGACAAAAATTGTAATCTATATCGATAACCCATATTAATATATTATATTAAACAAAAGAGTTTCAGTTTACATTCTACAGAGGATTTTATAATATTTACATAGTCCTAATCCAAGCCCAAGGTGCCCTAACATGAACCTTGGATAAAGGCATATGCAAAAAAGAGAAAATTTAAAATAGTTTCAATTTTCAAAAACTCAAAATAAAGTTGTTAGTGGCCACCATTCATTTTTCTTCTAAGAACCACCACATGAAGAAGAAAATCTATAACATACACAATAGACCTTTCCCTTCTTAAGTAACAATCAGATAAATGATTATGTAAAATAAGGGCCATGCTAAAGTGCTCAAAAGAGCCTCTAACAATTCCCCTCCTTGCCTTCTTATGAATGTGTTTAGTTGCAGCTGAGTGCTCTAACAAATGTAAAGAGAAAATTCTAGCCTTATCTCATGGTCTGACATCACAATCATAATCATTTAAAGCTAAATCAAGCTTATCCCCAGGGATAAGTGATTATTGAATCATTGCCTTCCCTATCATCTTCACTAGACTTAGATCATCGAGCAGGTCCATTAAATTTGACAGAAATGCACAAACGATGTCACTAAAAAGATTTTGTTGAGGATATTGTGAAAGAATATCACGACCAATAATATCTTGGACAACATCGTCAACCAGGGGGGAGTCATTCAGAAACACCTTCCGTAGTTTTTGCTCATCATATATATGAATATCTGCCATTTCCCACTTGCAAGGCAAGAGAGAAACATGATGAGAAATCAAATGACCCATCTTGAATCTCAATGATAATAATTCACCACAAAATTGTGAAAATAAAAACAACCAAAAAAGAAGGAAGATGCCTAATAAACTTATAAAAGAGGCTTAGGGCTATATTTATTGTGTCACGTATGAAAATGTAGTTGTACAATAGCCACATGACATGCCACATTATTTCCATTTATTTCCATTTACAGTGGGTTAATTGTGATATCAATTGGGATGGATTCAAATAGTGTCACATGATTTATAGGACAGACTCCACTTGCAGTACCTCTATCATTAATTAGATGACCGTACGATTAATTTGATTGAAAGCACTTAACCGACTAGATTAGCCAATGCCAATTGAGTTGATTAATGGCAAGTGACAAACCACATAGATTAGCCAATGTGAATTTCCCATACGACAGGGTCAATTAAATGGAGTTACTTGTTATTTGTTACCCATTTTTCACGATAGTACATGTCATGTATATATGATAGTGTTTATTGTTTCAACCTTATATTGCATTACTAAGTTTTTGATAGTAGAAGAATCAATAAACTATAAAAGTTCAAAGTAAGGGATTTTATTACAACAGCTATGCAGAGAAAGTAATTTTTCAAGTACTTATTTTGTGTTCATTCATGATTTTGAATTTAACTGTGTGATAGAGTTCTTAGTTCACAGATGTAGAATAGTAATAAGTAATAAGTATGATGGAAAATTTTATTTATGTGTGGCTATGCAGGATGTTATTGCTTTGCATTTCTTAGAATGAAGACATACAAGCATTCATCAAGTGGAATAAATCATGTCAAGAATCGACACTTTTAATATTTGCAAATGATGCATTCTATTTTGGGTGGTGGGTTCAATCTCCCACACATACGTGCATGTATGAGAAACTAAAAATTCAAATTGATGCATGGAATTGGTATTGCAACTCAATTGCCAGTGACCTCGAGAAAATCAATTTAATTATCCTTTAATGGCCTTATTGTTACCTATACCTAGGGATTTCTTGTACATATAAAGCAAGTTTCCATAGAAAATCATTTATTGACATTATTAATGAGTACATAATTGAATTTGTAAAGGAGACATTGCTTGTTAATAGGATAATTATAAACTACAGTGAAATATTCATTAAGCATCATCGAAAAGAGGAACCAAAAAGATTTTGGAGAACCAAAGCAAGGTTTCAAGGTCGAAGGATAGGAGTTTTATTTGGAACTTTGAGGTTGGTTAGAAGTTCATGTACGATGTAATTCCCCAATATTTTTGAAAGGTGATGTTAAATTTTAGTAAAAAAATATAGAGGTAATTATGGTTTGAAATTGACATGAGTTTAATGGTAAATTGCAATGTATACAGATGGTTCAAATTTTCAATATTAAATAACATTCATCACATGGAAAAGATAAATGAGTTCAATGGCAATGTATAGTGGTGTATAAAAATGGCAAAGATAAATGGATGTGTTATGTGAATTCAAATTTTTAGGGTTTTATGTTATCACGACTCACTTTGCAAAATCCCCAAGTAAAAACACTGTGGTTGGTGTTGTCTAAGGCATTTAGGGTTTATCCTTCTAATTGATCATTGACCTATGTAGCAAGTTTCCCTAGCTTAAGTTCTTTTATCCCCTTTGTGGTCATCGATTTACTGGCCCCTTTGTTCTAAGTTACCGGCCTCGAGCCCCTTTGTTTTATTGTAAGTCTAATTTCGTCGCAGGTGTTGTAGCCTCCATTCAAGCCTATATTTTTGAAGCTGTGATGATGCACAAAGACACCATGTATTCCCTGTGGGTCCTTGTTTTTAATCACCCTGATCTATTTTAATATTATTTTGATATATATTTTTAATATTTATCAGGCGTATTCCCTCTGAGCCTCTGACATGTGGCAGTCTCTATTATCTTGTCGCAAGGATTTGCCTCATTGCAACCTTGCTTTAAGTTGAAAACTTAAAGCTGCGACAATGCAATAAGGTGTCATGTATCCCTTTGGCCGTAGTGGGAATTCCATGCTCCCACCAAAGGTACTTTCCTGAATCCTGACATGTGCCATTTTATCATTTGCTATGAATATTCTGATGACGACATGAATGCCAATGGTTGAATAATTATTATATATTATAATATATTATATCAATATAATATAATATATAATAATAATAATTATATTATATGATTATTATCATATATTATATTATTATCAAATAATAATATAATATATGATAATAATTATATAATATATTATAATATAATAATAAAATATAAATATATTATATTATATTATGGGCCAGGGGGCCTGGCTCAATTGGTGAGAGCTTCTTGTGGTAGGCACTGTTGGTGTAATTAAATATTTAATTACACTTTATTAAGTTTACTTAGGGCTAATTTTAGTCTTAGGTTATTCTTAAGTCATATTAGGGTTTTTCTCTAACTTGCAAATATAAAAGCAAGTTCTCACATGTAATTCTTTAATCCATTTCATTAATTCATCTTTATTGTGCAAATTATTCCTCTTTGCTTTTTTCTCTTGTGGAAGGTAAATCTTAGGTTTTGCAGGTGATCTTTGTGGCTTGAATTAATTATCAAATTCAACATGGTATCAGAGCGGATCTGCAAGCCCCTTCTCAAATTTGGAGAAATTTGTTAGCAAGAGCCATTTGCTGGGTGTGTTTTTGTGTAAAACGGAGTATTCCATTGGATTCAAAGCAGCTGGAAAAGGCAGATCTATCTTTTGTTTGGCTAAATTTGGTTTGGGGAAGCCAGATCTGTGAAGGTTTCAAGAGTTTTTTTATATGAAGAAAAATAGAAGTTTTAGAGCATTTTTGGCCAAAACCGACCTCACCATTGCACTCAGAAGGCCCAAAAACCCCTATTTTCATATAAGGCACTCTATATTTTGCTGAAAAAAAGTTTCTGGGTGTTTTTTTAGGGTTTCAAAAATTTGGTTCTGTGAAATCCGTATGACTATACGGTGCCTCGATTTTCGTGCCAACCTTGATTTCCATGCCATTCTCATCTAAGCTGATTTTGATTTTAGAGCTGCCTCAGTTTGCGTGCCATCTTGATTTTCAAGCTGCCCTGATTTGCATGCCGCCCGGATTTCCATGCCATCTCGATTTCTGTGCACAGGTACAGCTGAATTTTTTATTAATTTCTTAATAAAAAATAATTTTTTATTTTGGAGGGCTAGCCCCTTGGGTTTAACCCTTGGTCGCATGGGGGACCAGCCCCTAGCTTCCAAACAGCAGCCCCCAGAGACTCAGCTCTTGGTCATATGAGGGACCACTGCCCTAGCCGCCAGCCCCCAAAGACTCAGCACCTGGTCACATGGGCGCCTAGGGGCTTCAATAGTGCTTTTTTTTGGGCCTCTTTGCACTAGAGGAGCAGTTTTGGTAAATCGAGCATATCTTGAGCATACGGATTCAGATTTTTAAAAAAAAATAGGCGTTAGAAAGTTGGTTTCAAGCACAATCCAGTGGTATAGGTATTTTTTCTAGTTTTTTCTGATTGGTATAATTTATTGCTGTTTGAAGTTAAGGCATCTTTTTTGGCCTTCGAGCTCCGTTCTTGCGCCTAGAATCTCCGTTTTTCAAAAACGAATAGGTGTTGGAAAGGTATCAGAGAGCTCTACACAGCCAACTATATAACATTTTCAGATTTAGCCCCAGGTATATTTTAAATCAGTTTGTCGATTTTATGGCTTCTGTTGGATATCCTGGACATGCTGCCTCCTGGAAAGTTTCCGTTTGCTTTGAAAGACTTCTATTATCAGCATAAATCTATTTGCATATTTTGATCTATAATCATCTAAGGAGATGGGATTCTACTATCAGCATAAATCTACTTGCAGATTTTGTGGAAGTAATCAACATGAGAAAGAGATGTGTCCTCATTTCTCACATCATCTCTTTGAAATGCTTCTTTCAATCGCTTCTCCTCCTGATGAGATCATTGTTCCACCATCACCTACTGCTACTTCAGAGTTCAGTGTTGCATCATCATTGGCTTCTAGTGATTCTGTGCAGCAGGTCAATATTAGTCTTCCTGATCCACCTCATTGGGATTCCTATCTTGCAGACATATCATCTTTGTTTGTAGAGTCCCATCTTATAGATTTGGAGGACCACATTGAGGACATTTGTCTTCTTTTTGATGACAGCTTTGATGGAGTTGCATCACCATCATATGATTCAAAGATTGTTCTTCATCCTCCTCTTCTTCAGTCATAGTTTGACAGTGGATTGGAAACATTTGAACAGTTTTCAGGAGCATCATTATTGTCTTTGGATCATGTGCAGAGTTCAGAGACATTTGTCCTTCTTCCTATATATTCCTATCCAGAATGGGAAGACATTATGCACACATCTGCAGTTTCATTTCTTCCCAAGGGGAGGAATGTTGTTCGACGTTCATGGGTCTTCATCTTTATTCTGTGTCAAGCATCTTCCAGCACTGCAGGAGTCATCTTGAGGAGTGGCTGCATGGTCTCTCTTCTCATCTCTATTTTGGGAGGGAGCATTTCCTCGCATGGGGTTTCTTCCTTCTCACTTCTGGGGGGGTCATCAGACCTTCTCTCTTCTTCCTCTCTTATGGGGGGGCATTCTTGATTGTACTTTTGTGATGGATTCACTTCTTGGGGGGTCTTAGTTTTAGTCCTTCTTCCATCACATGTTCATGTACTTGTATTTTTCTCTCTTTTGGAGAGGAGTTTTCTCCCACTGGGTTTTTCTCCTTTCTCTCCACTTTATGAGAGATTCTTGTTGTTCATGGGTACCTAAAATGGCCTTGTAGCCGGGACCCATTCTTGCATTAGTTGCATGCTTTTCATTTCTCCCTAAGTTGCACTTATGGGGGGTGTTGGTGTAATTAAATATTTAATTACACTTTATTAAGTTTACTTAGGGCTAATTTTAGTCTTAGGTTATTCTTAAGTCATATTAGGGTTTTTCTCTAACTTGCAAATATAAAAGCAAGTTCTCACATGTAATTCTTTAATCCATTTCATTAATTCATCTTTATTGTGCAAATTATTCCTCTTTGCTTTTTTCTCTTGTGGAAGGTAAATCTTAGGTTTTGCAGGTGATCTTTGTGTCTTGAATTAATTATCAAATTCAACAGGCACAAGGTCCAGTCTCCCCCTGTCCCTGTGGTACCAGAGGGTGTGTCGCGCTAGCGGCACTAGTCACGTGGAAAAAGTTTATCAAGTGCACTGCAGTTTATAGGGGGGGCTACCCGATTCCTGTAGTCTAAAACAAATATTATATTATATAATATATATAATAATAATTTGCCTCATTGCACTTCGCAACCTTGCTTTAAGCCAAAGACTTAAAGCTATGACGGTGTGATAAGGCGCCATGTGTCCCTTAAACCTTTGATTGTAGAATGAATTTCATTGTCCCGCCAAAGGTACTTTCCTAAATCATAATTTGGTACATAAATAAAACATTAAATGTAACACTAACGAGATTTATAAAGTATAAACATAACCATAACCCTAATTAGATTAAAATTTAAAACTTTATTCTAAACCTAATTTAAGTGACTCTAAAAGTTATAAGTTATCAGAAATAATTAAAATGGCTAGTAAGATTCATCATGAGAGAAGTAATAATTTATAAATCCTTGATTGTATTAATTCTCAAATTCTCAATCATCAGTTACAAAAAACACAAATGGAGATAAGATGCATAAATAAGTTGCATTCTGTCATTTAATTCAATTGGGGAGAATACATCATACACAAGTACTCACACTACATAGACCAAAATCCCCTATAATTTATTGCTCCTAAACGTAGACTAGACATAAAATTACAGATGGTGATTACATCGCATACTTCTACACCCATACATTATATTCCTCCTTTGCTAGCTAGTTGTACTTCAAAATTTTATCAACTCTTTTCATATAAGTTGTGTACTTGGTGTCTAGCAATATTTTAGTTTCTTTTATGAAACTAGTCAAGCCGAATTCTAAATTTAGTAGCCTGTCCATTTGAGCATTACATTGCAAATGATCAATCTTGCTCCCAGTGATGATTGATTTTATGGAGATAGGAACTATGCTTCCAAATTGCACTCTCCAATCTAAAAGAGACTTTTCAGTGCCATTTTTAGTACAAACTAGTGGCAGGGAATACTTTTCAAGAGACTTAAAGCCATTAAATCTATCCTTCAACATTATATCAAGTTGGTCATGAAAAGTAGATACTTCATTCAAAAGTACTATGACTTCATGTGTGTTGATCATTCCATCTAGCCCATTAGAACCTATGCTAGCACTATTATAAATATGATTCACTACATACACACGGGGAATCCAAGTACCTAGAATATCCCTTAAGGCCAACTCATTCATAGTGTGGCTTTCAATTTCCTTTTTCAAATTACTTAGACAAATCCATGCATCATCTACTTTATTCAACACTTTACTCATCTGATGATCCAAGAAGTTTTTAATCAAAGCTACCTATTCACTTTGTGCTCTTCTTTGAGTTTGTTAATCAGATAGTTGCTCCTTGTCAAATTCTCTTGTAATCTTCTCACAATTAATTGGCATGTGAGCTCATTTACATCCCTTTCCAATTGTGGTTTATTATCACATGGAGCCATAACCCAAATTGCCAAAGTCTCATGATTGGCATTAAAACCTACTCCAAACAATTTTTCTGCTTGCTCATGTGCCAATTCTTCATCATCAAATTCATCTTGCCTTCTAATAGTATCCATAGCAATAGTGGATGAGATATCCCATCCTGGCAAGAGCAATAAACCACTAAGTTCCTTTACTAACCTTCTTCCCTCCTCAGTGGTAATGCTACTAACATCCATGTTAACTTCCTTCAAAACCCTTTGAGTAATTGCCACCTTATCCTCATTTTTAGATTTACTCTTTCCTCATTCAACTTCTTTAGGTACATCTCAAACTTCCTCTGCATAAGTAAAGCTCTGAATTCCTTTGATTTAATGAATTCATCATCAGATAGAAATTCCTTGCAATCCAATGCCCTGAAATCTTTTATAGTTGCACTGCTTTCTTGTAGGCTCAATAAAGTTCTTGATGGGGGAGGCATTGGCAAATGTATTTCATTCCTAGGAGGTGACCTTAACACCTAATGCACCTTATTAAAGTCAATTTGGATTTTGTCAACCTCCTCTGTCAAGGAGTAATCAACTAAAGGTTGATTTTCAACAGTTGGTTCAGGGGGAGGAAGTGAACTCCATGCTTCTCTTGCAAGCTCCTCAATCATAAATTGAGGAAGTTCTTCAATATTTTCCTCAGGTAGTTGCTACTTCTTAGGGGACACTAGCTCCATTTGGCTACAAACTTGAGTTCCTAGACATGTTGTAATATCACTTGCATCCTAAGAATAGAATCATCAATTTCACTAAAGGCACCATTATATGTAGGGTTCTTCAACTTCCTCTGCCTTTCTCCAAGGAAAATGAGACCCAAATTTTCTCTTCTCAATTTAATCTCTACCTCTGAAACACAATTCCTATGCAAATCCTCCTACTCATCGAAACAATGTTGGAACCCTGATCTGTGTTTCCCTCTCCTTACACTGTCAATAAAGTGCTCAGGGTCATAATTCCTATGGTCTATTGTGGGCAGTCTATATTGTTACAATTTTTCCAAGCAGGCCTCCAAACCTTCTTTAGAACTGATAAAGAAACCATGGAAATTGATTGTTGAAGTAAGGAAAGTCCCCTTTTTAGTATTTCTCAAGTGAAACTTGTCAGATTAATTTAGTTGCCACATAATCTCCAAAAATGAAACCCTGTTTGGCACTTTCTTGGGCAATATGTGGGATCTGACATTTGCCCCATAAACCTTGATCATGGTTACATTCCTGTAAAGGAATCAATCACACCAATTGTGATCAATCACACCATCTAGTTTTCTCTCTAAAGGCCTTAGCAAGTCCATTATCTCCTTGGAGAGTCTAGGCTTCTCTTGTCTTAATAGTCCCAGCACCCTTTGTGCAAAATACTCCTCAAACACTAGGTAATTTGCATTGCTGCAAAATGAGTCCCATAAGTGAACTCTGCCTTGAATTGGCATAGATTCTTCATCCTTGGTCTAATGTTGGATTTGCAATTCATTGCCCTAGAATCTTCTCCCACAGTGCAATAAAATATGGCATAACAAGGAATATCTAGAAAAGGTGGGGGCATGATCTCCCCATTTGCATCATACCAATTCATCATGGATATTTTCAACTAGATATGTAGCATAATCAAATCTTCTATACTGGTATTTATCTTGTATATCAACAATCATGACCAATATTTGGTATCAAGGGATTATAATTGATCCCAAAAACTTGGTAGAGGGCATAGTAAGTCTTCACAAAGTAGTCTTCAAACATGTCAATGCTGAAAGGTTCTGTTTCATGGTAAGATATTTTCAAATGCTTGCCCATGTTTCTTGGCCTATGAAGAGGTAACTTGTATGTTTTGTAAGCCTACCTATTTCTGTTGTATTCTTTTTTTAGCTCCTCAACAACAATTATTTCATGGGCCAGGGGGTTTTGACCAAACACTTCAATTATCAATTCTTTATTTAGATGGAAAAGTTGCTTACCCTCATAATTTTATAGCACCCGAGTGTTTGAATCATAACTCTGGCTAATTGCTCGAATGAGGTCCACATTTACAAATACATTGGGGATAAACTAATTTCCATAAATCCAATTCCCAAATGTGTGAAATGGGTTTTTCTAGGGCACGACAATTGTATCCAAACTCAAATAGCTCCCACCCTCCTATTGGTAGGATTGCATCCTTATTGTATTGATGAAAATCATTAAACCTATCTATCAATTCCCAAAAAACTGGCCATGCTTATAGTTTTTAGAAGATCTCAGGAGCTGGTTTATAAGGTCTTGGGATAAATCCCTTTTCATTTTACTGCCATGTCTGGACCTCTAACTCATGATTACAAGCAAAAGGAGTAAGACATGCTACAAGGAAAAAATGGGGTGAGGGATTGACAACTCTAACAAATTAGGAGGGGAGTCAATTTGGTTTTCCTCAATGTTCAATGCAATTATGTAGGTCAAAGATATCCCTATTGATCAAGATTCAACATACTAGTTTATGCAATCACCCTACACCTAAACTTTGAAGTCACAATCACCAACTACTCTCAATGCCCTATCTTGGTGATTCAGCCAGAGTCGGTCTCAGAGGACATTTCTTATTGGAGCAATCATGCCCTTATATGTAAATTTATTAGCCTCTAGCTTCCACTGCTAGCTTTGGAAGCTTGGACATGTCAGGTATGGAACCTTGAAGGGGATATGGAGATTCTACTGGTGGCTAACAATTATTTCCTAGTGGTTTTCTCGGGCATGGTAGACAGGCACAAGGCTATCGAAGGGGGACCATATTTCTATAATTAGGTTGGACTCTTCATCAAACCTTGGCATGTGGGGTTCAATTTCATTGAAGAGCTTCCTGTGAAAGTCCTTGTTTGGGTTCACCTTCCCCGGCTTCCACTGGAGTTCTGGAGAAGTGACATCCTCCATTCGATTGCTTTGCTGCTAGGCAAACTGGTTGGATCCGCTTCATAAACATAGGACATGAAGGTAATCTCTTATACTCAAATTTGTGTTCAGATTGACTTAAATAACCCTTTTTTGGATTCTCTAGAAATTTGTCTTGGATTGTCTTCCTGGATTCAACAACTCGACTGTGAGATGTTGTCATTCAGATGTCAGCTCTGTCATGAGTATGAACACTTGTAAAGGAGGTGCCCTTGAACTAATCTGCCAAATAATGAATCTAGAGCTCCTTCCAATCCTATCTCTAAGAAGGATAAAGGGAAGGCCCCTTTGGTTGAAGGAGGTGCAGATAAAGAGGGCTTTATTTTGGTTAAGCCTCGCAATAAAGGAAGAGGTTAGAAGTGAACTCTAAAGGATAGGAAAAATGATGAGACTTTTAATAAGTTTGAAGTTTTGGATGACTTGGTCTAGGAAGAGGGAATCCCAATCAAGATGCCTTTGGTGACTAAGCTGATGGATGAGGTTTTGACAGAAGATAGGGGGATTGATAATTCGGTCCTGTCTTTGGAGGTTCAGCAGGATGGGCAGATGGATACAAATCTACAACCTCAACTTCCAGAAGGGTCTGAACCAAGTGAGGCCTTGGCTTTGAAAGGGGGAGGGATAGTGGAAGTAGAGACATCTTCTCCAGGAAAGGAGGCTTTGGTTTTAGGCAATAGTAGGGGGCTTCTAATGGGTTGGGCATTCAACAAAAACTTCTCAAAAAGGGGCCTCTGGAGAGGCATCTGAAGGTGGGGCACAAGAAAGACCAAGAAAAGGTGAAGTTAACTAGGGATACTTTGGTGGAATCTGGGTCAGTGAAGACCATTGACTCCCTTTTCTCCCAATCCCACAAATGATTGTTTTATCCTAGAATGTAAGGGGTATGAATAGCATCCCTAGACAAAAGGCTATTCATGATTTGGTTTGTGTACACTCTCCAAATATGGTCTTCCTCCAGGAGACCAAGTTGTCTATTGATGGTATCATGCAGTGTGCTTCTAGGATTTGGAATAGAGGGCTATTCCAATGTGTGGGTGCGCAATGTAGCTCTGGTGGTCTTGCTTTCTTAAGGGATCCTCATTGGGTCACCCCCATTTGGCGGTTATCTTGAAGATACTCTATTTTGGTTGTTGTGACTAGCTTGGAGTTGGGGGAGAGAATCCTCTTCTCTAACATCTATTCTCCTGTTGATATCCCTGGTAAGGTATTTTTGTGGTCTTATTTTAGTCATCTGTGAACCTTGGATCCTTTTCTTCCCTAGATTATGGTAAGTGACTTTAATGCTATTTCCTCCCTTGAGGAGAAAAGGGGTGGTATTACACGGTTGGACCCTTCCTTTCATCTCCTAAGGGATAATATGGCTCATTTGTGGTTGGTGGATATTAATCCCTCGAATGGTGTTTTTACTTGGAACAATCGAAGGATCGGTGAGGACACCATTTTGGAGAGAGTATATAGGTTTCTAGTGTCTAGTTTCTGGGTTAGTGATAGGTGGATGACAAGCTCTGAAATTTTGGATTGGCATGGGTCAGATCACTAGCCGATTAAGCTCTCTGCCCATTTGGCTAATTACACTAAGAAGCAGTGTTTTAAATTTTAGCTCATGCGGCTTAGGGATGAAAGGCTACATGATCTCATTCCTAGGTGGTGGGATGAAGAGAGGCCAACTTTTGGCACTACTATGTACTCCTTTGTGAAGAGACTCCACTATATCAAGTATAGGTTGAAACGTTGGAATAGAAGTCACTTTTGCAATGTTTTTCTAGCAAAAAGGGCAGCTCAGTCTCACTTGGATTCTCTCACTCAGTAGATCAGAGACCATGGACTCTCAGAGGATTTGTACAAGTTAGAAGCTGATGTGGTAAAAGAGGTGGAGGAGTGGGAGGTTAGAGATGAAATCTTTTGGAAACAAAAATCTTGCATTGATTGGTTGCAAGAAGGTGACAGGAGTACCTATTTTTTCACAACTCAATGAAAGACATGAGGAAGGGTAATATCATTTCCTCTATTCATTCTCTTGGGGGAGCTATTCTCTCTTCCTCTTTTGAGATTTTGAGAGAGTTTTTCCATTTCTTTTCTGCTCTATTTTCTGAGGACTCTTCTCCTGCTAGTGAAGAGAAAGTTGCTATCTTGGTTGGTATCCCTACTCTAGTGACCAAGGACATGAATGAATCTCTTATTAATTCTATTACCTTGAAGGAATTGGAGGATGTTGTGTTTCAATTGAAGAAATGAAAGGCTCCAAGTCCTGATGGGTTCTCGACAGAGTTCTTTCAGGAGTTTTGGGAGGTCATCAATCTTGACTTGCTTGAGGTTGTTCAGGAGTCTCATAGGAATAAGCAATTATTATGGGCCACGAATGCTACTTCTCTTTCTCTTATCCCTAAACAAGAAGGTGCTAAATCTTTGGATCTTTTTAGACCAATTGCTTTGTACAATGTGGTGTGCAAAATAATTACCAAATTAATTGTTGAACGCTTGAAGCCCTAGCTAAACAGGTTGATCTTTGAGGAATAGGGTGGATTTGTTGCTGGTAGACAGATCTTGGATACTATTGTCATTGCGGCAGAGACTGTTCATTCTATGGCTTCTTCCAAAGAGTAGGCTATGTTTATTAAGTTGGACATGGCCAAAGCTTATGACCTTGTAAAATGGTCCTTTTTATCCAAGCTTTTAAGGGCTTTCAAGTTTGGTAGGGAATGGATTGAGTGGGTCATGAGTTGTGTTTGTTGCAAGTATGTGCCTAATCAGTGTTGTCATTGATGTCAACATATCTTTGTTGTCATTAGTGTCAACTATATCCTATTCTATTACTTGTTTAGAAGACTCGTATGTTGAGGATATTGAGAAAATTAGTCTCTCCGGAAGAAACAAGTGAGTTACAAAGAAGTACAGAACAGACAGTGAGTTGTATGTTGAAGAACAGTCTGGTAAATTGATCCGCATTTATTTCTAATTGAAGATCATGGTCTACAAATTGGAAGTAAGTTAGAGGTATGTCTGAGGATGCTACATTCTAGATTTGAGCCATCTGCATGAAAATCTGAGTGAGTTGTATTCACCAGAGTAAAACTTGCTTCTTCTATGAAGTTCAGTTGGGACAGGAAGAAAGTATTCTGCTCCGCATTCCTCCACATTAAAGTATTTGGCTCTGTAGCTCTAGAGGGAAGTCTGGGATGACGATAAGTACCTACAATTGCAATAGTTCATGGTTTGGTGGTCCACAAGCTATCTTTCTTTTATGATAGTTGAAGACAGTAAAGTTCATGTGTTTCGGTGAGAAGATTCCTATGGATAAAGTGGTTAAGGTTCAAGTGGTTGCTCCTAATGATTATAACATGCCTGTGGATATCTCCTAATCATGTTCCTATCTAGACTTTGGTCCGCATTAAGAAATGAGATGGTGTGTGAAGATTGTTCCTAGATAATGTAGCATGTGACCAGTCTTAGCTGACCTGGTTGATCCCAGTGATTGCAGAGATCTTTGAAAGATTGTGGAAGCATGTTGTGGCATGGAAGATCATGTTTGAGTCCCAGCTAAGGCATGGCATGATTTGTATTCCATTCCCTTTGCATCATATTGCAATAGGTCAAGAACTATTTTGTAAATGTTTGTAATACCGACCTTGGAGATTGTTCCAATGGTTGATGATTGTGATGCTGACCTTGTTGATCATTCCAAGGTTAATGTAGTGTATAAATACTTGTAGTTGAGTTGTGGAAAATGTGTCCTTGAGCATAAATGATAATATATTATGAAAGGTCCAAAGGCAAAGAAGAGAAGAGGCAGAGGAAACAAGAGGAAGAGCAGAGTAGAAGAATTGTTATTCACAATACAGAAAGGTGTTGATCGTGGTAGTAAGTCTGGCAGTAAGCCACTAGTAGGGTTTACCATCCCTCAGGGTTTAACAGCCTTATTATAATCTTGCTAGGTTTAGGGTTGAGGTAGTGAGCCTACTAGACCTAGTTGTTCTTCATGGTAGTAACCCAGTATGTTTAGGCCTGTGGAGTAACCAAGCCTGAACATCATTATTTCAAGATTGCAATATATATTGAGAGTTAATCCTCTCCATGGTTTTTTCCCACCTTGGGGTTTTCCATGTAAATCTGGCATCTCTTGTGTTTGATGTTGTATGTGTGATTAAGTTTCTAATTTCATGCACTCATGGTTAAATCATAATAATCATTGATAAGTGATGAATGTTTAAATTACAGAAAGTGTTTAAGGTTTTGTGAAAACTACCGATTCACCCCACCCCTCTTAGTTGTCCAGTGCATATCAACAATTGGTATCAGAGCCAAGTTCCTCTGGAGAAAGTTTAACAGCTTGAGGAAGATCCAAAATGTCTTACAAGAAGGAAGTGCCACATTTTGATGGAACTAATTATGTTCTCTGGAAGGCTCAGATGAAAAGCCATCTTCTTTCTCTTGGTTACAAAGTTTTGAAAGATATAAAAACATAATACACCATACCTCAAAATGGTCTGATGACTGAAGACAAAATCAAAGAATATGAGATAGATATCAAGGCAAAGGATGCTCTGCTAAGCTCATTATCTGACTTAATATTGATGAAAGTGGTGGATCTTGAAACTACAAATAAGGTATGGGGAAAGTTGAAAAATTTGTATGAAGGAGATGATTCTATGAAGGAAGCCAAGTTACAAAGTCTAAAAATGAAATATGAAATATTGAAGATGAATAATGATGAAAACATATAAGATTTTATGCAAAGAGTTGATGAATTCATTACATGGATAAAAGCCATAGGCAGAACCCTCGAAGAAAAGGAAATTGTTATGAAAATTCTCAGATCTCTGCCCAAGTCCTACTGTCACAAGGTAGTCGCAATTGAAGAATTCATGTAAGTAAAAACCATTAACATGGATCAGTTGCTTGGCAAGCTTACTGCTTTTGAAATGAGGAAGTTAGATGATGCTCTGCCAAAAATTAAGATGGCCTTCAAGGCCAATACTCCTAGAAGTACTTCTAGATCAGAAAAGTATAAGGTAGAATCCGATGATGAGTTAGATAAAGTTGAAGCCAACTTTGTGGATAGGCTACAAAGAGGATCCAGTAATTATAAAGGTAAACTTCCTTTCAAATGTTTTTCCTATGGTAAAGTAGGTCATTTTGCTTCCAAATGTCCTAAGAGAATTGAAAGAAATAGAAGAATATATGAGAACAGGCCTAGGACCCAAAAGCAGTGTTATTATGTTGAGGATTTTGATGATGATGAAGGAGTATTAGACAATGGTGAACTAGATAATGCTAGTTCCTCTATAAATGAATGATTGTTGATTTCTATTAAGGAAGATCTTGTGTCTACTAATTCTCCTAGCTGTGTGAAGGAAGAAAAACCAGTGGAAAGTGCTTTGACTACTTAGGTCATTAAGGACAAGGATGAATGGGTTATTGATAGTGGTTGCTCTCACCACATGACTGGTGAAAAAAGTAAGTTTGTAAGTTTGGAAACATATGATGGTGGACTGGTTAGGTTTGGAGATGATACAGCTAGTAGGATTTGTGGAAAAGGATCTATTTCTTTTGATGGCAAGAATAATAATGAAAGATATCTTGTATGTGAAAGGATTAAAGCACAATCTTATGAGTGTGGGTCAGATGTGTGACAAGGGGTATGACTTAAGCTTTAAGGACAATGGATGCAAGATCAGGGAAAGCTCTAGAACTATCATTTCAACTGGTAAGAAGACCAAAGGTAATATCTATCACTTGAAAGGAACTGAGAACTATTACTTGTTGACTTAGACTGATGAGAGTTGGTTATGGCCCATAGAAGGTTGTGTCACATAAATTTTTATAATATTATGAAGATAAGTATTGTACAGATTGTTAGAGATTTGCTTAAGCTTGTGAAGCCTGCTAATCTGGTTTGCAAGGAATGTCAATTTGGGAAATAGATAAGAACAAGTTTCAAAAGCAAAGACCAATTAGTTGGAGGACTACTTGAGCTAGTGCATACAGATTTGTGTGGAGCTACTAGAGTAATAAGTTTGCAAGGAAACAGGTATTTCATGCTGCTCATTGATGATTATTCTAGAATGACTTGGGTCACCTTTTTGAAAGAGAAAGATGAAGCTCTACATAAATTCAAGGCATTTAAGGCAATGGTTGAAAATGAGATGGATTTGAAAATGAAATGCTTGAGGTCTGATAGAGGACGAGAGTTCACATCAAATGAATTCAATTTCTTTTATGAAGAACATGGAATAAAGAGACAATTATTTGTGCCCAGAACTCCACAACAAAATGGAGTTGTTGAAAGGAAAAATAGGACAGTTCAAGAAGTTGCTAGAACCATGATGAAGGAAGCTCATCTTCCAGAAGCATATTGGAGAGAGGTAATTCACACCATAGTATATATCCTAAGTAGAGTTCAAGTAAAAGGTAATAGTTCAAAAACTCCCTATGAATTGTGGCATGGTAGAGTTCCTACTATGAAATATTTCAAAGTTTTTGGTAGCAGATGTTATATCAAAAGAGAAGAAGATTTAGGCAAGTTTGATGCTAGATGTGATGAAGGAATCTTCCTTGGTTACTCCACCAAGAGTAAGGCCTACCAGTGCTATAATAAGAGGCTGAATAAGATCATTGAAAGTGTAAATGTTAAAGTTGATGAATGTAAGGAAAGGTCTTCAGAATTAAGTGGATATTAGTCAGATGATCTAGATGTTTCAGAAGTGGTGCAACATGAAGACAACATAGATGAAGAAGAACAAGCTCCGGTCAGTGCTACCAAAACTCCAAGATATGTAAGAATTAGTCATTCTAAAAATCAAATCATAGGAGATAAGAGCAAAGGGACCTTAACCAGAAGAAAGGTTGTAGAAGAACAAGTAAATTTATGTCTGATCTCTAAGATTGAACCTAAAACTGTGGATGAGGCTTGCAAAGATGAGAATTGGATAAAGGCCATGGAAGAAGAATTGATGTAGATAGAGAAGAATTAGACTTGGGATCTTGTTCCCAGACCAGAAGACAAGAATGTAATTGGTACAAAGTGGGTCTTCAAAAACAAAATGAATGAGAATGGTGAAGTGATAAGAAACAAAGCAAGATTAGTATGCAAAGGATACACTCAAGTTGAAGGAATAGACTTTGAAGAAACTTTTTCTCTAGTAGCAAGGATTGAAGCAATAAGGATGTTTCTAGCTTTTGCAGCATGCAAAGATTTCAAGATTTATCAAATGGATGTGAAGTCTACCTTCTTAAATGGAGAGTTGGAAGAAGAAGTCTATATTGAACAACCAAAAGGATTTTAGTCATCAGAACAAGGGGACATGGTATGCAAATTGTAGAAACCATTGTATGGATTAAAACAAGCTCCCATGGCATGGTATGCATGGTTGGACAGGTACCTAATACATATAGGGTTCAGTAAAGGTACAACAGATAGTAATCTCTACTTCAAGATCAATGATGAACAAACCCTGATTGTTGCAGTTTTTGTTGGTGATATTATTTTTAGAGGCAATGAAGGTATGTGCTCAATTTTTTCTAGAGAAATGCAAAGTGAATTTGAAATGTCTATGTTTGGAGAGATGAACTTCTTTTTAGGTCTACAAATAAGTCAATCAAATAAAGGTATCTTCATTTCTCAGTCTAAGTATGTGAAAGAGTTGTTAAAGAAATTTGGGATGGAAGACTTTAAACTAGTATACACACCTATGATAACTGGTTGTAAGTTGAGCAAATATGATAACTCACCCATGGCAGACCAGAAAAAGTATAGATCTATGATTGGAGGATTACTTTATCTAACTCAAACCATACCTGACATAATGCATGCTTTGTGTCTTGTGGCAAGATTTTAGGCAGAACCCAAGGAATCACATGTGATGGCAGTCAAAAGAATTATGAGATATTTAAAAGGCATAATAGATTATGGTTTGTGGTACCCTAAGGACTGCGACTTTTCTCTCAGTGCATATACTGATGCTGATTGGGCCGGAGATGTGGATGACAGAAAAAGTACAAGTGGAGGTGCATTCTTCTTGGGAAAAAGATTAGTATCTTGGCTAAGCTAGAAATAGGATTCAATATCACTGTCTACTGCAGAGGTAGAATACATTGCAGTAACATGAAGTTGCACTCAAGTATTATGGATGAAGTAGACTTTGAAGGACATCAAAGTTGGGTATGAAGAACCTATTACAATCTTTTGTGACAACACAAGTGCCATAAACATATCAAAGAACCCAGTGATGCATTTAAGGACCAAGCATATATCAATTAGGTATCATTTCCTAAGAGAAAAAGTGACAAATAATGAAGTCAAGTTGGAGTTTGTTTCTACCAAGGATCAGATTGTAGACATTTTTACCAAGCCTTTGCCCAAGGATACTTTTGAGTATCTCAGATAAAAGTTAGGGGTCATCACCCCTCCTACTCTAAACTAAGATGCACAATGGTGTATCAGTCTAGAGGTGTTCAAAGGTCTGGATTGACGCTTTTTAGGGCTACTTTTAAGGGGGAGTAGTTAGAAAGTTTAGAAGAGAGATTAGATCAGAGCAGTAGAGTGCAAGTATGTTCCCTTTGCCATTGATGTCAAAGGGGTAGAGAAGTCATGTGAAAAACTTAGAATGCAGATGTGTAAGAGAAAGGAGGAGAGTTTTGGAGAAATAAAGAGTGCAGGTGTGTAAAGAGAAAGGGAGAGAATCTTGTCTTGATGGTTGTTGAAGTTTTTCACATCATATGTTGCCATCAATGACAAAGGGGGAGATTGTTGCAAGTATGTGCCTAATCGGTGTTGTCATTGATGTGAACATATATTTGTTGTCATTAGAATCAACTGTATCCTATTCTATTACTTGTTTAGAAGACTTGTATATTGAGGATATTGAGAAAATTAGCCTCTCCAGAAGAAACAAGTGAGTTATAGAGAAGTGCAGTACAGACAGTGAGTTGTATGATGAAGAATAGTCCAGTAAACTGCTCCGCATTTATTTTTTCTTGAAGATCATGGTTTGTGGATTGGAAGTAAGTTAGAGATATGTCTGAGGATGCTACATTATGAGTTTAAACCATCCGCATGAAGATCTGAGTGAGTTGTATTCACCAGAGTGAAACCTGCTTCTTCTGTGAAGTTCAGTTGGGACAGGAAGAAAGTATTCTATTTTGCATTCCTCCACATTAAAGTATTTGGCTCTGTGGCTTTAGAGGTAAGTCTAGGATGATGATAAGTGCCTATAGTTGCAATGGTTTGTGGTTTAGTGGTCCACAAGCTATCTTTCTTTTATGATAGTTGAAGACAATAAAGTTCATGTGTTCTGATGAGAAGATTCCTATGGATAAAGTGGTTAAGGTTCATACGATTTCTCTTGATTATTATAACATGCTTGTGGATGTCTCCTAATCATGTTCCTATCTGGACTTTGGTCCACATTAATAAATTGAGATGGTGTGTGAAGATTGTTCCAGATAATGTTGTGTGTAACTAGTCTTGGCGGACCTGGTTGATCCCAATAATTGCAGAGATCTCTGGAAGATTGTGGAAGCATGTTGTGGTGTGGAAGATCATGTTTGAGTCCCAACTAAGGCATGGCATGATCTTCATTTCATTCCATTTGTATGATATTGCAATAGGTCAAGACCTATTTTGTAAATGTTGTAATACTGACCTTGGAGATTATTCCAATGGTTGATGATTGTGATGCCGACCTTGATGATCATTCCAAGGTTTATGTAGTGTATAAATACTTGTAGTTGAGTCGTGGAAAAGGTGTCATTGAGTAGAAATGATAATATATTAAGAAAGGTCCAAAGGTAGAGCAGAGAAGAGGCAGAGGAAAGAAGAGGAAGAGCAGAGTAGAAGAATTGCTATTCACAATAGAGAAAGGTGTTGATCATGGCAGTAAGTTTGGCAATAAGCCACCAGTAGGGTTTAACATCCCTTAGGGTTTAACAACCCTTATTGTAATCTTACTAGGTTTAGGTTTGAGGCAGTGAGCCTACTAGACCTAGTTGTTCTTCATGGCAGTAAGCCAGTATGTTTAGGCCTGTGGAGTGACCAATCCTGAACATCATTATTTCAAGATTGTAATATATATTGAGAGTTAATCCTCTCCATGGTTTTTCCCCACCTTGGGGTTTTCCACATAAATCTGGTGTCTCTTGTGTTTGATGTTGTATCTATGGTTAAGTTTCTAATTTCATGCACTCATGGTTAAATCATAATAATTGTGGATAAGTGATGAATGTTTAAATTGCAGAAAGTGTTTAAGGTTTTGTGACAACTGATTCACCCCCCCTCTCAGTTGTCTGGTGCATATCAACAGTGTTACCTCCTCTTCTTTCTTGGTTCTTACCAATGGGGAGCCTTCTAATCTTTTCACGGCAACTAGGGGCCTTCAGTAGGGGGATCCCTTATCCCCGTATTTATTCATTTTGATGGTGGAGGGATTGGGAAGATTTATTAAATCTCAGGTGGAGTGTGGGATTATTCAGGGATGAAAGTGGGGAAATAATTTGCCTCCTTAATCTCATCTCCAGCTTGTTGATGACACAACCTTAATGGGGGTAGCTAGAGTGGATGAAGCGGTTAACTTGAGGAAGACCTTGGATTGCTATTTGGCTACTTCAGGGAAAAGCGTCAATGAGAGTAAGTCCTATATTTACTTATTTAATACCCCTAAGCTTTTTCAACAAAGAATTGTGAGGATTTTAAGATTTTAGATTGGTTCACTTCCCTTCAATTATCTTGGTATTCCTCTAGCTATCCGCACACTTTCAAGGGGGTGCTAGCAAGATGTGATTGATAAATTTCACAAAAAGGTTGGCCATTGGACTTGTAGGTGGCTTTCTATAGTTGATAGAGTTACTCTTTTGAAATCTGTGGTTCAAGCCCTCCTGATATACATGTGTTTTGTGTTGACTACCCCTACTAGCTTCATCAAAGAGTTTGAGAGTCTTTGTCGTCAGTTTCTTTGTTCTGGTAATCTCCTTTTGAGAAAGTGGAGCTTGATTAAGTGGGAGGTTATGTATCAGCCACAGTAGGAAGGGGGCCTGGGATTGCGAAGGGCTAATTAGAATGGACAAGCCTTGGAAGCTAAGCTTTATTGGAGATGGTGCTCTCAACAACATCAATGTTGGGCCAAGATCCTTACCTCTAAATATCTGGGAGATGTGGAGGGTGCTGAGGTACCTAGATTTAGTCTCACAGGAAAAGGATCTATGATCTAGTGCACTCTCAAAAGAGGTGCCAAGTTGGTTAAATAGGGTCTTTTCTAGATTTGCAACAAAGGCTCAAATGCTCTCTTTTGGTATGATTCTTGGGATGGCTTCCCTCCTATCATGTCTTCTCATCCCCAATTACTAGAATTGTGTAGGATTTTTCTAGAATCTGGATGGAGTAGAGTGATGGACTTTAAAGCCCTTTAGGCTTTGGGGAAAGCTCATGGTTATAGGTGGAAGGACCCACATGAGTGGTTGTCAGGGGCTTCAGTGGGGGACCGACAAGAGTTGGCTTCTATTTTGGCTGACAGGATGTGTAGTTCTCTCCTTGAGAGGGATGTTCTTGCTTGGGGTCATGACCCAAGAGGTAAATTGTCTGTAGCCTCAGGCTATGGGGTGTTGGACAAGAAGGCTTTTGGTAGTTGTAGAGTAAAAGACTACATTTTGTATCAAGTGGCTGCGAGGCGGGTTACAGTTTTGTGTCTGTAAATGTTTCTAAGAGTGGTTGTGAGGGTTTCTAATTGGCAGAGCCGCGAGAGCCGCCAAGTGTCAAGCCCTAGTTTCAAGTTGCTTTTTGTTTCTAAGTTACAACTTTGGAGTGGAGCGTGCCATGTAGCAGAAATGTTTCAATACAGTTTTAAGTTTCAACCCTGCGGAAGGTGCCACATGTCATAAGTGGAGGCACTCTATTAATATTTTAGTGTGAGTGTGGAAGGAGCCATGTGTCTTTTATGGTTACTGCAGAATTCACCAAGTGTCATCTTTCACATGTTTTTTCTATATCTTTGATGTTAAGTAAAGGATGGAGGTGGCCCACAATTTGCTATATCAGTGATGCAGAGAATGCCACATGGTGGATGCGGCACCGAAGATAAAAGATTTTGTCCCTTTCTCTGGTGATACTTAAATGTTTCTTAAAGGATGCGGAACCTGATATGTGTCAACCTCTGCATAAGTTTCAAAGAGTCTCTATTAATGTTTCAAGTATTGCGAAAAGCGTCACATTTCAGTTGTTGTGCACGTGGAGTTTGCCACCTGTCCCAGTTTTCCTCCTTTTGAAAGTTACCAAGCAGGAAGTTGTGGGTCCCATTTCTAATGTGTCTTAAAGTTTCAGAGTTGCGGATCGTGACAGATGTCACTTGTGGAGGCTACCTAAGCATAAAAGACACAGTTAAGTAAAATGTTGCGGATAAAGACACATACATGTTTCTAGTTGCTGTGGAAGCTACCAAGTGTTGTCTTCCTGTTTCTTCCTGAGAGATGAAAGAGTTTCAAGTTATGCACGTGGACGCTGCCATATGTCATAGAGTTTATTGTTTCTAAAGAGTACGGAAGATGCCAAGTGTCTTTTCCTTATAAGAGGAGGTATGCCACATATGTTTTGTCATAACCAATGGGCTTGCAGGAAGGAGTAATTGTCACAGATTTGAAAGATCTTAATTTGTCAGAGACTTCCAGTTACCTCCAGTTCAGTTGGGCCATTGGGATTTGATTATTGCAGACAATCTAGAGTCAATATTGCGCTATAAATATGTAACATTTGTAATGAATTAGGAGTTCTTTTTGAAGTTTGAATTCTAATAGAGATTCAATACAGTTTCTAGAGATAGTTTTCTGTCAGAGATTTAAGAGAGAAGTTTGAGACTTTTGCTGTGACTAGTGAATATCATTTGCCTTTATTTGTTATTCTTGATTCAGAAAGTGTTGTAACTGTGCATGTATCTATGCCTCTTGTGTTGCTT
The DNA here is from genome assembly GCA_027924645.1 of Cunninghamia lanceolata. Taxonomy (NCBI): domain Eukaryota; kingdom Viridiplantae; phylum Streptophyta; class Pinopsida; order Cupressales; family Cupressaceae; genus Cunninghamia; species Cunninghamia lanceolata. The sequence continues at coordinate 701,562 of BSBN01001694.1, read as the reverse complement.
GAAAATTAATGAGAAAGATTGAATTATGTAGCTCAGTTGATATTTTCTGTGTCATTGTAAATTGTCTGGTTGTGAGCTTTTGATTTTATTCATTTCATCTATTTATGTTAATCATGCAGTATCTGCTCTTTAATGTGACTAAATCTTGAGGATAGCTTCACTGTGCTTGGTTGAGAGAAACACTTTATTTCAGGCGCATCGCCATAGATAGATTTGTTTTCATTGTATCTGTAATTCTGTTAGCTTCTACCCTTTCCCCAAAACCCATTTAAGATAGAGAAGAGATAGCTTCTTTAAAATCTGGAGGTCATTTTAGGTAGCAAGTCCCACATTCCTAAAACTTCCCATGTTGGTGTTGGAACCTGCGCAATTTTACACATCAACAATTTTTGGCATGCCCAGTGGGACCATTCTTGAAGTTTCTATCAATATTGTATGAGCCATAAGGCCACAGGAAATCATAACTGTGGACCTCTAACAAGAACTCAATCTACTGCTAATCCAGGCTTTCTTTTTCCACTGCTAGTAGATAATCCAAGGAGAAGAGTGAATTGGTTTGCAGCAGCACCAAGAGTAAATATGGGAGCACCTGTAGCCCTAAGGAATTATACAAATTGGAACACTGGCAATCCTCTGATTCTCCCAATACCACCAGCCACTTGGGATGCTATCCCAGCCAATGCTCTGAAGGCTCTGCCCAAGTTCAATGGGGAAGATTTCAAGACACCTGAAGAGCATCTGCAAGATGTATCTGATGTCTGTGTAGTACATGTTATCACTCAACAGAATGTGGCCATAAGACTGTTGGCAACTTCTTTCAAAGGGAAGGCTCTGGACTGGTATAGATCTTTAACCCCAAACACAATATCTACATGGGATCAACTTGGTGATGCTTTCTTTGAAAGATTTAAAGAAAAGGGTGATAAATCTTCTTTGCTGCAACAATTGATCACCATCAAAAGGGCACCACAAGAAGCTATGACCAATTTCAATTCAAGATTTCAAAAGACTTGGGAGAGAATTCCTGCTACAGGAAGACCATTACCAGGTATGGCTATTGTGTTTTACCTTAAAGATCTAAACTCAGATATATCAGTGATGATCCAGTCCCTTGGAGGTCAGACACTACCAGAAGCTTATGAGTTGGCAGTCAAGGCTGAAAATAACTTAATAGATGCTAGAAAGTTGCCCCCAAGGCCTCCTATGCCCATGTTCCCAGAAATTACCTTACCTTTGCCTCAAGAAGCTCCTAATCCTACAAACCCACCTGTGTCTACGTATTCATTTCCTCAGCAACCTGCTAAAGTAACTGCCCTTGTTCAATCATCTGAAATGGATAATGTCAAGAACATTTTAAGGACTTTCTCAAATGAGATAATTAACCTAAAGAGACAACAAAATCCTTATCCAAAACCCCCTTATCAAGGTTATCAAGGAAATAGACCTCCCTTTCAACCAAATCAATATCAAATCCCTCTAAGGCAAGCTAATCCTCAGCCATCAAACTAGTTAGTCACAGTCCCTACACCCTTACAAACCGTTCCTCCTAATCCCAATAGGGAAATTGTTCCAGGGCAAAATAATTTTGCAGATGGCACAAATGCTTGGTGTTTTCCTTGCAACAATGCCCATATGCCCAGGGACTGCCCCAGAGGAAATTTATAGCAAAAGATAGTAGAATAAAGAGGATTAGAAGGACAATTTGCAACTTCTAACACTCTAGAATATCAGTCTCTTAGTGTGCAAAATGTAGTCCTGGTGGCCTAGATACAAGGAATGTCCTTACAACAGGAAGAGGAAATAGCCCCTGAGCATGCTTTATTTTCATGGATTGAAGATGAAGAGTCAGTGTTCTTGAATGAAGCATCTACTTCCAAGAAGCCATTGGTACAATCAGATTACTATACCAAAGCAAAGAGGAGAATGATGGAACAACCTGAAGTCACTAATAATGAGATCATGGGAGCTCCTCCATTTCAGAGTCATCAGAACATAGTTTCTAGACAAGAAATGCCCCAGCCTGTGCAGAATCAAGTAGCCTCAGGGCAAGTTCTAGAAAAGTTGAGGTACCCTTATTATCCAAAGACCCAAGCATTAGGACCTATGAATGTGGTGGATCAACTAAAAAGAACTCCAGTGCATGTATCAATCTGGGACATGTTAGCTATTCCTGAGCAGAAGACACTGTTACAAGAGGCTCTGCAAGGCCAAGAAGTCCCTAAACATACTAGTGCTAAAAGAGGATCTACTGATAAAGAAAAGCCGCAACTCAAAGATATTGTACCTTTGCAGACAACTACCTTGTTGAATAATGCATCTGAGGTAGGTAAATCTAAACTAGATCCCTTTTATTTGACTCTAATAGTTGGGAAGAAACTGTTACATAATGCGATGATAGACTCTAGGGCTAGTACTACAATAATGCCAAAGCAAATAGCAGATGCTTTGAAGATAAAATATGAGCCACTTACAAGAGGAGTTATGCAGTTGGATGGGAAATCTATGCAGACAATAGGGAAAATTAAACAACTCCCATTGCAACTATATACTTTCCCCAATATAATTGTAAATCAGGATGTGGTAGTCATAGATATTCCCCGTGTATTTGGCCTATGCTTATCCAGAGATTTCACAGCTAAGATAGGAGGTTACATGTCACTAGATTGGTCACACCTCATTCTAAGAACCAAATATGGGACAAAAATGAAAATATTGTCTGAACCATTATCAAAAGACCATATCACAAATGAACCAACCCCAAAATTAGAAGCAACCCATGCTATGTTGAACAAAGAAGAAAGAATCTTTGTTGAAGAGTTAGGTCGCTGGACTGAACATGATCAATAGGAAGAAGAGAATAATCAGTTGTTGACTATGATGCAAAGTGATCCCTATGAAAATTATGACTCTACAGGTCTAGGCACTTATGTCATTTTTTATGAAGACCAAGAAATTCCTAATGTTTGAAGGAAAGAAACATCACAGACTCAAGAATCTAAAAAGGGCTCAGAAATCTAGACTCTAAATTTTGATGGGACTAGAAGTAAGAAAGGAGCTGGAGCAAGAGTTTGCCTTAATGCCCCAGATGGCAAAATTTTTTTAAGAGCCATTCACTTTTAGTTTGCCTGTACTAATAATGATGCTGAGTACGAATCCTTGGTGCATGGACTCATGTTGGCAAAGAAAAAAGGAGTAAAGAATCTGATAGTAAGAGGAGATTCAGAACTAGTGGTGAAGCAAATCAGAGAAAAGGCAGTAGCCAAAAATGTAAGAATAAGATCCTATAGGCATATAATTTGGGACCTAATAGATGGTTTTGAAGCTTTCAATATTGAAGTAGTCCCTAGAGCCCAAAATTCTGAGGCAGATAGAATGGCATAGATTGGTTCACAGTTTGATCTAGCAATTGATCTACTAGTCAACAATGAGTCAGTCAAAGTTATAGTGAGGCCAACTATCCCAGACAATGACCAAAATTGGCAAGTTTTTGAAAATGATTTCCAAGTACTTTCATTTTTGCAACAGTCAAGAGAATTTGCCGATCAGTTGCACCCTAAAATTGAAGAAGCATATGGTGACCAAATTATTCAACTGAAGTCAAATAAGCTCCCTAAAGGATTGATTACCTTAGAAAACTTGTTTGACCCAGAAGATGTAAGCCTAAAGAAGAAAAGGTTTCAAGCAAATAAATAAGATTATTCTGAAATCCAAGTTAGTGAAGGAAGAAAATTGAAGGTTGGCAATTCTACAACCCAGCAAGAAAAGGAAAGATTGATTGATTTGTGTGAAAGATATGATAGGGTGATTGCCTAGACCTATGAAGACCTCCATGGCTATAATAGAGATATCATCCAACACACCATAGAGCTTACTGAAGGATCTAAACCAGTCAGACAGAAGCAAAGGCCAATGAACCCTAGAATTGAACCTCTAATGGTGGATGAGTTGCAAAAGACCTTAGAATCAAAGATTATCTTTCCAATTAAGCACTCAACCTGGGTATCAAACCTAGTGCTAGTGAGGAAAAAGAATGGCGATATAAGACTCTGTGTAGATTTCAGAGATCTGAATAAAGCATCCTTGAAAGATCATTATCCCCTACCCTCTATGGAACAAATTTTATAGACTGTGGCTGGATCAGAGAGATTTTCTTTGCTGGATGGTTTCTCTGGGTACAATCAAATTTGGTTGGCTGATGAAGACCAGCATAAGACTGCATTTACTACAAAATGGGGAACATTTGCATATGCTAAGATGCCTTTTGGCCTTTCAAATGCTGGAGCTACTTTTTAGAGAGCCATGGATGTAGCATTTGGGGAACTTATAAACAAAATCATCTTGATTTATCTAGATGACCTCACTATTTTCTCTAAAAATGTTGTAGATCATTTTGACCATTTAGAGGTTGTTTTTAAGAAATGCCAAGAGTTTGGAATATCTCTGAATCCCAAGAAGTGTATCTTTACAGTACCTCAGGGTAAACTGTTAGGGCATATAGTGTCAAAGGAAGGAGTCTCTATTGATCCTGAGAGAGTCAAGGCCATAATGAATCTATCTCTACCAGTTAATATGAAAGCAGTTCAATCCTTTCTAGGGAAGATCAACTTTGTTAGCTGGTTCATATCTGACTTTGCAGGTCTAATTAGACCCATGACACTATTTCTAAAGAAGGACCTAGTTTTCAAATGGACTGCAGAGGGAAGACAGGCTTTTGATGAAGTCAAGAAAGCCATTTCAACAGCCCCAGTACTCATAAACCCAGACTTTTCTAATTCTTTCATAATGTATGTGTATGGAGGAGAATTCAGTGTTGCTGCTGTTTTAACTCAGAAAGATGAACAGCAAGAAGGAGAGCACCCAATAGCCTTTTTCTCCAGAACTCTCAGGGAATATGAGAATAGATACAATTTTGTAGAGAAGCAGACATATGCCATGGTAAAAGCCCTTAAGAAGTTCAGACACATGGTCACAAGGAATAAGATTCTGATGTTAGTGGCTCATCCTAGTGTAAGAGAATATATTATGGAGGGTGAGATCACTGAGAAAAGAGCCAGTTGGATAACAAAGATCCTTGAATATGATGTGGAGGTTAGACCCACTAAGCTAGTAAGGGGCAAAGGATTGTGTCAATATATGGCTCAGGACATGGAGAGAATGATGACTAAAGAAATAGAAAGAGAAAATGTATTGAATATACAAGAGGTTGATCAAGATTCTTGGGTCACAAACAGAATACAATTTATGAAACATGGGATTTTCCTGAATGAGCTCTCCCATGACAAGAGAAGGTATTATAGGTAGCAAGGGACCCACTTTGTACTAATTGACCATATTCTATTTAGAAGAAATGTTGATGGCATAGTTTTGAGATGTATAGAGAAAGATGAAGCTCAAAGAATTCTACATGAGTTACACCATGGAGCCTCAGGTGGACACTTTTCAGCAAGGAACATAGCAATCAAAGTGACTCAAGTAGGATACTTCTGGCCCACTCTATTCATGGATTGCTATCAGCTAGTTAAGGAATGCCAAGCTTGTCAGTTTTATACAGGGAAAAGGAGAAATGCAACAATGCCTCTTAGTCCATAATTGTGGATGAACCCTTTGCCCAATGGGGTCTTGATTTCATTGGTATGATCAATCCAGTGTCAAGTATGGGGCACAAATGGATCCTCACAGCCACAGATTACTTTACCAGATGGAGTGAAGCTGTACCACTCAAGGAAGCAATAGAAAAAGTAATATTAGACTTTCTAGAAGGTATTACTGCTTAGTTTGGTCCTCCTCGTACCATTATATCAGATAATGCTAAGGCATTCTTGGGAACAAAAATATCTGAGTTTGCATTAAGGAATGGGATTTACTTGAAGACTTCTTCAAACTATTACCCTCAGGGGAATGGTCTGGTAGAGTCTACTAACAAAAACCTAATCAGACTCATTAAAAGGATAGGGACAAATCATTACAGAGAGTGGCACAGACTACTTAATACAACACTATGGGCTGATAGGATTACACCAAAGCAAGTGACAAAGATGTTTCCATATGAATTAGTTTATGGTAAATCAGTAGTAATGCCACTGAGCTTGGAGATCCCTGCTTTGTAATTACTGAAACAAATAGAGATTGAAGAAAATGGTCCCATGCAAGTTAGACTCGCTGAACTACTGGAAGTACAGGAGAAAAGAGAAAAGGCACATGAGTCACTGATGAAACACCAGAAAATAGTCAAGGACTGTTTTGATAAGAAGACTTCAAATCCTCTTTTTGAATTTGTCTCGATAGTGTTGAAATGGGATGAAAGAGCTGCCAAGCCAGGTCAACACAGCAAATTTGAATCGCTATGAACTGGTCCTTACAAGATTCATTCCTGTAAGCAGCAAAATTCTTTTGAACTGGAGACTATGGATGGTGAGCTTGAAGTGATTCCTATTAATAGGATCTATTTGAAACATTTTAATTAAGCAGGGACTCTTATGTACTATAGTTAGCTAGTTTCCCTTTCTTGCTTTCCTATTTTCCCACTTTCTTTTCCCGCTTTCCTTTTCAATAAGTGTTCTCTGAACACGTGTCATAAGCACAAGCCCCTTCTCTTTTTGAAAATCTCGCATTGATTAAGGTTGTCTACAATCCCCAAAATCCCCAAAAGTACACACTTTTGTAGCTACTCTCATAATGTTTCTGACACTCCTTTCCACGCGGATTTGGAAAGATACACTAATGGTTTCTTGGCATTAATGCCATTTATAAGACTAAATGTGTCATTAAAGACTCATTAAATTAGAGTTAAATCTTAAGTGTGGCTCTCATTTGCTTCCATTTCTCTGTTGCAAATCACTATTGCCTCCAATCCAATCCCTAGCAAGCGCTTCCTAGCTAAGTGTCACTTCTATTACACAGTTTCTATTTTTGCTGTGTCAAATTTTCTCACATTCTCCCTGTAGATATAGATATGGCCGAAGCACAGTCTTCTCAGGAGGGGCTTGGAATTTATGAATCAATTGACAGGATTTTAGGCAGTAAATCATACGCCTTAGTGCCTACGCAACCTAAGAGAACTTATCCAAGAATGAGGGTTCCCATGGTAGGGTATTCTGTCGACCCAGAGAAGGTTAAGGATTTTGCAGATGACATCTTTGACCCGGCCCTTCAAAAACCTACCAGGACTCTCCGAGAAGGGGCACACCAGAGATGCATTCAAAAGGCAAAGAGTGGCCAGTCTGAAACTTTTGGAATGAGGATTTGGACCTCACAGTTGGCACAGTTCATGGTTCCAAATGTGCACCTATGTCCTGACCTAATTGATATATGTGCGGAGCTGTTTCATGTGCCCTCAAGCACCATACAATAGGGTCCCTTCATAGTGCAAATTACACCCAAAGCCATAAGAGACATGTTGGCCCTGTATCATGACCAAATGACCACATTTTCCACTATTGCTAAAATGCAGAAGACATGGTCAAATGTCAACAAATAGCTTAGGTTCCTCAACTCAGAATGCAATTGGGGGATGAGAACACCCAGATGCCAGTGATACCTACAGGAAGGGCACAATTCAACCAGGCTAGTCAAGAGGCACTGTCAATGATGGCTTTCATTTTTGGGATGAAGGAAGACAACACAATTTATGACTGGCAAATTTCTATCCTCTTCAGATTGAAGACTGTAGATAAGTCACAGGAATACCAGCTAGATTTTTCAAAACAAATTGCCTACTCCATGGTCGATCAGCTTGTCAATTTCAAAACCAAGGGAGTTTTCAGGTATTCTGCTTACCTATTCCATTTAATGTTATATCAGAACCACATTATTTTTGCACAAAATATACAATTGAACATGTATGACCTAGATTTTGGTCATAATAGAACTATTCATGTGTCTGCATGGACACATGTGCTATCTGAGGCATCAGACCCTTATGTGTTCTGGGAACTCTTTGTTCCCCCTGCCTTTTGTCATTTGAGTCCTAAGCTCGTAGAACATAGGTTAACACCGAGCGTTAGGGGTTTCATGACCAATTGTCCAATCCCATGTGATTATTTCTTTGGGGCACATAATACTATCATTAGGGTCCATTGCTTCAATGGAGAGCCTATGCTGCTACCTAAAATTTTGACCCCTAAGGTAGCATTTCTAGAAGTAACCCGGCAAGTGTCTGTGGTTGACAATGAGTTTGGCACCAAGAAGAAAAAGAAAAAGATGTATGACATCCCATGGGTCAAGAGAAACATGGCCCTAGAAGTTAGAGATGCTGAACACCTGTTGCTAAGGAAGCTTGTTGTCTTAGGATTCTTCATCATTGAAGATAAGTGGAGGTATGACCCAAGTAGTTTCATGGCCTCTTGGGTTAAAAATAATAAGGTCTGGGCTAAAATAGTACATGAGGGTCGCCCCTTTTGGGAAGATAGAAGAAACCCTAAGGAGGATAACCCAGACCTGTATGTGGAACTAGCAAACTTACCCTTTGAGGGGCCCAGGTCATGGGAGACCTTTTATGTTAAAGAAAAGGAATTTGACCCAAAGTTATGAATGACCACCGGTCTGAAAAGGGCATTGAAAAACAAAGACTGGAAGCCAAAAAAAATTGAAGCCTATTGGAAGTATAGGCAGGAAATCTCAAAGATCACCCATTCATTTGGAAATGTTGACACTGATGAAAAATGGGACTCAATCTGGGATGAGTGGCATCCATCCCTAGTCCCTAGCCCTGATACAAGTAGGATTCACAAAAAGGAGGAAGATTCAGAAGAGGAAGTTGAGTCAACCCATACAATGCAAGCAACATGATAGGCCTCTTTTGATGTTCCTGCATCTTCCTGGCCCCAATCTCTCAGTACTTTAGAGAAGCAAAAGGGTGTGGTATCATCACCAACCAGAGGAACTCCATCAGTTTCAGCTATTGGAGCTTCCAGTTTTGTATCTTTGCCACCCACAGTAGTGGTAAATGTTGAAAAGAAGGAATCTGAAGAGGAAACAAGAGAGAGACCAAGGAAGCATAGGAGACTACACCTGTAAGAAGAGTCAAAGGAAGAAACAAGACCATTGCTACAGCAACTACCAGCCACATCCGCTGCTTCTCAGGTAAGTGTTTCTTCTCCTTTTTCTTCTCTATCTCTTTCTTCTCCATTAGGGGTGGAAATCCCAACTGGCCAAACATTAGTATCCCCTGCCACTTCTGCTGCATCTACACCACTACTTGCCCCAATTGTTAGTCCTCAGGCCATATCTTCACAGGCCATCTCATTGCCATTTTTTCCCCCCTCAGCTCCAAAAAGAGCCCCTCCCCAAATTTCCCCTAGCCAACAATCATTGGCTATACCTTATGGCCTACCTCAAGGTCATCCCTTTGCTGGGGAATACATTGCTTCTCCTCCCACTTTCCAAGCTCAAGTAGATACTGCAAAAAGGGCTAGAGAAGCCAGGATGGACAAGAAAAGAAAGAAAGAAAATAAAAGCTTGGCTGTGCCACATATGAGGTCACTTTTTGACCCTATCCAACAACAGTTGACAGTCACACATTTGTCCCCAAATGTGGTGAAGCCCAATGAGAAGATGCAACCTTAGGACTTTTTGATGAATGCTATAGCCATGAACATGTCTCTTTTTAGACCACAAGATAGGGTCGAGCTGCTCAATGAAACCACTTCTGCTGTTGCAACTGACTACTTGAAAGTGTCTAGGAGGCTACAAAAAGTAGAAACTGACTTAGCTCAGGAGAAGATAAATAGTAGCAACCTTGCTAGAGAGTTGCAATCTAAGAAGGATGAAATAGAGACTCTGAATAAACAGTTGCAAGATACTGTTTCTTGTCAGATCCATCAAGTAGGCCCAAAATGCTTCTCTAAAAATGGAGCTAGCCTAGGAGAAAGCTGCAGTAAATGTTTTGAGGCAAGAAAAGGCCACCTTGGAGAAGAAATATCAAGAAAAGTTGCAACAAGTTACATAGTTTTAGCAGAAGTTGCTGAGTGAGAAAAATGCTGCTACAACAATATAGGCACAACTCCCAGTTGAGCAACAAACAACAAAATAGCTAACACTTGAGTTAGCTAATAGGCCACAAAATGCTAGAGTTCTGAATTTGGTCAAAGAGCTATATGTTTTAGTTTGGAAAAGAATCTCTGAAGAGATTATCCAGCTAAGGCCATCATTAACTTTTCTGTTAAATGCACAGCAGTTGTGTGAGAAAGTGGAAACTTCAGTTCAGGCCACTCTGTCTACTGTTTCTTTGAGGATTTCTAACTCTCAACTGTTGCTAAAGAAGCTATATGACACAATAGATGAAATTTTGTCAGCAGCAGGGATCAGTGACAGAATGATAGCTGCAAAGAAGGTAAATGAAGTTCTGAGTTGCAACTCAGCTGCCACAAACTGCCAGGAGCTCCTAGATATTATCAAGGAAGGAGTCAAAGACATGAAGAGACACATAGAGGATTTGGTACAATTGGGTCTTCCCTCACCATTTCCAGATAATAATACTGTACTGATGATTGATGATATAAAGGCTCTGCTTTTAACAAGGCAAAATGATCAAACTATTTTTCAAGGTTTAAGTGATTCTTCATCAGTACAGGGGGTGGAAGCTGTCTTGATACCAATGGCCCAGTTGGAATTTCAATTAAAGGCCACAGTTCAAATTTTGTAGACATTCTCCCACAAGGACATAATAAATCTTGATTTAGCCTTTCAAGATTTATAGAGTAAACAAGGACTCTCTGATTTGGAATGGTCTGTTTACTAGACAGCTTTGCAAAATTTGTGACCCTGTGTTGTATTTTTAAAATACATATATTTTTGCCAAAATTTTGGGTTCTTTTTGAATGGGTTCAAAAGTCCTTAGGGGTCACCAAGAACTGTAGAGTAAAAGACTCTACATTTTGTATCAAGTGGCTGCGAGGCGGGTTACAGTTTTGTGTCTGTAAATGTTTCTAAGAATGGTTGCAAGGCGGGTTACAATTTTGTGTCTATAAATGTTTTTAGAGTGGTTGCGAGGGTTTCTAATTGCCGGAGCCACGGGAGCCACCAAGTGTCGAGCCCCAATTTCAATTTACTTTTTGTTTCTAAGTTACAACTTTGGAGCGAAGCGTGCCACGTAGCGGAAATGTTTCAATACATTTTTAAGTTTCAACCCTGCAGAAGGCACCACATGTCATAAGCAGAGGCACTCTATTAATGTTTCAGTGTGAGCACGGAAGGAGCCATGTGTCTTTCGTGGTTGCTATGGAATTCACCAAGTTTCAGCTTCTACATGTTTGTTTCTATATCTTTGATGCTAAGTAAAGGATGGAGGTGGGCCACAGTTTTCTATATCAGTGATGCGGAGAATGCCACGTGGTGGATGTGGTGCTGAAGATAAAAGATTTTGTCCCTTTCTCTGGTGATACTTAAATGTTTCTTAAAGGATGCGAAACCTGACATGTGTCAACCTCCACGTAAGTTTCAAAGAGTCTCTATTAATGTTTCAAGTATTGCGGAAAGTGCTACATTTCAGCTATTGTGCACACAGAGTTCGCCACCTGTCCTTGTTTTCCTCCTTTTGAAAGTTACCAAGCGGGAAGTTGTGGGTCCCATTTCTAATGTGTCTTAAAGTTTTAGAGCTGCGGATCGTGACAGATGTCACCTGCGGAGGCTACTTGAGCATAAAAGACATAGTTAAGTAAAATGTTGCAGATAAAGACATGTACATGTTTCTAGTTGCTACAGACATTGCCAAGTGTCATCTTCCTGTTTCTTCCTGAGAGATGAAAGAGTTTCAAGTTATGCGTGCAGACGCTGCCATCTGTCATAGAGTTTATTGTTTCTAATGAGCATGAAATTTACCAAGTGTCTTTTCCTTATAAGAGGAGGTATGCCACATATGTTTTGTCATAGCTAATGGGCTTGCAGGAAGGAGTAACTGTCGTAGATTGGAAAGATCTTAATTTGTCAGAGACTTCTAGTTACCTCCAGTTCGGTTGGGCCGTTGGGATTTGATTGTTGTAGATAATCTAGAGTCGATCTTGGGCTATAAATATGTAACATTTGTAATGAATTAGGAGTTCTTTTTGAAGTTTGAATTCTGATAGAGATTCAATACAGTTTCCAGAGATAGTTTTCTGTCAGAGATTTAAGAGAGAAGTTTGAGACTTTTGTTGTGACTAGTGAATATCATTTGCCTTTGTTTTATTATTCTTGATTCAGAAAGTGATGTAATTGTGCATGTATTTGTGCCTCTTATGTTGCTTGAAAATTAATGAGAAAGACTGAATTTTGTGCCTCGGTTGATACTTTCTATGTCATTGCAAATTGTCTGGTTGTGAGCCTTTGATTTTATTCATTTCATCTGTTTATGTTAATCACACAGTATCTTCTCTTTAATGTGACTAAATCTTGAGGATAGCTTCACTGTGCTTGGTTTAGAGAAACACTTTATTTTAGGTGCATTGCCATAGATAGATTTGTTTTCATTGTATCTATAATTCTATTAGCTTCTACCCTTTCCCCAAAACCCATTTAAGATAGAGAAGAGCCAGCTTCTTTAAAATCTGGAGGTCATTTTAGGTAGCAAGTCCCACATTCCTAAAACTTCCCATGTTGGTGTTGGAACCTGCACAATTTTACACATCAACAGTAGTAATAGGGTTCCTTGGTGGAGACAGATTTGGAATAAATTCTCTTGGCCAAAATGCAACTTTTTCTTTTAGCTGGTGGTTTATAATAAATGCTTGACTTGGGAGAATCTTTGGAAGTGGGGCTTTCAAGGTCCTTCAATGTGCTTCTTGTGTTCTAGTAATGATGAGACTACCTCACATCTCTTCTTTCATTGTGCTTATGCTAGGACAATTTGGCATTTTTGGTGGGAGGCTTGGAATCATCAGTGTAGACATGTCTCTTCCCTAGAAGAGTTTTGGTGGAGCCATTGTGTCCTTCTTGTTAAGACTTCCTTCTTACAAATTGCCTAGTCTATTGGTCCCAGCTTGATCATCTGGCACATTTGGTTGGAGCACAACCACATGACTTTTTTGGATAAGAAGCTTTAGGAAGGTTATGTTGGATTTAGGGCATACAACTGAGAGGGGGGGTGAATCAGTTGTATAAAAACTTATTGTTACTTCAAACACTTGATTCTTCATTGTTAGTTAACAGCATATCAATTAATCATCCATGAAAGCATAATACATAAACACAAGAGCAGATAAACATCAACACATTAAACACCAAGATTTTGACGTGGAAAACCCGGTTAAGGGAAAAACCACAGGGTGATTAACCCAAGGATTATTCTCTGTTAGAAGAAGAAGAAAAAGAATGGCACTTGCCAATTAGGACTCACTGCCCGAGCACACTGCTCACAAAGAGGCCCACTGCCTACAAGGAGACACACTGTCTACAAAGTGATAAGAATCACAATCTTGAACTGGAGAATGACATCTCTACCATGTCTGGATCAGTTCCATTAAGCCCAAAACCCCTGCTCTACCTTTTGCACTTCTCCACGCTATGCCACACTCATCCACACAATCCCCACCTCGAAATGAACTCACAAACCTTTATTTATACAGGACATCGACTTAGGAACAATCATCTAAGTTAGCAATCAACCATAAGAATATCCACAAGATGAATAACACATCCGGTCGCCCATCATAAGAACATTCGCAGGATGAACAACTCATCTGGTCAGCTATCCTGAACAAGAACTTCATTTGGAGGAATATCTTCAATTCTGGGCTCTACCATCAATGCGGACCATCAACACAACCTCAACATGATCCAAGAACCTTCACAAACCTGCTTGAATGACCAGGTACATCCGCACTTTCTCTACTTACTGGAATCTCTTCTCATCCTCATCCAGAACTTTAAGAACACAGTCTATGGCCATTGTCACAATGCAAAGGTACTTCCAGACCTCAAAATCATACACAACTCGAGATGACACATCACAAGGACATCCCAAACACTCCTTCCAATCCGTAGATTAGGATTATACAATTCCAAACCTCACCGGACCTTTCTGTGATCTTCTATCACCTTTAAACACTTGCCGGAACAGGTTCCACACAGACAGCCATAACTTCTTCATATCTTCATGTGGACCTCTAAAATCTTAACTAAAGCATCTCAAGACTCATATCTGCAAACCCTTTAATCCGCATTCTCTGGTTCTCAACATATACAATACATTTGCCTTCTTCTCATCACTATTCTTCAATGTTCTTGACTGAGGCTAATTTTCTCAATATCCTCAGCACTCAGCTCATCCAATCCTTCTTGTTAATGTAATATGAGTATGTTGACATCAATGACAACACTGGTTCACCTCATACTTGCAACAATCTCCCCCTTTGTCATTGATGGCAACATATGATGTGAAAAACCATCAAGATAAGAACTTCTCCTTTCTGTCACAGCTCCCCCTATCAGCAACATGTCTTCTTCTCATTTATTGCTCCCCCTTTGATCATCAGTCACTTGTTTTTCACATGTCTTCTCTCCCCCTTTGACATCAATGGTAAAGGGCTCATACTTGCAGTTCTAACACATCAGAATCATACCAGCTACTCCCCCTTAGTAGCAGCTCCCCATCATCAATCCAGATCACAGGATATGTCTGTGATATCCACCGGACTGATGCACATCAGTGCATCCTAGTTCATTACCGGAGGGGCCATGACCCCTAACTTCTCCCAGAGATATTCAAAAGAGTCCTTGGAAAGAGGTTTAGTAAAGATATCTACAATCTAGTCCTTGGAGGGAATATACTCCAATCTAACTTCTTCCTTATTCACTTGTTCTCTCAAAAAGTGAAACTTGATAGATATGTGCTTAGTCTTAGAATGCAATACCAGATTCTTAGAAATATTAATTGCACTTGAGTTATCACAGAAAATTGTGATAGGCTCCTCATATTCAACTTTAATGTCTCTTAGCATCTGCTTCATCCATAAGATTTGAGTGCAACTACCTGCTACTGCAATGTATTCTGCTTTAGTTGTAGACAGAGATATTGCATCTTGTTTCTTGCTTAGCCAAGAAACCAATCTCTTCCCCAAAAAGAATGCTCCACCACTGGTGCTCTTCTGGTCATCCACATCTCCTGCCCAATCTGCATCTGTGTAAGCATGAAGAGAGAAATCCAGATCTCTAGGGTACCATAGACCATACTCAACTGTTCCTTTCAAGTACCTAAAAATTCTTTTGATTGCCATAACATGAGATTCTCTAGGATCAGCTTGGAATCTTGCCACAAGACCAACAGCCTGCATTATATCTGGTCTAGTCTGAGTGAGATACAACAATCCACCAATCATTGATCTATATTTTGTTTGATTTGCCTTTGGAGAGTCATCATCTTTGCTCAACTTACTTCCGGTTGCCATGGGAGTGTTCATTGGCTTTGAATCTTCCATACCAAATTTCCTCAACAATTCTTTCACATATTTGGTCTGAGAAATGAAGATCCCTTTCTTTGTTTGAGTAATTTGCAGACCCAAGAAGAAATTCATTTCACCAAGCATAGACATTTCAAACTCACTTTTCATCTGATTTGCAAAAGTTTTGCACATACTGTCTCTTCCTCCAAAAATGATATCATCCACAAATACTTCAACAATCAAAATGTTTTCATGATCAATTTTGAAATATAAGTTACTGTCAGTAGTACCTTTGTTGAATCCAATTTGCACAAGATGCTTATCCAACCTTTCATACCATGCTCTTGGGGCTTGCTTCAATCCATACAAAGCTTTCTTCAACTTGCAGACCATATCATCATTATCAGACAATTGAAATCCATCCAGTTGTTCAATGTAAACTTCTTCTTCCAGATCACCATTTAGGAAGGCAGACTTGACATCCATCTGATATACCTTGAAGTCTTTAAAGGTAGCAAATGCAAGGAATAATCTGACTGCTTCAATTCTTGCCACCAGAGCAAAGGTTTCTTCAAAATCAATTCCTTCTATTTGAGAGTAGCCTTTGCAGACCAATCTAGCTTTCTTTCTAATTACTTCACTAGCTTCATTCAGTTTGTTCTGGAAGACCCATTTGGTTCCAATCACATTCCTGTCTCTTGGTCTGGGAACAAGATCCCAAGTATGATTTTTCTCAGTTTGCATCAATTCATCTTTCATTGCTTTGGTCCAGTTTTCATCATTGCAAGCTTCTTTTATTGTTTTAGGTTCAATCTTTGAAATTAGACAACATTCATCTTGATTTTGAGCAACATTCCTTCTAGTTTGCACACCTTTGTTTCTGTCACCTATGATCTGATCTTCAGAGTGGTTCTGTCTTACATACCTTGGAATTTTGGGAGTATCCTGCATTGCTGCTTCTTGATCAGGCTCATTTAGACCTATCTCTTCTTGCTAATTTACCGGATCAGGCTGATTCTGACTTACCGGAGAGGATTGAGTTCCTTGAACCTGAACACCATCTTGGTCATCTTCATCAAACTCATAAAATCTTGAGGGCTTCTCAATTCCTTCATCAACTTTCACATTAGTGCTTTCTATCATCTTCCTCAGTCTCTTATTGTAACACTGGTATGCTTTGCTTTGAGTGGAGTAACCCAAGAAAATTCCTTCATCACTTCTAGCATCAAACTTCCCTAGATCTTCATCTCTTTTAATATAACACTTGCTACCAAATACTCTGAAATATTTCACAGTAGGAGTGATGCCAAACCAGAGTTCATAGGGGGTCTTACCGGTGTTGTTTCTGATTTGAACTCGATTGAGAGTGTAGACTACAGTGCTAATAGCTTCTTTCCAAAACATTTGAGGAACATTTGCTTCCAACATCATTGTCCTGGCAGCTTCCTGGATGGTCTGGTTCTTTCTCTCAACTACTCCATTCTGCTGTAGAGTCCTAGGAGTAGACAACTGTCTTCTTATACCCTGCTTCTCACAAAAGTCAATAAACTCACTAGATGTAAATTCACCCCCTCTATCAGACCTCAGACACTTCAGTTTCAATCCGGTTTGATTCTCTACCATAGCTTTGAAGATTTTGAACTTGTCAAGGGCTTCTGAATTCTCCTTTAGGAAGGTAACCCACATCATCTGGGAATGGTCATCAATTAGCAACATGAAATATCTATCACCTTGCAGACTCTTGATTCTTGTCGGACCACAGAGATCAGTATGTACTAATTCCAATAATCTGGTAGAGGACTGATCTTTGCTTTTGAAGGGGACTCTGCTCTATTTTCCTAGCTGACATTCTTTGCACAAACTATTTGTAGGTTTCATCAATTTTGGAAGATCTCTTACAGCCTGAATATTGCTTATCTTGATGATGTTGTCAAAATTTACATGACACATTCTTCTATGCCATAACCAACTCTGATCAACTTGAACAAATAGACAACTTTTATTTGAACCAATCAGATGAAAGATATTACCTTTTGTTTGAGTACCGGATGCAATTTTAGTTCTGGAGCTTGTAAAGATTCTGCATTTTCCATTCTTGAACCGGAGATCATAGCCTTTGTCTACTAACTGACCAACACTGAGAAGATTGTGCTTCAATCCTTCAACATATAGTACATTACCTGTTTTGCTCTTTCCATCAAAGGAAATAGTTCCCCTACCTCTGATTCTACCAGCAGAATTATCACCAAACTTTACCATTCCTCCTTCATACCTTTCCAAATCCAAGAACTTACTCTTGTCACCAGTCATATGGTGAGAACATCCACTATCAATAACCCAATCATCCTTTTCTTCCACTTGAGCAACCAAAGCTCTTTCCACAACCTTGTGATTGACAGATTCAGAGGATATTGAATCTTCTTCCTTGATGGCAATAAACACCCATTCATTTCCGGCTTTGCTTCCTGATTTTGATTCATCATCAGTTACTCCTTCATTGTCATCTTTTTCATGAACATAATAGCAGTTCTTTTGAAATCTTTGTCTGTTAGTATTAGACCTTGCAGATCTTTCCGGACATCTTGAAGCAAAATGACCAATCTTATTACAGTTGAAGCACTTAAAGGGTAGTTTTCCTTCATACTTACCGGATCCTCTTGGCAGTCTCTTTGCAATGAGGGCTTCAAGTTGAGCTGTTTCTGCTTCTTCTTCTTCCATGTCTCTTCTTGCTTGATCATACCATGACATCTTCCTTATGAGTTTTCTCCCAGATCAAATCTCTGTTTGCCTTTCACATAGGCACTAGCTTTGAAAGCAGATTCAGTCTTGGGAGGATCATCTCCAAACTCGGTCATTTCAAATGCAGCTAGTTTGCCAGCCAATTGTTCTCTTGTGACAGTTGTGTGGGCCCTGAATTCATCAATGGCAGCAACCTTGATTTTGTAGGCAACAGGAAGGGATCTGAGGATTTTGCAAACAATCTCATTTTCATCCAGAGTTCCACCAGCATTTCTAATTCCACATACTAGCTCATTCACTCTTGGCATAAAGGTAGTGATGTTTTCATCATCTCTCATTTTCAATCTTTCAAATTTTCCTTTCAAACTTTGCAACCTTGCACTCTTGACAAACTCATCTCCTTCATACAGAAGTTCCAGTTTAGTCAGGATCTCATATGCAGTTGGTAGGTCAATAACATTTGAGAGATCTGAATCATTCAATGCACTTAGCAAGGCTTCCTTGGTCCGCAGATTGTTTTCAGCATCTGTGATTTCATTCAGAGTTGTCAGACCACCCTGTGGAGGTACATATGGTTTTGAGACCATGGCCAGGTATGCTTTTCCCATACATTCCAAGTGACATTTCATGCGACCTTTCCAGAGAGTGAAGTTGGTTCCATCAAACTTCAGACTATCCTTCTTGTATGACGACATCCTGGATCTCCTCAAGCGGTTAAGCTCCTTTCAGAGGAACTTGGCTCTGATACCAATTGTTGGATTTAGGGCATACAACTGAGAGGGGGGGTGAATCAGTTGTATAAAAATTATTGTTACTTCAAACACTTGATTCTTCGTTGTTAGTTAACAGCATATCAATTAATCATCCATGAAAGCATAATACATAAACACAAGAGCATATAAACATCAACACATTGAACACCAAGATTTTGATGTGGAAAACCTGGTTAAGGGAAAAACCACGGGGTGATTAACCCAAGGATTATTCTCTGTTAGAAGAATAAGAAAAAGAATGGCACTTGCCAATTAGGGCTCACTGCCCGAGCACACTGCTCACAAAGAGGCCCACTACCTACAAGGAGACACACTATCTACAAAGTGATAAGAATCACAATCTTGAACTAGAGAATGAGATTTCTACCATGTCCGGATCAGTTCCATTAAGCCCAAAACCCCTGCTCTGCCTTTCGCACTTCTCCACGCTGTGCCACACTCATCCACACAATCCCCACCTCGAAATGAACTCACAAACCTTTATTTATACAGGACATTGACTTAGGAACAATCATCTAAGTCGGCAATCAACCATAAGAATATCCGCAAGATGAATAACACATCCGGTCGCCCATCATAAGAACATTTGCAGGATGAACAACTCATCTGGTCAGCTATCCTGAACAAGAACTTCATTCAGAGGAATATCTTCAATTCTGGGCTCTACCATCAATGCAGACCAACAACACAACCTCAACATGATCCAAGAACCTTCACAAACCTGCCTGAATGACCAGGTACATCCACACTTTCTCTACTTACTGGAATCTCTTCTCATCCTCATCCAGAACTTTAAGAACATAGTCTGTCGCCACTATCACAATGCAAAAGTTACTTCTGGACCTCAAAGTCATACACAACTCAAGATGACACATCACAAGGACATCCCAAACACTCCTTCCAATCCGCAGATTAGGATTATACAATTCTGGATCTCACCGGACCTTTCTGTGATCCTCTGTCACCTCTAAACACTTGTTGGAACAAGTTCCACATAGACAGCCATAACTTCTTCATATCTTCATGCGGACCTCTAAAATCTTAATTGAAGCATCTCAAGACTCATATCTGCAAACCCTTTAATCCGCATTCTCTGGTTCTCAACATATACAATACATTTGCCTTCTTCTCATCACTGTTCTTCACTGTTCCTGAATGAGGCTAATTTTCTCAATATCCTCAGCACTTAGCTCATCCAATCCTTCTTGTTAATGCAATATGAGTATGTTGACATCAATGACAACACTGGTTCACCTCATACTTGCAACAGGTTAGGTTTGCCTGCAAATTTTGGGAGCTCTTCAAGAGACTTTAGTTGCTAAGTGTGATCTATCAATTCCATTAGATCTTGGTGATACAAGAGTGGTTCATAATTTGGGGATTTTGATTGGTTGTAGGCCTAGGCCCAAGCCTGGTTTGAGGCATAGTCCTAGAGGAAATATCTTTAGGGGGGACATTGGAAGCCCCCTCCCCCTAGAATTTTAAAAATTAACACTAATGGGTCTTCTAGAGGTAATCCTAGGCATGCTAGGGTTGGTGGAGTTGGTAGGGATAGTTCTAGAGCAGTTGAGTTTTTTCTTCTCTGAGTATAAGGGACAGTATTCTAATAACCTTATGGAGGCATTGGCTATTTTTATGGCTGTGAAATGGGCTTGTGCCCTTGATTGGAGAAGGGTCATTTGTGAGTCTGACTCATAGATTGTGATTGACTTGTTGAATAGAAATCAATTAGAGGATGTTAGCTGGCAGTTAGCTGTGGTGGTTAAACAAATCACCTGTCTTGGAAGAGTTCTAGATTCACTTACCTTCTACCATATCCCAGGGGAATGGAATAAGGTGGCAGATGGGTTAGCCAAGCGGGCTTCGGTGAGGACGGGGAATTCGATTGTGAATGATTGGGACAATTTTCCTGGGGATCTTGCTCAGGAGTTGGAGGATTTGGTCACATAAGACATGAGATGTTGCCTGGATATTGCTTGAGTGCTTGGATGGGTTTTTTTTCTCCCTTGGGGAATTATTGTACTTATCTGTCTTGTACTACTTTCTTTGATTAATAAAGTTTTTACCTCCCCTTTTTAAAAAAAAAATTATTACTTTAATAAAAGAATGTAACATGTTTCACTCGCTTTACTTCACAGTTGGCACTTACCAATTTTAATTGATACTATTTGGAAGTGAGAGGGTCAAGGACTCAAGGAGATTGTAGTGCACCATAAATTTTAATATCGATTGTACGATGCCACGAAGTCACTTAGTGCTAATCTTTGTATTCATCTTTTCTGGGTAAGTGAAATATAAAAAACACTTCATTCCTATTACTATTGTCCTTGAGACTTTAGCTTTTTCAATCTTGGGGTTTAGGGTTGAGTGTTTACAAGCATGTCTACCAACACTACTAGACTAAAAATTAGGAAAACCAAATAACGAGATAAAATTAGGAAACACCATGATATTTATGACCCTGTAATCTTTGGAAGGTTTACCTTAGCACTTAGATTTTCATTGGAGAATAAGGTATGTCAAGTGCAACCTGACCCAAAAAACCAATACCAATTAATAAGTTGACTGCACCATGGGTGGTTGGATTGGGATGCCTGATGTTCCTGAGGTTTTCCCTGGCCCTGAATTTATCATGGTCTATGCCCAGAATTATGATGAAAATAGAAAAGCAATAGTTATAAAAGATAGCCAGGAAGAAATATTTCCCATTAATGGAGAATATTTTGGCAAATTGTTGGGTTTTACCACTGAAGAATGTAGAAAAGTCCACAAAAACCTAGAAAAACTTGCTAGTACATATGAAGTAGTTAGTGAAAATGAAAAAACAAATTTCAAATCTTTAACATCAGATGGTACCCTACTCAATTAGAATCATAAGCCTCCTTATAAAATTGATATTTTTAAACCATGAGTTCAAGATGCTATTTCCATGCTAGTGTTTTGTCTTGGATTGGATAATAATAGTCAAGTGGATGCAAGCCTCCTTGAAATGGTATATAATATCCATCAATGCAATCCACCTGCTAAATACAGATTTCTTGAGCACATTGCAGAATCCATGCATGATTAGTTTTTAATGATTAAACGGAGTCAAAGTGAAGTTCCCAATAGAAAGACATTTAGATTCACAACCTACTTGTGGTATTTATTTCTAGTGTAGTTTGTTGGGATGTTTTAGGACAACAAGCTTCAGATTTAGGAAGATAAAAATGGACTACATGATTGGACCCATAAGATAAAGATGTATCATAATCAAAATAACTACAATCATTTTGTGGACTACTTTTTGGCTCCATTGTATCAAGCCATTACAAATACTCTAATGCCTAGATTGCCATAGTCTTGTAGAAATTGCATTCAACTACGAAAATAAATACAATTGGCTCACTAGTACTTCATGGAGGAATATATTGTCCTAAGATTTTATGGATCAGGAGTAGAGCCCCACAAACTTCCAATACATGTGATAGAGAGGGGTTTTGTATTGGAATACATATGGAAGATGGAGAGTACAGATCAACTATACTTTGTTAGTCAGCAAAAGAAGAGCATATTTCCTTACCTTTTTCATGTGGAGGGTTCACATTCGAGAGAAAAGCATTCACTGTGGCACATAAAATTTTTCAACTTTCTAAATTTAATGTTGGCTCTCACTGGCATTATGACCCATGTGACATGATTAAAACAAGGCTTGTGGCCAATAAGAATGCTCCAACTAGAATTCAACATGAAAGTAAACCCCTGCTAGAAATGTTGAGAAATAAGAATTCTTGGGATGAGGTCAGAAAAGTCATCGAAGAAACTGCTACTCAAAGAGGTATTTCTTTTGAAATATTGTCATTAAAAATAATGGGATTGTATCCAATTCTACAAACACAGAGAGATGCAAGGGTGGCACTAGAGAAAAGGAGATATAACAATTTCTACAGAAGAGCTACTAAAAAATCCATGTATACAAAAATTCTACAGACTCTAAGAGATGTTTGTATAGAGGAACAGTGGTCAAAATAAAAAATTAGTTCCTTTTGGTCTATGAGGAAGGATCTCGGTGATCCAAAAGCTGCTGCAGAATTTGAAGAAATCTCAAAAGATGAAGACTTCAATAAATTCTGGGATATATTGTATCCCACTTTCATTGAAGCAACTAATGTTGAAAGTGATGCTGAGGATGAAGACCAACCCATAGATCTTAGTGCTTATGCATTCAAAGCTCATATTAGTGAGACCACAAGAGAAACATATACTACATGTGCATCAATAGCCCAAAAATTAGGTTGTGAAGGTGGTGGTTTGGGGCCCACAAGACAAGGCATTTGGATGGTACTAGAGGTATACCCTAGAAAACCTAATTATCTTTGATTCAGAATTGGAGGTGATGAACAAGACAAAGGGCATACACATACAAATTAGGAGATTAGTTTTATTCTAGCTTTAAATCCTCAAAGTGAGATTCAATCACTAGAAGTACCACAAGGGTCTTCTGATCTGCATGTTTCTCATTCTTTTCCTACAGGAGATGGTGGACATTCTAGTGCTACTGGTGGCAAATCTTGCAATAGTATAGGTAATAGTAGTAGTAGTAGTGGTTAGCAAGAGCCACAACAACAAACTCAAAAGAGGCCAACAATAACATTAGATGATATTGTAGAAAAACTTAGAGAAGAAGGCCTTGTGAAGACTAAGAAGCAAAAGATTATGACAGGTTTAGATTCCACATCCACATCAAAGCAATTATTTCTAAAAGGCACCCCCCTCCTATCGTTAGTGTGACTGGGATAGGAATGGCTAATCCTCAACCTCAATTAATTAGAGATGCTACCAACACTACAACTACTCCTTCACCATTCAATTTTATGTCAAGTGCCATACATTCTGATTACAAAGCCGAGTTTGAAAAGAAAGTAAAAATATCTAAAAGACACAAGAAGCAAGTGCTAGAGATAGAGATTATTACAACTTTAGAGCCTACAACAACTAGGGTATTGTCTACATTTGACCCAAAAAATGAAAAAAATGGATTACATGATTATTGTGCCCAAAGTTCAAGATAAACTAGATGACCATATTGGTGCAGGAGCACATTCTCTATAGTGCAGGATCATCTTTTCTTTTATTGTCTCATAAGGCTCTTAAGCCATTTCATTTTGTAATAAGGGTCAATTTGGTCCCATGAATGTAATTGTGCAAGGCACACATGTAGTTTTGCTTGTATGAAGGGTAAACCAATGGCTAACTGATTTGAAAATCAGTTTGCACGGTTGGAGGGGATAACTGTTGTCTCTACATCTTCTTTAGAGGCAGGTTGTATGTCACACAGGGCAGAGAGAGAAGTGTGTATTACAACAAGTTCCTTTTCTGATAACTGAATAAAGAGAGTTCTGGGTATGATCTGTGTTGATTTTCTTGGTTGTTCTTAGTGATCTGATATCTTTATCCTGATTTTGTAAATAGAACCTAATCGGATGCTATCCGTCAATCCATAGTGACTATGTAGTGTGCAGACGGTGTAAAACCCACGGTTCCACAGTGGCTGGTTCGTAACCCAGGAGTAGGGTTTTGATTCATACATGGAGGCCCTTTCCTCTATCCACTGAAGCCCTGTATAGTAACAGTGGGATGGGGGAAAGATTTCTCACGTTTGTTGTTGTTGAATTCTTACCCAGGAAGCCAGTGAACTCAGTCAAGTTCGACTAGACATCATCATGTGGCTAGTCGGGAAATCGGAGTGAAATTGGATAGTTTTGATGTGGGATCAGATTGCTACAAGTGATCGAGGGTTTGATAAATGAAACGGCGAAATTCCATTGTTCTGTCGAAGGGAGTTCTGGTTCGGCGCCTCTGAACGGTTGGAGATCCATCGGCGTGAAAGGCTCTCCGTCTTGCCGAAGATTGGTATAGTGCCGGAGACACATACCTTTGTGTTCGCATCGGTGAGAGAAACGATATCGGGCTAAGGAAAATATACCTAGCCGACGGTATAAAGTTTCACCGATCGGTGAGACATCCTCGGAGTGTTGCCGATAAAGAGTATCGGCGTGAGGAACCTTGTCGGGGGCAGCCGAAGAAGTCACGGCGACCGTTAGAGTCCCACCGATAGAAGTTCATCGGAAGGAGTTCGAGAAGTCTCAGCGACAAAGGACTCGTCGGAGTGAGATGAACCATCGGGACTACGAACCGGAGTCTTACCGAAGCAGGAGGTCTGGCCGATGGGCCTGACGATATCGGCGAGAGACAAAGCGTCGGTGTAGGTGAAAGAAGCTTCACCGAAGGAAGAAGTCTGGCCGACAAAGAGTGGTCATCGGTGTGACGAAGGAAGAAGTCTGGCCGGAGGAATTTTATCGTGGTCCGATAGTATGAGGTGTTGCCGATAGGCAACTAACCGTCACGGAGTTTATCGGTGAGAACTTAGCCATCGGGATATAACAATAAGACCCGGCCGATAGTTCATGTCTCACCGATAGAGAAGTCATTCTTGGCTTCGGAGAGACATTGGGATACCTCTTGCCGATAGAGAAGATATAGTCAAATCATCATCCGCTTCTGCCGGGCACTCTGCATCACATATGCAATGCTCTAACTATGAGGTGAGCACCATCCAAGTGGACTTTTTTGGAATGAAAAATTCTAACAAAATTAATGTATCAAAAAGGAACAACGAAGTGGTGTACACATCATTGCTAAAGCAAGAGAGAGAAAAAAAAAGGTATGGTTGTTTTTAATTTCCTCATAACCTTGTTGAATATATTGTCTAAAAATCAGAGTTGTAATATAGATAGGTCACAAGTTCAAGTAATTAAGTTAAAACAGAAGGAAAATATATTCAGTGATGTTAATTTCATTCATATTTCTCATTTTCATTTGACTTTGTGATTTACATAATAGGTTGCAGAATCAAATAGAAAATTTACAAGCAAACATAGCAAATGAAAAAGCTAAGAGGAAAGTAGTAGAGAGCAAGACAAAAGAATTAGAGAAAAAGATAAAAAACTCTAACTCTGCATCTACAAGTGAAGTGAATAAACAAAAATAGGTGAAAGTGAATAAACTGAAGAAAATGTTAAGTGAAAGTAAAAAAAATATGATATTGAAAAAGCCAATTTAGAAAAATTAGAACAATCCTTGATTAAAGCCAATGTCAACTGCAGGAAGCAGAAAAAGTAGGATAACTGTGGGAAGAAATTTGGAGAGAGAGAGAGAGAGAGAGAGAGAGAGAGAGAGAGAGAGAGAGAGAGAGACTTTGAAAATTTTTAGATAAAACTGAAGAATGCAGAAAATGAAAGAAAATCCTCCCAAAATAAAGTATCTAAATTTTATAGAAACACAATGGTTTATAATAAACATAACCTTTGAGAGAAAATAATGAAGAAGATTGATGATTTGTCTAAAATGTTTGAATTCGTTGATGATCTACTATTATGTAGTAATACAATCAAATAATACATTGCTGAAAATGGAGACATGGCAACTTCAAGACAGTAAGATGCAAACAAAATTTTTCAATTAATCTACATAGCTAGTGGTGAAGAATTGGAATCCAAAGGAATTCAAAACCATATTGATGCCACAATAAAGGCCTTATCTATCATTGAAAAATCTATGAATCTAGAACAAGCAAAGGATCTTTTGGAACAAGATGCATTATTGACAAAGATGCAAACAAAGGAAGAATACTTGAAAAATCTTAGTTTGTTGGTGGCTTTTGACCTATCATATTGATACATTGGAAAGGCTGCTTTCACAAATAATATGGAGGATAAAATGAAGTTAGATAAGGACCAGTTTCCTCAAACTCTTGATGAGGTAACCTTTTTAAATTCTTTCACACCACTAATAACCTTGAATGTAACTTTGAGTGATACATTCAAGTTAACTATATCAGTTATAAAATGTTAGTGCACTTACAACTTGGTCACCATGGGTTAATAAAAATTACACTTCCATCAGATGAAGAGTGGAGCACTCTACAAAAGCTGATAAAATGATTTAGTAATATGTGTTTCCAACAAAGCATTATGTAGAGTTGGTGTTGAGCAAGTTATTGTACATTGTAAATGTAATAGTTCAATGTATTCCTTTGGACCTACATTCAAAAATCAATATAATACTGAAATCCATTTATGTGTTCAAATTATCTGTATTATTTAATTACCTACTTCAAGAAAACTCTAGTTTCTACATACCCATTAAATATTTGCTAATGGTGTATATTAATATGCTATTGTTGTTGATTATTATGCAATGCAATAAAGGAAAACCAATGAAATACTATTGTGGTTATAGAGAAGAAAAATTAATTTGCATTTAGTTGAATGCTTGTAAAACTTATTAGTATCACACAATAATAATATGAAAATATTAAATTTTTATATCTAAAATGAAGAATGTACATCATTGATAGACAAATAAAATGTCATCAACAATATTTTGGAGTTTGGAATATGAAATACAATATAAATGCCTAGTAACTACTAAATCCCTTCAAATTGCCAAATCATCTCATCATCCTAATTCTCCTCCCTCTGACCATGATATCCAATGTCATCTTGGTCATGTTCTTCATTTTCTTTTATCTCCATATCTCCACTTAAGAGCCTCTCATCAACAACACTACCACTAAATGTGGTACTGGTATTCATTGCACATCACTGTCATGTGTGCTATTATTGTTTGAAGTGTTGCATAACCCTTTTCTTTCACATAAGGACCTCCAGATTGTGAGTGCCCTATCAAAAGGAAAATTCTGGATATCATGCCTAGTTGTATACATTCTCAAGCAATTTTCCAAATTCTTGTCAAGTTTATTTCTTATCTTTGATTTCAATAGCCCCAATGCACTAAAAACTTTCTCATCCTCCACCAACCCCAATATCATGCTTTGACATAAATCAACAAGCTAAAAAAAATATGATAATGCATCATGCAATATTTTTCTTTAACTTAATGTTGTCTGAAGCTTTGTTATCAATCCATCTTGGTGGGGAGCCTCCATGAGTTTAAATTGTTCCTTCATTGAAGTTGCAAATCAACTTGATTGAGCTTTGTAAGTTTAGTTTTATTTAAAATTCCTTCTATTTGTTGTCCATCGAATTCTATACTTTTGCAAAAATGATTTATTAAGGTCTTTATCTTGTTGTAAAAATCACTTGGTTGATAGTTGACCCAATATTGAGGATACACTATAGACATGGCTTCAAGTAGTTCATCATGAGGGAATCGATCTCTAATCTTTGAGGAAAGAGATTTTGCAATAATCTTTAAAGTAGTACTTATAGAATTAATAATCTTGTCAAAAGCTTCCTTGAAACATGTTCTTCTCTAATAGTGTGCCTGACCTTGTTAAAACAGTGTATTGGTATCTCAAATCCCTTTACAGAGACACATAACTCCCCACTATCATTAAACTGTAAAAAATTAGCAAGATTGGTCACTTTTGTTATCAAGTGCTAGCTGCTAAATTTTGGACTTATGAAGGACTAGTCTGATAGATATAGATTATCGAGGGTCATGCATATCATTCGACAAAGTCTAGTATATTCACAAATATACATAGTTCTTTCTTGGGATTTTTCACAAGCATGTTCATTTCCTCTAGCATGGGAAGAATACCAACTAAAAAAGAGGAGTTTCTCTCTATCACTTAACCTATGTAAGAGGTTAGGAGCCCTATCAACTATGAAGCGATTGTCATACATTACACCAATCAAGGATTGATATTCTGCTAAAACTCTTTTTGTTGGTTCATGCAAGGAGTTCCATCTGGTATCAACATCCTTAAGAATCTTGTTTCCTACTGTTATTCCCTCAGCAAAATGTTGAAATTCCAAAAACCGTTTGGGACTTCGGAAGAAGTATGAGTAGAGCTCGCAGACTAGATCTTCAACTTTTGATATTGTAGGAAACTTGCTCACCATTTTAAATGCTAAATTCATTTTGTGGACCATGTAGTGAATGTCAATCATGTATGGTGAAATAGAAGTTTGTAGATTTACACACAAACCATTCCTATGACCTTCCATTACTGAAGCTCCATTTGCCCCTACACACACCAACTTTTTGGCAATTGTGCAATCATCCATACCTCCAATTTCATTCAAAGATTTTTTAACTATCTAAAATAGATTTTGTAATGTTGCATTCTCCTTCATTTTATAAATAGAGAGTAGATGATGTTGGTGGACATGATTTGCCACAGTATATACATGCATACATACCTAAGAAGTATTATCTATTGTTGTAACTTCATCTAGAGATAATGCAATAAAAGTTGACTCCTGTAAATCATATTTTTCCAGATCAGTAAGAAAACTTGTCCATTCCCATCCACTATTTATTGACCAATGTGTGTTGGGAAAATTAGGAACGCCCACAAAATATAATAAACTATTATATTCTGGGTAGTCTGTCATAGGATGCCCTCTGGTCAAAATATGAAAAACAACACTCAATTGAATGGTTTTTTCCATTTGTGCTTCTCCCATCATCTTTTCAAATTGAGCTTCAATTGAACCTCCACCTGCATGAATCTTCGCCTTTGTTTGCATATACGAATCATACTTGAGGGAATTCTTTACATGAATACATTCTTCCTTTGTTTTCGATCTTATCATTGATTTTTCCTATCCATCTATGATTTGTTTTTCATAAACTTTGCCAATGTGTTTTTCTATGTTTTCAAGTTTTAGCTGCAACCTCTTGTCTTTATGATATTTCCAACAATAAATGTTACACTTGCATTCTGTGGGAGGTTTATCTTTGTTTGCATTCTTCACTAGTTCAATGAATGGGAATTTTGACACCTAATCAATCTAAAAACTCCTTGAGATTTCCCACTCACGCCCCTTTTTTGATTTGGCTTTTCTTTTCCCCTTGTGTGTGTTAGTGCCTGCATAAAATTCAGATTTCAAGCATTTAAATTTGCAGGCACTTTTCAAGAAATTCCTACGTCTGTTGGCCTTCACATTTTTATGCATGTATCTTTGTATATGCATCACTGCTTGTATGTGTCTTTGTATGTACAAGTGCAAATGTACATTGGCGGGCGCAAAAAAGGAGTTAAATTGGCTTCAGAATGGAGAAAAATGGTTGTATGTATCTTTGTATGCATATCAGGTTGCATGTGCATCGAATATTCCATCACAGATTCTGGGAATATTCCATGCTTGTATGTAAGGGTTTGCATGTATATTTTGCATGTATGTTTGATATACAACGGGCAGATACAATGGCGATATGCAAAGGAAACATACATCGCCAAGATACAAGCATGAATGTACATCGCAAAGATGCAAGGGTCATATACATTTGCCACATACAAAGGAAATATACAAGTGGATAGATGCAGGGTAGACGCGACCAAGGAGTTAACTGCGTTTGTAAAAAAGGTGGAATCCATGGTTGTATATTGGGATTGCATGTTCCCAATATACATTCAGACATACAACGAAAAGATACAAAAGAAATGTGCAAGCAGGTTGCAGTCAAAGTCAAAGATGTTCAAATACATGATGGGGCCCGCATGGTTGTATGTTCTGTGGGTTGTATGTTTATGCCATATACAATGCTGATATGCAAAGAGAAAAACATACAACCCACACGCGAACAGAAAATGTGTTGTAGCGGATAAGTGGTTGAGGTCCGCGGGTTCTATATGGCACATTGTATATGTGATATACAATGCAGGATACATTGAGGTCAATACAACACAGATTTCAAAGGTTATTCAAATCTACCTCATAAGTATGTTGAGATCTACATTGTATGTATATTGCACTTATATGTGCAATATACAAAAGCAATATGCAAAAGGGGGAGATACAAGCCAGACTCCAAAATTTTCCAATCTGCCTCATAAATGTAAATGGAATCTGCGGCTTGTATATTGCATTTGTATATGCAATATACAAGGCATTATTCAAAAGCAAACATACAAGGCCCGGACCTGATAGTGATTGCAATCTGTTTCATAATGTTTTGGGGTCCTCCTTGTATGTAAGGTGATTGTATGTGCATAAAATCTTGTATGCAACCACATATGCAAAGGAAAATACATTGGCTCGTCGGCGAGAGGATATGTATCAGCGGATCATGCAAGGATCATCCCGATGGCCGATGAACATACAAATGCACAATGATAGTGATCCAATTAGCGGTTGCCACATGTTCAAAAGCCGTTGTATGTATATTCTTTTGCATTTAGAAATATTTGAAGGCATGAAGGGCAAAAAAGAAAAATGTATGTTGCGATATGAAAAGTCAAAGGAGAGAAAATACCTGCGTGGCATGATTCTATTGGCCGATGGATTTTTAGAGCGATTTGGGGCCATTGATCTCAGCGGTAAGATGGAAATCGACGGCCCTATTTCAAACTTTCAGAATGCGAAGGGATTTCTTTGTATCTGCAGCTGCGTCCCAAGCAGGAAAAGTTCTTGAACATGCAATTGTTTCATTTCTTGAGGCTGCGGGTAGGTTGGCCATTAATGGTGAAGTTTGCAAGAAGTATGGGTCTGATTGACCGGCCAACTACCATATTTGATGAGAAAACCTTCAGTCAGTGGCTCACATCCTGATTTCACCTGCTCTCCTTTCTTCTTCTACTGGGAGCATTAAATGTTTTAGGCACCTTTCTCATGGTGTGCTGCATCTGGTAAAATTTTGAGTTGACCATTGTACTGAATGCTGAGTGCACATTCTTGCATATATGCAAACTATGTTACTCATTAGAGGGGTGGTTGAAGACTTGGGCAATTTTTTGGGAAAATAACAAAAACAAAGCATTTCCTAGCTGTTTTATCTCTATTGGAGTTTATGAGTTGTATTTTGAATGCATGTTGCACATATTTTCAGTTTCATTGTCATTTTATGTGAAAAATGCTTCACTGCATGTGTTTAGTTGTTTGTCTCCATTTGTTGTATGCATCCCTTCTTTTGAATCTGGTTGCTAAGGGTTCCTCAGATTCTAGAATACAGATTTATGTATTGCATGCTTGATCTCTAACTTCCATTCAAGGAGTGGATTAAACTGTTTTAGGTCAAGTATGAAGAAGAATGTGTCAGATGGGATATGTGTAAGTAGAGGCAGTGAAATATTCAATTTTGGGTGGTGTTTGTAAGGCAAATACCAATCCTAACCCCTCAAAACTTGAATGCTAGGTGCAAATCATTCACTTGTATACGTCTAGTTGACTCCTTGCCCTGAGATAGGCACTGGTCTGCTTCTGGTGTAGTAGTTATGATCTAAAACCCCCTGTCTTGCATCCAAAACATCAAAACAAATCCTTCCATATTTCCAACCTGTTAGTTGTAGGAGTAGAAATAGGATCCCTGCATACTCTCATCCTAAACCAGCTAGATATGTTAAGGAACATTGCCAGCCTAGTGACTTATCATGCAAATCTTGGTCCTAAAATGAGAGTATTATGCCTGTTCTGAAAAATCTAAATCTTTGTGTCATTGGGCGAGTCAAGTTTAAATCTTTAGCTATAGGGATACCCCCCTTGGTGCGGAAGAACCAGAAGTGAAGGGGAGACAACTCACATAACCTCCTGTATTAGTTGGCTGAATCTGCCTGTGTATTGGAATTGGCAAACCCTCTACAGATTCAAAAAGAAACCCCAACAAAATGGAGACTCTATTGGGGAGTTGAATTAAGAGATATATTTTTGGCCCATCTGAGTCACCAACAAAGTGGCAACTCTGCTAGGGAATTGAAGTGGAAGTCTATCTTGCAATCCCTGGTGAATTCTTGCCCATCTGAGTCACCAACAAAGTGGTGACTCCACTGGGGAGTTGATATCTAGATCTTTCATGTGAATAGTGGGCTCTGTTGGTGGTATGAACTCAGAAAAATATTTGTTCTTTGATGAGCTTTCAGTTGTTTGAAGGTTTTTATCCTCTTTGGAGAGGTGGCAACTCTGCAAAAATTTTAGTGCACATGAAAGGTTGATGTATGTTGTTGTGATAAAAAATTCTCTGTTCAAGACTTCAGCGTCTAGATGAGAAAAGGTACATGGCTTCTTCCCACTTGTATTTTTTGTTTTACTGCATAAGTTAAATGCCAAGGGGAAGCCTTAGGTCTTAGGCAGACATAAGATGTCTGAAAGTGAAATTTATATGAATCCAAATATGTATTCACCCATACTTAGCCAAGAGGGGGATGAAATGTTGTGTAAAAAGATTGAAGAGATAAAGAATAGGTTGATATCCTTAGAGGCTAGGCAAGCTCAGTTAACTAGTAATAATGTTGTGTCTGCCAGCCAAAGTGTTAAACCTCTTGTCAGCTCTTTTGATCCTCTGTATGACCAATTAGATTTGTCATGAGTTGACTATAAAGTTGAAAGTATGCCTGCTCAGATTTACAATCAGATGCCTAGATTTAGTGGACACAATGTGTGTGATGGGGGTGTACATATCTAAAAATTTCATAGCTTTATGGAGAAAAACTCATTTAGAGATGAGGATATGTGGATGAGGTTTTTTGTTAGATCCTTTGGTGCTAGAGCTAGAGATTGGTATTTGAGCTTTCCAAAGAGATCCTTTGCCTGTTGGGATGAACTTGTTGACTGTTTTAGAAAAGAATTTGCAAGAGAACCTGCTAATCTTGTTGCAAGATTAATGGAAATTAGAAGATAAGATGAAGAGCCCAGTATTGATTTCAGTCATAGATTTGTAGTTGCCCTTTCACAAATACCTGAAGCCTTCAGACCTGATACTCCAGCCTACATTGGCATATACTTTGAGGCTTTTGAAAAGGGGTCTAGTGCAATGTTGAGGGAATTCAAGATAACAAGTGTGCATATGGCATACACGTTTTTAGAAAATATAGAAAAAATGAGAAATGAACACATGCAGAATTCCCTGTCCACAGGCTTTGGTATGAATAACAGTTGTATAACTGTAAATGACCAAGTGATCATGGCATCATTTGAAGATAAATGTGAAAATGAAAATATAAAAGTTGAGAATGCTGCTATGTTTGAACATAATGCTGATAACAATGCTCAACTGAATTGTTCACCAGTTAAGAATGCTAATGAGAGGATCAATGATGACTCCCAATGCAAGGTTGAGGTATCTGGTTCTGAAAACAATGGTGAGGTTATGGACAGCAATAAATACTTGTTTGAGTGGGTTTGTGGGGATGATTGTGAGTATTGTGCTCAAGATAGAGAAGAAATAAGCAAACAAAGGAACAATTCCATGTTTGAATCATTGCCTTTTATTTAGACACATGGAGATCATGAAGAGCAATCAGAGATTGAAACAAGTGTTAGTGCTGAGCATAATTGTTTTTTATTTGATTATAGTTTTGTTTATGACACACAGTCTGGTACTCTTCCACACAAGGAATTCATTGGTGTATGTGACAATGAAGATGCATGTTTGGCTACCCACGAACCAGTGGCATACTATGATGAAGCTGAAACACTTGGATCAACCTTTTTTGATACATATGATGAGGAGGATCTGTTTGAGTATGGTGGCAATCAAGGTACTATTATGGATAAGGATTCTGATTTTCATCCTGATGAAAGAGAGACCAACATATATCATGAAGGCTATTGCAGAGAGGTGCCAGAGTCTGAGCCATTCTTGTTTGCTATAGCTGATGATTGTTTGCATGAGGTGCACAAATATGAATGTGAAAGCTTCTTCTTTGATATGCTAGCATATGATGAAATGAGGCCTGATGATCCTAGCTATGTGGTGGACTTTGAGGGCTTTCAATTTTTGGTCTAGCTGGGAGATCATTCTACAATGCATATTGCTAATATAGATGATGATAATTGTTGTATGTCATATGACAATGCATTGTTTGATGAATATGACATTCACATGTTGCTTGATGCTGAAGGTTGTTTGCATAGGGTTGATAGAGGCAGTGCTAACAGAAGCAAGCTCAATGAGATGTTTGAATATGCAAATGACAAGATTTGTTTGTGGGCAGACAATCGCAGTGTCTTCAGGCTTGATCCAGAGAAATCAAAAGAAAATTAGATATTTGACAAAGGAAAATATTAGTTTTTCCTTTTTGGTGGCCCTGGGGCCACCAAGTAAATTTTAAAAAGTGTGATTTGTGATGCAGGTTGGTGCAGTGTTTAACTCCGTGCCCAATGGATAAGGGACTGGTATGCATCCCAGAGATCTACAGTTCTCGCCATCCCTGCAAGAGGCATGCGTCCCAGACAGAGCCAATGTTAGTGCCTGCATAAAATTCAAATTTCAAGCATTTAAATTCACAAGCACTTTCCAAGAAATTCCTAAGTCTGTTGGCGTTCACATTTTTATGCATGTATCTTTGTATATGCATCGCTGCTTGTATGTGTCTTTGTATGTACAAGTGCAAATGTACATTGGTGGGCTTGAAAAAGGAGTTAAATCAACTTCAAAATGGAGAAAAATGGTTGTATGCATCTTTGTATACATATCGGGTTGCATGTGCATCGAATATTCCATCACATATTCTAGGAATATTCCATGCTTGTATGTAAGGAATTGCATGTATATTTTGCATGTATGCTTGATATACAATAGGCAGATACAATGGCAATATGTAAAGGAAACATACATCGCCAAGGTACAAGCGCAAATGTACATCGCAAAGATGCAAGGGTCATATACATTCGCCACATACAAATGAAATATACAAGCAGATAGATGCAGGGTAGACGCGACCAAGGAGTTAACTGCATTTGTGAAAAAGGTGGAATCTGTGGGTTGTATATTGGGATTGCATGTTCCCAATATACATTCAGACATACAACAAAAAGATACAAAAGAAATGTGCAAGCAGGTTGCGGTCAAAGTCAAAGATGTTCAAATGCATGATGGGGCCCACATGGTTGTATGTTCTGTGGATTGTATGTTTATGCCATATACAATGCCAATATGCAAAGAGAAAAACATACAACCCGGATGCGAAAAGAAAATGTGTTGTACTGGATAAGTGGTTGAGGTCTGCGGGTTGTATATGGTGCATTGTATATGAGATATATAATGTAGAATACATTGAGGTCAATACAACGCGGATTTCAAAGGTTATTCAAATCTGCCTCATAAGTGTGTTGAGATCCACATTGTATGTATATTGCACTCGTATGTGCAATATACAAAAGTGATATGCAAAAGGGGAAGATACAAGCCAGACTCTAAAATTTTCCAATTTGCCTCATAAATGTAAATGGAATCTGCAGCTTGTATATTGCATTTGTATATGCAATATACAAGGCATTATGCAAAAGAAAACATACAAGGCCCGGACCTGATAGTGATTGCAATCTGTTTCATAATGTTTTGGGGTCCGCCTTGTATGTAAGGTGATTGTATGTGCATACAATCTCGTATGCAACCACATATGCAAAGGAAAATACATTGGCTCGTCAGCGAGAGGGTATGTATCGGTGTCTCATGCAAGGATAATCCCAATGGCTGATGAACATACAAATGCACAATGATAGTGATCTAATCAGTGGCTGCCACATGTTCAAAAGCAGTTGTATGTATATGCTTTGCATATACAAAGATTTGAAGGCATGAAGGGCGAAAAAGCAAAATGTATGTCGCAATATGAAAAGTCAAAGGAGAGAAAATGCCTACGTGGCATGATTCTATTGGCCAATGGATTTTTAGAGTGATTTGGGGCCGTTGATCTCAGCGGTAAGATGGAAATCGATGGCCCTATTTTAAACTTTCAGAATGTGAAGGGATTTCTTTGTATCTGCAGCTGCGTCCCAGGCGAGAAAAGTTCTTGAACATGTAATTGTTGCATTTCTTGAGACTATGGGTAGGTTGGCCATTAATGGTGAAGTTTACAAGAAGTATGGGTCTGATTGACCGGCCAACTACCATATTTGATGAGAAAATCTTCAGTCGGCGGCTCACATCCTGATTTCACCTGCTCTCCTTTCTTCTTCTGCCGGGAGCATTGAATGTTTTAGGTAACTTTCTCATGGTGCACTGCATTTGGCAAAAATTTGAGTTGACCATTATACTAAATGCTGAGTGCACATTCTTGCATATATGCAAATTGTGTTACTCATTAAAGGGGTGGTTGAAGACTTGAGCAATTTTTTGGGAAAATAATGAAAAATAGAGCATTTCTTGGCTGTTTTATCTCTATTGGAGTTTATGAGTTGCATTTTGAATGCATGTTGCACATATTTTTAGTGTTATTGTCATTTTATATGAAAAATGTTTCACTGCATGTGTTTAGTTTTTTGTCTCCATTTGTTGTATGCATCCCTTCTTTTGAATCTGGTTGCTAAGGGTTCCTCAGATTCTAGAATACAAATTTATGTATTGCATGCTTGATCTCTAACTTCCATTCAAGGAGTGGATTAAACTATTTTAGGTCAAGTATGAAGAAGAATGTGTCAACTGGGATATGTGTAAGTAGAGGCAGCTAAATACTCAATTTTGGGTGGTGTTTGTAAGGCAAATACGAATCCTAACCCCTTGAAACTTGAATGCCAGGTGTAAATCATTCACTTGTATATGTCTAGTTGACTCCTTGCCCTGAGATAGGCACCAGCCTGCTTCTGGTGTAGTAGTTATGATCCAAAACCCCCTGTCTTGCATCTAAAACATCAAAACAAATCATTCCATATTTCCAACCTGTTAGTTGTAGGAGTAGAAATAGGACCCCTGCATACTCTCATCCTAAACCAGCTAGATATGTTCAAGAACATTTCCAGCCTAGTGACTTATCATGCAAATCTTGGTCCTAAAATGAGAGTATTCTGCCTGTTATGAAAAAGCTAAATCTTTGTGTCATTGGGCGAGTCAATTTTAAATCTTTAGCTATAGGGATACCCCCCTTGGTGTAGCAAAACTAGAAGTGAAGGGGAGGCAGCTCACATAACCTCCTATATTAGTTGGCTGAATATGCCTGTGCATTAGAACTGGCAAACCCTCTGCTGATTCAGAAAGAAACCCCAACAGTGTGCACTTGTAGGATCTTCATCTTCATTGATTTCTATAACTTCATTAACTTTATTATGATTTGTTGAGTTTGATTTATTCATATTATCATTCATGCTACCTTGGGTATTCCTAGAACATCATCTGTGGCATTCTCATCATTCCCAGTACATTGGGTATTCTCTGTAACATCATCTGGGGCATTGTCATCATTCTTGCTACCTTGGGTATTCCCTAGAATATCACTCGTAACATTATGATGCAAGTCAATAGATGGTATAGGTTCTGATGTTGTAGCTCCATCAAATGGAGCACCAACATTGCCAAAGTATGACTTTCTATTTCTCCATTTTGATGGCCCTAACCTCCCTTCACCACCCTCAAACAACTTCTTCTTGCCTGACATCTCTCACAAATTAAAAGCTACAGAAAAAAATGTCATTTTGTTCAAGAAGGAATTGTTAGAAATGAAAACACAACTGTCCAAATGGAAATCTAATTCAAATATTATTTCTGCAATCTTAAACTGTGTATTACTAATGGAGATTGTAACATGCAAATGAAAATATGCAAACCTAGAACCATGCAAAATAGAGAACTGAACACAACACAATGTTTATGTGGAGAACACCCTTGCGGGTAAAAAAATCCACCAGGAAAGAGGCACAAGCTTGTATTAATCTATAAAAAATTTGTACAATACAATCACTACCCAACCCTCTCCACCAGTCTTCAACCTGGTAGTATTCCGGCAGCACCTGAGTACCAAAAATCTCACATGCATCAACAAATACAATGGAAAATATTTATAGAGGAGTTTTCCCTCTAATTTGGGTGTTCATTTTCTCTCTCCTCCAACAACCCCACATGCAAGCATTAAAATGGTGTTAACATGTGTTGGTTAACAGATTTGTCACCTAACTCTATATACTCATGCCCGAACAAGTGACAAATGAAATCAATAGTTGAGCCCAATATATTGGTGTTTTACACAGGGTCTCTGCTTATTTGACAAGGTGTAGCTACCTTCAACAAATTTTCTAATGAATAAAGAACTCAAGATTGCTTTTAACTAGAAAGCAATGAAGGTAAATTCATAACTCAATCTAGGAGTTCAAAGACTTCTAGCCTCCCAACATACATCGACAACGTACCACACACACACACACAAATATATATATATATATATATATATATATATATATATATATATATATATATATATATATATATATATTCACCACCTCAAATGATAAATCAAAAGATAAACTATTCTCAACAGTGAGCAAGATTTATGAATATCCAACCACCCACACACATGAATATCATTAACAATAGCAGCAACACATTCGACTTAAGAAGAACATGAATCCAAATAACCACAACACAAAGTCTATGATCACCTGAATCTCCACTGCATTAACTTATATTGCATATATCAAAGTAGCTAAAAATAGAATTAACTATCACCCTTGCAAGACAAAGTTTGTCCAAAGATCTAGAATTTGACTAGCTATCTAGAATTTATAACTGTCTTTAAAAACATAAGGGCTTCTTGAAACAACCAATTAAAAGATGTTAAACAATAATTATAATAAAAGGGCCCTCCAGAGCCAATAGTTTTAGAGCAAATATGAAATAACTAAAAGCATAAAATTTGAAATCAATTGAGGATTTGTAAATCCCCATTGCCATCATCCTCCTCATCCATCTCTTCATCTTCCTTTGACTGTTCACCTTCTCTAGTGACACTTTGCACCGCTTGAGGTACCTGTGCTTGTAACCTGGCTTTATATGCTCTATACTTGTTGATGACTGGTGTTAATGACATGCTTGGTGGAGATCCTGTCATACTGATGTGACACTTCTTCATGACTACCCTGTCAGAGTCTATCACCTTATGATGCATTTCATCGATGCCATTTTTGCAATTGTTGATATAGGCTACCAATTTAGAGAGTTTACCCAACGAATCCCCTAAGACCGTATCATAATTCACTACTTCCTCCGTTACCACTATCTTGAAATTTTGTTTAATTACTTTGACATCCAAGAGTTTCTCATCGTCGAACCCGTTA
This sequence comes from Cunninghamia lanceolata, assembly GCA_027924645.1. Taxonomy (NCBI): domain Eukaryota; kingdom Viridiplantae; phylum Streptophyta; class Pinopsida; order Cupressales; family Cupressaceae; genus Cunninghamia; species Cunninghamia lanceolata. Next base: position 661,704 of record BSBN01001694.1, on the reverse strand, counting down.
GCCTCTACCCCCAGAGCAGCGAAATCCTTTTTGATTCTCATCATCTCCTTGTAAAAGACTACAATGGCTTTCCCCATCTCCTCTTCTGCTGCAGCTATGTTACAAAGTTTCTATTCTATTGCACCAACCCACACAGCTGTATCTAGCTCCCCAGAATTAGCTATAACTTCTCCAGCCATCAAGACACTAGGATCCACGTTGGCTGTCTCTTGTATTTCTTTAGAAGCTATATTTAGACTATGGTGGTCACTTCAACCTTTTTCAAATTGTACTATCAAAACCTCCCTTTTAGCATGTACGGAATCAAACAATTTCATTGCCTCCTCAATAAAAATGAGACCATCAAAAATAATCCTATCAACCCATTGATCCATAGCCTTCCTTAGGGATAGAGAAGTTTTAACTTGTTGAAGTAAATTTGAATCAAGGGTACGGATCTTGACATCTAAGCAGGTCTCAGTTGAGGGTGTTATTATTTCAGCAATTGAATTAGCAAAAGACGACAAGGAACTTACATGTGCTAATAGTTTTGAATTTTCTTCTTGCAATCCTTTTACTCTTTTAGAGATATTATCAACCGAATATTGGACATGATACAAATCACCCTTAGTCGTTGATAGTCCCAGATCCACTTGACTTACTCTGAAATCAGCTTCTATTACTTCATCTTCATTCTTATCTACCAGTGGGTCTGTAATCTCTAGAAACTGGTTTCCTAAGGTGGCATCAGTCACTACCCTAGACATTCTCTTTGCATGCTTGGGTTTGGGAACCATTTTCAATAAAATGGCAACAATATCAACACCCTCATCAGTGAGAAGAGTGTATCTCTTCTTCTTCTGAACTACCTTTTTCAACCAGTTTGGAGATGGGGCTGACACATTAGTAGCATTGGAAGTAGCAACTACAGGCACAAGGTGAGAATCTTGTTACATTAATTCTCTTTGTTGTGGGGAATTCAACGGGCTGAGTAAAGAGTGCAACAAATTATCCTCACTAATTTGAGAGAAAATGAAAGAATCAAAATCACTTACATGATTGTTAGGTTGGGGCACATGGTTTGCTTTGGATGACAAAGCAACCAATCTGGTATTTCTCTTCACTATCTAGACATCCTTCTCACAAGTGGTCTTCACTTTTCCAGTTTCTTCAGGTGCCCTCTCATCATCACCATTTGATTGTGAGTAGACTCTATGGATAGTCAGGTCCAAACTGGATGATTTTTTGTATGAACAGCCTGAGATCTGGCTTGATTCTAAGAGGCTGAGTCCCTTGGTGTCATGGAGCCAACACGCTCCTTGACCTTTCCTTTTAACAACTTTTCTATCCTTCTCAACACATGCAAAGAAAGCAATATAATATCAGTGACTTCTTTTTCAGGCCATCTTATAGGAGGCATGGGTTCCCTTGACACCACATCATAGCCTTCATCTAACATATCTGAAAAATCATCAGTCATATCAGGAACCTGGATGTTCAGCTTGAAGGCATGAACTTGATCTACAGTTAGTCTCATCCACTTTATTCTCTAAACTTCCCTCTCATCAACACAATCCTCCCAAAAATCCTTGACTTGAGGTTGGTGTGAATAAGAACCACCTCCATGCATGTTTTCCTTTATAAAATTCTTACTATCAAAGGACACATGAGGGAACCAACTATGAAGACTGAACTTAGACAATAACTTGTCAAGATTTTGGGGACCATCATTACATTCATAGGAATAAAAAGACAAAGACACAGGAAAAGAATACCCTTTTCTTTTCATAGTTTGGTATTTAACATTCACGACTGCCATTTGGTAGCATAACTCCAGCAACAACAAATAGTCAGAAGGGTATCGAGGCAATTTTAAAGGGGCATTTTTCAAAACCCCTGATTCTCAAATAGGAGAAGCGGTCAAATTGTATATAAAAACTTCCAAACTTCATTATCAGGGTAGATGCTTTCACTGAAAACCTTTTCTCTATTGAGCCATCAATTTTCTTAGCTAACATCATAGAAAAATCATCATTAACACGCCTAAAGTCTTTCATACCTTCATTCTTCTGCAATTGGGGGAAAATCTAATACACAGGTGTACTTGCCATAGGACTCCCTTGAATCCTCAAACTAGGCCAAGCAGCCTCTCTTTGAGCCAATATATAGACTAGCTGGGAGCACATTTGGAAGCTCACATTTCTTGTAAAATTGGTTAGCTGTTCATGTAAGCATTCACTGATAATCTTCGGCCAGTTGATACGATGGTCTCCACAAATCAATAGGATAAATCTGCACATCCAAAAGTCAAAAGCATCTTACTCGGGGCTCCCAACCACTATGTTTAGTGGAGTTATCATATCTAAAATTTCTTCTTTGAAATGGCTCCTTTTCAAACTGGTAGGAAGCTGAGACTTACCAGTCTTCTCAATTTCTAACCAATGCTTAGCAACATAGGTACGACACCAATCTTTTCTTCCATTGTAATAATTCTAGGCTGAAGACACTGTAACATCAGCATTGTCCTCATATTCTTCTAAATTCAGGGCCGGAGCAACAGATTCAGAGTCAATTTTTGCAACCACCACAGCACTGGAGGTCCTTATTTCTTGGGAATCTAGAAAATACCCATTAGCACATGCAACCATCAACTTGGAACAATGTACAACATGCGGGAAACCACCAGCTTTATCCAAGCCGCTGCTAGTAATCTTCTTAGCTAGGGGGGTTTGATTTTCAGAGTGTATTCTCCTCCATAAGTCATCCAAATCAACGTGGCCTAAATTAGTATCCCTTACTTTAGACATGTCATTCTCCACTATAGAGGCCATGGGAGTCCCTTAGAATTTGAACTTCATTTTCATGTACTCAAGAAACCAAAAAGCTGGAGACTCAAAAATGTATGCAGAAAACATAGAATGAGACAAGACACCAATAGGAACCTCCTTGCACAAATACATGGGAATGAGAATTTCTAACTCCCCAGAGAATATGTTATACCCTTATAAAGAGAGAGCTGCTAGCTATGCTGACCTGTGAAAATGGAACTGTGCTGATATCTTGCACATAAAAACTAGTCATTTAGCCTTTTCGAACACATTTCCTTATGAAACAATATCACCTTAGCTGAACTTAAGAACTTATCAATGTCATTTCTCATAAATTCTCTAAGGGAAAATATTAAATGCTGGCAGTGAATTTATCTTTATAACTCATAATTGTATGCCTCGAGTTTCCCTCCAAACATTTCGCCATTGTCTCCTCACATACTTCTAATTGAATGCAAAGTGACAAGTGTCATTCCTTCGTACTATATGCTAGCGCAACAAAGATGCAATCTGGAAGAGTGTGCTACTCAAAGTCAGCAAGTCAGGGAAAACTTGAACTTTTGAACTAGGAGTCGAGGGTTCAAAACTTCAAAGAACTCCTGACTTCCTAACAACAAAGCAAAGCTTCAACATCAAGGCACAAAGAGACACTATAGGCGTGGGACCTTAAAGCAAGTCGATGAGTCGGGTGGTTCAAGAACTTGTGAACCTGCCGACATCAGTTCAAAAATATGAAAGATCACCAACAACTCAAGAAATGACTAAGTAAACTTTGGCCCAAGGGAAAAACAAAAGAAAAGACTAACAAATAATGAAGGAAGAACGAGAGAATGGGCATGTACACCTTTTTGTTTTAAAAAAGGGGGCAACAACATGCAACCACCAAGTGGCAATAACTTGCCCATGCAAGGTTGGGCACCCAGGTCCAAGAATAGTGTGTAAAAGCATCTTATGATGCATCATAACCATCATAGATACCATTAACAAAGAATCTTCCCAATATGGGCACTTGGGTCTAATAATAGCAACCACAACTAATAGTGGGTGTTACATGCATCATACATGCACGGAATCTTATGACAACTTGTAGCTTCCATAAATCCATTACACAACATTATGACAAGTTGTCATACATGCTAAAATAGTAGATTCTCTAAGGGGAATGCTTACCCTCATTTACTCATGATTTTTACATTTTTCAATAGTAAATATTGCTCCGTAACTCTCACCAGTAACTCTGAAACAATCACTGTCAATGAGACTACCTCATTCCCTTATGGGTAATTATAAAATAACAAATAATAAATGGAATAAATACAATATTGGAATTTACAAGGTTAATGGTACCTTATTCCAACACTCTCCCACTTGACATTATACATTGTAAATCAACCCATAGGAAATCAAATGAAATATAATCAGGCACTAGAAACAAGGCCCATGGCCTCTCTGCACCACACAAACTTATTTGTGCTCATAGGCTTGGTCAGTGAATCTGCAACATTCTCCTTAGTGTCTATCTTCTTCAACTCAATCTGTTCATTTGTAACCAACTCTCAAACAAAGTGATACTGAACATCAACATGATTAGTCCAAGCATGATACATGGGATTCTTGGCCAAACAAATAACACTCTGGCTACCACAACCAATCTCAATGATCATACAATCAAATCCAATACCTGTACACAGTCTCCTCAACCAAATTGCCCCCTTAGAGACATGGGTAGCAGCCATAAACTTTGATTCTATGGTGGACAAAGCAACTGTGGGGGCCGCCTCTTACTCATCCAACTCACTCTCCTCCAAACAGAGTAAACACATAGCCACTAGTGGACCTTTGACTATCCAAGTCACTTGCCCAATCTGAATCAACAAAACCCTGTATGTCAAAAGATTTATCAATGCTATCAGTACCAGAGTAAACAAAACAATAATCAAGAGTACCTGCAAGATACTTAAGCACCATCTTAGCATAATTCTAATGCTATATACTAGGGTTCTAGACATAAATTTGCTCAAAACTCCCACTGCTTGGGCAATATCTAGCCTAGTGCAAACCATTGCATAAATCAAACTCCCTACAATACTAGCATAAGGCACATTAGACATATCCTCAAGATTATCTTTAGTCTTTGGACACATATCTAATGAAAGATTAGTACCAATGTGTAAAGGAACTCTACATGGGTTATAGTCCTACATACTGAACCTCTGCAAAATAGTATTCACATACTTACTTTGTGACAACTAAAGCTTTTTGTTACCTCTGTCCCTCATGATCTATATTCCCAGAATATACCTGGTAGCTCCAAGATCCTTCATATCAAATGCACCTTAAAGTTGGCCTTTAAGCTCACTGATCATACCCTTAGTATTGCTGAAAAATAACATGTCATCAACATACAATGCAATAACTAGTATAGAATCATCAATACAATAAATGTAAACAAAATGATCCTCCTCGCTTTTAACAAAACCCAATTTCAACACAAATGAATCAAAATCTTGATACCACATTTTGGGGGACTATTTTAAACCATAGAGAGACTTATTTAACCTGTAAACCCATTTTTCTTTCCCTTTTACCTCAAAACCTATAGATTGTTGCATATAAATTTCTTCTTCAAGATCTCCATGCAAGATCGTAGTCTTAACATCCATTTACTCAATCTCCAAAACATAAGCTACAACAATGGATAAAAGAAATCTAATAGAAGTTAATTTAGCAATAGGAGAGAATATCTCACCAAAATCAACTCCCTCTCTCTGGGAGTAGCCCTTGGCTACCAGTCTAGCCTTGTACTTCTCCAATGACCCATCTGCTCCAAACTTCTTCTTGAAGACCCACTTACAATCTATGGCCTTTGTTCCTTTGGGCAAACAAACAAGATCCCAGGTATTACAAGAGTCTAAATTCATCATCTCCTCCTGCATGTGGCTAACTACCAAGACTCACTATCATCTGAAAGAATAGCTTCCCTGTAGGATCTAGGCTCATTGTTAGTACTCAATAAAGAAAATACACAACCAAAATCTGGTGGGCTATACCTGTTAATTGGATTTCATTGTCTTGTGGATCTCCTCAAGGGTGGAGTAAGAGTCTCAACTTGTTCTTCTGCATGATCATATGTACCAACTTCTTCTGTAACAATAGACTCATCTTCATTAGAACTACTCAAATCTTCTTCTTCTCCTTCACCCCCCAATCCATCATTTTGTTCTTCCTGAGGTGCATCTTGTTGCTCTAAATCAAAGTGCAGTCTCTTTACCTTTTCATCTTTTTCTTTTAGCTGCTCAGGTTCAGAAATAGCTCTAAGTTCCCTTAAAATAACATCTCTAGAATATATAATCTTACGGGTTAGTGGATTCTAAAGCTTATAACATTTGACATTATCACCATATCCAATGAATGTACACTTTTCACTTTTTAGATCCAACTTAGATCACTTTTTCTTAGGCACATGAATAAAAGCCTCACAACCAAAAACCCTTAAATGTGAAACAGAAGGTTTCTTACCTATCCACACTTCATAAGGTGTCAAATCAAGAGCCTTGCAAGGAGATCTATTTAACAAGTAGCAAGCAGTACACACAGCCTCTATCCAAAAGCATTTATCCAACTGTGCATCACTCAACATACTTTTGGCCCTTTCCATGATTGTTTAGTTCATCCTTTCTGCAACACCATTCTGTTGTAGTTGTCTTTTATCTGATAATACATTTATGCTTGCAAAACTCATCAAATTCCTTAGAGAAATATTCCCTTCAATTGTCAGATCTTAATATTTTTATCTTCAACCCTGATTGGTTCTCTATTAATACTTTAATATCCTTAAACTTAGTGACAACTTTAGATTTGTGTTTCATAAAATAAATCCAAGAAAATCTAGATACATCATCAATGAAGGTGACAAAATAATGAGATTTTCCAATAGAATCATTATCCACATGTCTAAACACATCCGTATGAATAATTTCTAACTTCTCTTTTGCTCTAGTGCTTCTTAAAGGAAATGACTTTCTATTTTGTTTACCAAACACACAATGCTCACAAAAATCAAAGTATTCATTAGAATAAGAGAAACCATCCAACAAATCTTTATTCTTAATTGTTTTCAAAAAATTATTGCTAGTGTGGCCCAATCTATGGTGCCACAACATACATGTATTTTCAGTGTTGTCCTTAGATACAAAGGAGGCATTATAAACTGTACTAGATTTAAGCTTGAACAAGTTTCCCAATCTCTTCCCCTTCACTACCACCAAGTTTCCTCTCACCAATCTGTAACCATGCTTGTCAAAAGTCACATGCATTCCCAAATCATTCAGCTTTGAAACATAAATCAAATTTCTAGCTAATCTAGGAACATGATAAACATCAAGGAGGGTTTTAATCCTCCCATCATTGAAACACAACAATACCTTGCCTTTCCCAACTATTAGATATGCAGAGTTGTCCCCAAGGTACACATTACCTCCATCATACTCTTTGTATGTGAAAAACCATTCCTTGTGCGGGGTCATATGAAACAAGCATCCTGAGTCAACCAACCAATTTTCATTAGAAAAAACATTGCATACAGAAAGTAAAACATCTTCACCTGCATTCGAGGACTTATCTGAAGCACTCTCCCACTATTTCTTAGGGTTCCTACACTCCTTCACATCTCCTCTTTTACCACAGTTCTAACACTTAATTGTTTTCTTCTTCCCAGGAGTTTTAGACTAGCTCTTGGACTTGTCCCTAGCCCCTTTCTGATCTCCTTTTGGTCCTCTTTCCCTAGACCTTCCCCTGACATTGAGAGCATCCCTTGAACTATCCAAACTCTTCTTCCTCAATTCCTATGTTAGTAGAACTAAAACAAGAGCATCCAACTTCAGATATGTGAGGTTAGCAGTGATAGCAAGGATAAAATTCTCCCAAGACTCAGGTAAAGAAAAAAGAAGTAAGATACATTTATCTTCCTCACTAACATCAACATCTACTGAAGCAAGCTGACTCAACAACAAATTAAAAGAATTTAAATGCTCTGCAACTGAATCACTCTCTCTCATTTTCATGGAAAACAATTTTCTTTTTAAATAGATTTTATTTACCATTCTCTTGGCTTGATATATCTCACCCAACTAATTACACAATTTATGTGTGGTCTCTTCCTTTTCGACATTCAATAGGATAGAGTTTGACAGATACAAACATATGGTTCCTCATGCCTTTTTATCCAGTCTATCCCACTCATCTGGAGAGACATCATCAAGTTTCTTCTCTTTTTGAATAGAAAACCATTGGTTTCTTTCTTCCAACAAGTCCTCCATCTTCAGCTTCCACAACTCATACCCCATTCTGTTGAACTTCTCAATATCCAAACAAGAGGTTGATGCAACGATGGATCCAGTCATAATGTCAACACGAGATCTACAAAACAAACACAACCAAATCTCCTACTGCAGCTATAGCTTCCACACTGCTACCCAAGAGTCAAAGCTAGCCATGCTCTGATACCAAATGTTAGAAATGAAAACACAACTACCCAAATGGAAATCTAATTCAAATATTAACTTTGCAATCTTAAACTGTGTATTACCAATGTAGATTGTAACATGCAAATAAAAATATGCAAACCCAGAAACATGAAAAATAGAAAACTGAACACAACACAGTGTTTACATGGAAAAAACCTTTGCAAGTAAAAAATTCCACTAGGAAAGAGGCACAAGCTTGTATTAATCTGTAAAAGGTTTGTACAATACAATCACTATCCAACCCTCTCCACCAATCTTCAATTTGATAGTATTCTGGTAGCACCTGAGTACCAAAAAAATCACATGCATCAACAAATACAATCAAAAATATTTATAGAGGAGTTTTCCCTCCAATTTGGATGTCCACTCTCTCTCCTCCAACAACCCCACATGCAAGCATTAAAATGGTGTCAACATGTAACCACCAAGTGGTAATAACTTGCCCATGCAAGGTTGGGTGCCCAGGTCCAAGAATAGCATGTAAAAGCATCTTATGACATGTCATAACCATCATAGATACCACTAACAAAGAATCTTCCCAATATGGGCACTTGGGTCTAATAATAGCAACCACAAGTAATAGTGGGTGTTGCATGTGCCATACATGCACGGAATCTTATGACAACTTGCAGCTGCCATAAATCCACTTACACCACATTATGACAAGTTTTCATACAAGCTAAAAATAGTAGATTCTCCAAGGGGAACACCTACCCTCATTTACTCATGATTTTTACATTTGCCAACAGTAAATATTACTCTGTAACTCCCGCTGGTAACTCTGAAATAATCACTATCAATGAGACTACCTCATTCCCTTATGGGTAATTGCAAAATAACAAATAATAAATAGGATAAATACATTATTGGAATTTACAAGGTTAATGGCACCTTATTCCAACATGAATCATAGGTGATATAATATAGATCCTTGGGTCTTAGATTAAGATATCTGCCTAGTCCTAACTCCTACTCAATCAATATCACTTGTAACAATGAAACCTAACAAATACATAAATAATCAAGATGAATCTTATATTATTACACAGTAAAGAAATTATCACTTACCTTTTAGTGATTCGCTAATGCCTGTAGCTATAACTTCTCTATGATCTGAAATGAATCAAGGATTCGAGAGCTTAGAGATGAATAAAATGTATAAAGGATTAATTAGAGTATCAAATGCATTTATATAAATGCATATTTGGTGAATACCACAAGATTTTCAAATGGTAGTATAATAATTTGATGAATCCCACATACTATTAATAGGACACTTATAAATGTTAGGCGAAATGGACCTCCATCAAACATATATGTTGTAATTTTCTAGGCAAATATGGCCCTGGGATTAGCATGGAATCATAATGGTATTGGCGAAATTGGTCCTCATACACGTGAACTATTTAATGATACTAGCGAAATTGGTCCTCATGCATGTCAACTGTTTATTGATATTGGCAAAATTGGTCCTAATGCATGTCAAGCATTTAATGATATTGGCAAATATGTGGGTGAATTAAAGCATGACTCTGAAATTCCAGGCAAATCATTGTTAGAACCGCATAGTATACCATGGCGAAAATACTAATTATAAATGACTCAAAAATTAATAGGGTGGTGAATTGAAACACATTTGACTGAAAATCCAAAAACTTTGGGTGAATTTGCCCCCTATAGGTGGTAATGTATTTGCAAATTCCCAATTTGTGGATATGAACTATTCGCCACTAAAAAATCCCTACAATCCTTCTTGGGAAAGATCAATTTTGTGATTCGTTTTATTGCAGATTTTGTTGGATTGGTCAAACCTATTACCACAATGTTAAAAAGGACTTAAATTTCAAATGGAATTCAAAGGGAAAACAAGCTTTCGAAAAGGTCAAAATAGTTATCTCCACAGCCCTAGTTCTGGTCAACCCAGATTTCTCCAAAGATTTCATGATGTATGTATATGGAGGAGAACACAATGTAGTTGCAATGTTATATCAAAAGGGTGATACTCAGTTCAAGGAACACCCAATTTATTTCTTCTCAAGGACCTTGCAGGAATATGAATCAAAACACAACTTTGTAGAGAAGCAATCCTATGCAATTGTAAAAGGTTTGAAGAAGTTCTGGCACCTGGTAACTAGGAATAAGGTTACAATTCTCGTGGCTTATTCAAGTGTTCACGAATATATAATGGAGGGAGAAAGCATAGAAAAAAGGGTGAACTAGATCACTAAGATATTGGAATATGATGTGGAAGTTAAGCCAACCAAGCTGGTCTAAGGGAGAGGATTTTGTGAATACATAGCTCAAAATCTTAATTCTACAGCAGGACAAGAGGAAGTGTCAGCAACAACACTGGTGAATCAAGAGTCTTTCTCAGACTTGTGGATAATAGATAGAATATTTTTTGTGGAAACAAGGCAATATCTGAGTCAGCTACCTCTTCATAAGAGGAGATTCTATAGGTTGTAAGGATCTCATTACTCTTTGATTGATGGTTTTCTCTTTAGACACAATTTCAATGACATTTTTCTTAGGTGTGTGGAAAACGAAGAAGCCAACAAGATCCTGTATGAATTCCATTATGGGACATTTGGAGGGTATTTTTTGGCCAAGACTACAACAACTAAGGTACTCTATGCATATTATTATTGGCCTACCCTCTTTTTTGATTGCCATGAGATGGTAAAAGGATGTCAATAATGTCAGTTCTATTTAGGGAGAAGAAGGAACACAACTATGCCTCTCAATCCAATTATGGTTGAAGAACCATTCGCCCAATGAGGCCTAGACTTCATAGGAATGATGAACCAAGTATCTAGTGTAGGTCACAAGTGGATCCTTATGGTGACAAATTATTTTACCAAATGGAGTGAGGCGGTGCCATTAAAGGAAGCCGTAGAGAATGTTATCCTGAGTTTTCTAGAAGATATTATTACAAGGTTTGGTCATCCAAACACGATCATATCTGATAATGCTAAGGCATTCCTAGGGTAAAAATTTTTAGAATTCACCCTAAAATGGCATTTTCTTGAAAAAATCTTTAAATTATTATCCACAAGGGAATGACCTAGTTAAATCGATAAACAAGAAATTGATTCGAATCATTAAAAGAATGGGTACCGATCATCAGAGCACAAGTATCTAAAAGTAGCATTATGGGTAGATCATATCCCTCTGAAACAGATCATCAAATCATCTCTGTATGAGATGGTTTATGGAAAAAGAGTGTCAATACCCATATCAATTGAGATCTTGACATTACAGCTTGTCAAGCAACTTGATAGTGAGGAAAATGGAGCGATGCAGGTGAGACTTGCAGAATTGATGGACCTCTAGGAGAAGAGAGAATCGACCTATGATAGAATGATTTCTCGCTAATCAATTGTAAATTGATGTTTTGACTGAGGAGCTACATGGCCAGATTTCAAGGTGGGAGATTCCATTCTAAAGTGGGAGGAAAGAGATGCTAAGCTAGGCCAACACACCAAGTTTGATTCCCTATGGAGGGGCCCTTTCCAAATCATCACATGCATTCCAAGTAACACATATGATTTAGAAGATGCAAATGGGGAAGTTTCAAAGATTCTTGTTAACAAAATCTTCTTGAAACATTACAATGATTGAATTTTTGACACTTGTATATAGTTAGTTTTAGTTTCTTTGTTTTTCATGAGGTTGTTACTTCCCACCTCTTTTTAAATAAGTGCTAACCACACAATGTTCTGATTTTTTAATAAAACCATTGGAGAAGGCCACATGTCTTGTCCCCAACATGAGTTTTAGGTTGCAGTGAGAGGAGATTGCTCAACTAACATAAATGATCATGCGTTGAATGATTAGCTCTTTAAATACTGCACCATCATGAAAATCTTCAAAATATCTAGTGACAAGAGATTCAAGAATGCAAAATTAAGGTTGTCATAAGGGCATGCCAATGATAGGGTCAGAATCATTAAATGCACATGAGGGGAGTGACTATATACATAGAATCTTGAAGCTAAATGGTCATTTGTGACATAACAGAGTTAAGAGGTTTTCAAAGAGTAGAAACAAATATTTTGTGATAAAGTTATGTTTATGTGGAGCTTCTTAAAACAACCTTGTTAATTTAGAATCAAAGACTCTACTGTAGTACGGAATCACTTGACCCAACTTCTAAAAGTGAATTTCCCAGGCAAGCAAGGTCTTCAACGGAAAGGAAAGCACAAGAGCTCCCTCTAGATTTAGCAAAAAACAAATCATACACTTTCGCCCCTGCACAACCTAAACTCAAGATGGTGAACACCAAGGAGGTTAGGAAGGGTAAGTGCTGAGATTCTACATTGGTTTTTGATCATGCAGATCATATTTTTGACCTTGTATTATCAAAAAATACTAAGAATTTGAGTGAAGGAGCCCATGCACACATAATTGAGAAGGTTAAGGAAGGGGATGTCAAAACATTTGGTATAAGGATATGGAGTTCAAGGTTGGCTCAGTTCTTGGTCCCTCTAGTTCATCCTAGTCTAGAATTGGTTGATGCTTGCATACGGTGTTATGATTAGGACACCAAAACCATCACAGGAAGGAATTTGAGAGCAACAATTGATGCATAGGCTATATGAGACATGTTGGGTATTGAATACAATGCTACAATAGATTTCAATAGCCACACTAAGTTGTAGAAACTATGGAAAACTAGAGACAATTAGTTGGGTTTCCTTAATGTAGAACTTCACTTAAATCCTACCAACACGATGTTGCCGCCATTACCCATCACATTGTCTAGCTTCAACTTGATGTATAGGATTCATGCTCCATGCTAGCCTTCATCTTTGGCCTTGACAATAATGTGAGTGTGCATGACTTCTAGTTAAGCACCATTTTCTGCCTTATAATAGTTACCAAGAACCAAACCTACAAGATGGACTTCTCAAAAGTCATAGCTGATAGGTTTTTATATCAGTTGGGTCACTTTGGCCACCACCAATTCTTTAGGTACACATCCTTTTTGTTACATTTGTTATTGTTTCAGAATCTCTAATTCTGTTAGTCTCACATGCAATTGACAATAACTAAAGACTCAGTCGATAGGTAGAATGTGATTTTGGTTTTGGCATGGACTCATCTCTTACTGGCTATGGCCGATTATTATGAATTCTCTGAGTGTTTTATGTCTCTAGCCCTCATAGACCTTAGTTCTAATCACATTACTTTTAGAGTAAGCAATAAATAGAGAGACATACTATCTAGTGCCCACATACACTATGATTGGTTCTTCAGAGCCCATTATACAATGGTTAGAGTCCATGGCTTCAAGGAGGAGCCATTTAGGTTACCCAAATTTTTGACTAACCAAATTATGGCAATAGATCTGGCTTGCCAGTTAGATGTAGTAGATTCTAAATTTAGTGTGGGAAGGAAGAAGAAAGGTATATATGACATTTTGTTCTCCAAAAGAGGTATCATAATGACAAAGAGGTAGAGTGAGCACCTCTTAATGTTGAAACTAGTTGATATGGGTTTGGATTAGATAAAAGATCAATAGCAATATGACCCTGATGGTGTGATGAAGAAATGGTTGTCTCAATCGAGGTCTCCAATTCCCTTTGAGCATCAAACTTGCCTATTCTTTGAGGCTAGGAGATCATCAATGACTGATATTGATGATGTGAATGTGGAGTTGGATCAGATTCCTACAACATCTTGTTCTCCTTGGGAGGCATTTTATTAGCCAAAAAGGGCTTATGACCCTCTGAAAGTAATGACTCACGGCCTTAGGGCTACTCTTTTGAGAAATGACTGGAGTATGGAGAAGATAAATGCTTATTGGAAGTATTGGCAGGAGATTTTGGAGTTGGAGTGGAATTTTGGTGACATTCCCATTGATGAATAATGGGAGCAAATATGGGACAAGGAACACGAAGGGCCTACTTCACCTTATGACATGAGCAAAATTTTTGGAGAGGAGAAAGAACATGAAGTCACTCATGATAAAGGGCAAGGAGAGGAGTCAGAACAAGAGCAAGCAACAAAGAAGAGGAGAAAGCTCAAGTTATAGGAAGAGTCTCAAGAAGAGGTTCTCATTATTTCAGCACCCATATTAGGAGCACCTAGTGTCAAAATGGTCAGCAACACTTAGGTAAGTATTCCTATGCCTTCTTCTTCCTCTTAGTCTTTCTTTGATCCTCAGCTTACTCCTCTCATAGCTCTAGCCCCTCCATTATTTACTATCTCTCCTATGATTCCATCACTCTCTTTTTCTGCACCTTTCACCTCACAATTGTATACCCTGCCTCTATTAAATTTTCCACCATTTTCCCCTTCTATCCTCATGATGTAGTCACTTGTGCCACCTAGTTTTGGTACCACTTTTGTACAACATGTAACCATTCCATATGGTTTACCCCAAGGCTTCCCTTTTTCTAGTGGAGTGATTCAATCCCTAGCTCATTTCCATCAATAGGTAGAGACCACTTGTAAAGCTTGAGAGGCTCTCCTAAAGAAGCAGTAGAAGAAAGAAGGGAGAGATCCTGCAGTTCCCCACATGCCTTCTCTGTATGATCATTCTCAGCAGGCATTGATGATTGCTCACATGAATCCAACTATGGTCAAACCACAAGAGCAAATGCAACCAAAAGATTATTCTATTCATGCTATGGGATTGAACCTAGCATAGGTGGGTCCTCAGGATAAAGTGAAGCTCATGGAGGAGATGCAGAAATATGTTACCACAGGTTTCATTAAGACAGGAAAGAAACTTGAGAAGTAGGGACTGGAATTGGCATGAGTCAAAGGCACTGTGGATAAACTCAATGCAGAGTCAAAGACCAAGGATATAGAGCTGTCTTGACTTACTCTTCATTTACAAAATATGATTCCCAAGGAAAAACTATAGGCATAGTAGGCCAAGAGTGTTGGTTTGCAAACAAAGTTGTATGTGGCAAAAGTGTTAATTGAATCCCTACAATAGGAGAAAAACCTAGTTGAACATACTCTCAGTGACGGGCATGCTAAGTTGACACAGTTGTAAAAGAGCCTTGTGGATCACAGAGATGAGAATAAAGAATTGCGTGAGGAAGTCCAAGCCAAAGAGCAATAGATTTTTTAGTTGAGACAGAAGCTCGCACAAAGGCCTTCTATGACAGGGGTGTTGCCTATGATTCAAGAGTTGTATGTATCATATTGGGGTGCATCTCTGAAGAAACTTCCAAGATCAAGCTACACTCAAGTTCATTTTAGATGCCCAAAGTCTTGGTGAAAAGTAGGTGTGGCTATTGAGCAAACTCTCTCTTTTTGTTTGTCCCAAGGTAGATGAGTCTCAGTTGTTAGTGCAAAAGCTTTATAGTGCCTCTGAGGAGATCCTCCAAGTAGAAGGAGTGGACAATAGAAGGACTATAGTGGTGAAGGTAAATGAGTTTTTGAGTTGAAATAAGGCAGCTCTTAAATGCAAAGCTCGTCTGGATGCTTTAAAGCAAGTTGTGAAAGAAATGAAGGGATACATTAAAAAATTGGTCTAGTTAGGACTCCCCTCTCCATTTCATGATAATTCTATAGTGTTGAATGAGGAACAAATAAAAGCCTTGTTAATTGTTGATGATGATTATTAGTCATAACAACATGCATAAAAATTTGTACATCAAACCTTTATTATCTTGTAAAGTACGATCAACTTAGGATAAGTTGATGACCCCAAGTCTCCATTGATCAGGTCATGATTATCTGACATTACTCAGAGGTTGATGTGACATGATGTTTTCCATTTTAAGGGGCCTTACATTTGTTTGAATGATTAGTAGATTCTATTTCCTATAAATATATTCCACAGAGAGGTTACTACTACTCTATTTCCAAAATATCTGATGTATTTGCAAGTTTGATCAATTCTTCTGATTATTGATCATCATGATCCTGTTCTTTCTTCTACATAGTATATTTACTCAAATGATGTGTCTGTAAGTAGATATATGCATGAATTTCATGGATTTATGTGTGAATTTGCATGATATCTGTCAATTTAACATGTTTTAACTTTAAATATGCTATGTATTTCTAATTATTTACGAGATTTCAGCATATTTCATGTTACTTGCTTTTAATTCTCTGTTATTTGCAATTGTGATGATGAATTGTTATGAAATTGAAAGAAATTTAAATGAATGCTTCTAATTCTGGTGAATCTTTAGCAATTGAACCACATACATACAAGATACATTCATGAGGAGAAGAAATAAAACCATATTGTCACCAGGATGTTCCACAGCTAGATATGGATGATGCTAACTTCAAAGGATAAAGAATGAAAACAACACATGCAAACTGACAAGCACTCCAAGGGACGTAGATGATCAAAGCATGTATCAAGATTTCAAACACAAATTACTCAAGATTTATGATGATTTGTAATCGAATTATCTTCTCTTTCATTAAGTATGCATAATATGTATATTTACAATAGCCTTGAAATAAGTCCTGATATTTCAGCAATCAAATTTCAATTAAGCTTCCAAATGTTCAAAATAAAGCACCCTTGCACCTTTTATAGAATAAGGTGAGGAGGCAGTTACAAATGACCTACAGTCATGATTTGTCAATTAAGATCAATGGTAGATTACATTCTTTGACTTAGTCAACACTTTCTTTGTGGCATAGGTTGCCAGCTAGCAACCATTTGGATGACTCATTATCTCATGACTACCTAATGCATATATCTTCCTTGTGGTGCATCTCTATTCATTTCTCGGGTTCCTCCTCTTCATGTTCTTCTTCTTCATCATGCACATTATCTTTGTCGCTTTATGTATCGCTATCACCCTGATGAACATCATCCTATATATGGACCTTCATTGTCGTCTTGATATTTTCATAAGCCTATACTATTTTATTTACTTCTCTGCCATCTTAAGTCTTAGCTTTCGTAATGGCATGCTTATGAGACTAAAATTTATCTTTGATTACTTCTAGCTTAGCCTTTCTGTTGTTCAATGTCTCATTGTAATTCTCCACCCTAACCTTGATCCTCATGATCTTATTCATCACCTCCTCTGTCAGGTGGGTGAGGGGGTCATCAACCACTAGCTGGAAATTATCATGCAGTGCCTTGATGGCAAAGTCTGCATCTTGGTTTTCTATTTTTCCCTCTACTTTTCCTTCCAATGCTTCTAGTATCTTTGCTTCATACGCCATCATACTGTGCATCTTTATACTAATATCCCTAAGCTTGCCACTGCATTTCTTCAGGATATCACATTTGAACCTGATATCCTCATACCTGATGTCTATCAGTAGGGCATTGCTATTATTTTGTTGGCAAGAGACACTATATGGATTCGTGGTTGTTCTCATTGATGGCAAGAAAGGTCATCCCACATATCCGCAAGTCATGGTGTGTCTCTACCGGAAGTCAGAATGCAGGTTATTGTGGTCCGTTGAACAAGAACATAGCATGTGGCAAGGTCCGACAGACTAGTCCGGTTCTCTCAGAGGAAGTATCTTGGTGCAGTGTGGATTTGGGGAAGTCAAGAGGACTACCTTGAGTGGTATATTCCAAGGATTTAGCCTCCGGTGATGGACAAGGAAAAAGATATGAATAGTTGAGTACCAGATTCCTGAGTGACAATGTGAACAGAGGAAGAACTAACTGACAGAACATCAGACTATTATCCAGATGTGTTACTATTGATGGTAAAGGTTGTGAAGGAATGAATCATGTTTGGCCGACATGATTAATGATTTCTACAAGTATATGCTTGATCCGCATTACTTGATGTGGTAGGATTCAGCCGACAGATCAGAATTAGTGAAAAGATTGACTATTCCGGATGCCGACTAGAAAGGTGATGAAATTACTTGTGCGGATATATATGCACGATGGATTTAGCTGTGAGAGGTCTTGTTGTGTGTTGTTGTATGCAAATAAGTGCAGAGCATAGCAGAAGTAGTAAGAAAGATCCGGTATGTGAAAGGAAAGCAGAATACAGAGAAAAGGAAAGATGAAGTGTAGCAGATCAGTGTACTGAGCCTAACCAGAACTGAACTCCAGCATGTGTGGATGCTTCCAATCAGTTCAAGTATTGTATAACTTTCTTTTGTAGACAGTGTGTCTCTTTGTAGGCAGTGTGCCTCTTTGTGAGCAGTGTGCTCGGGCAGTGAGCCCTAATTGGCAAGTGCCATTTTTGTAACTCCTTATTCTTCTAACAGAGAATAATCTTTGGGTTAATCACCCCGTGGTTTTCTCCCTTAATAGGGTTTCCACATCAAAAATACTGTGTCATGTGTTTCTCATTTCATGGTAATGTTTGTTTGTTTGATTCAATGCTGCATTGATTAATAAGAAAGTTCAAAAGAAGAAATAATTAGGATAACTGATTCACCCCCCCTCTCAGTTATCAACAATTGGTATCAGAGCTAAGTTCCTTCTAATAAAAGCCTAACAGCTTGAGGAAGATCTGGGAATTAAAATGGATACATATGGTTTTAGGGAGCAACTCAAGACTGCCCTTGAGGATCTTGAACAGTCAAACTATGAAGTCAATGAATTAAAGGAAAGACTCAAACAGGCTGATGAATTCATGAGAGAACTAAAAGACAAATTAAGTCTCTCTATGAAAAAGAGAAAGGAGCTACTCCAGCAATTGGCAAGACAAAGTGAAGAAAGTAATGCAAATGAAGAGTTGACTGAGAAAACTAAGTTATGTGAAAAGTTATCAAAAGAAGTCATTATGGTAAGACATGAAATGGAATCAGGAGTTATAAAGTTTACTCAAGAGATTGAAGAGAAAAGAAAAACTGAAGACAATCTAAGACAATCTCTCAAAGAGAAATCAGAAGATTGCCACCAGATGGAAAGGATTATCAGACATCTTGAATCTGATCTTGAAGATGCTAAAGATAATGAAGAAAAACTTGAGGATCAAATTGTCTCTCTCAAAAGGGATCTTCAAATAGCAAATGAATATAAAGAAAAATTCAAGATAAGTTCTGCTCAACTTGAAGTTCTTCTTGGAAATCAAAAAAGGGCAGATGACAAGTGTGGTTTGGGATATGAGAAAGGAGAAAGCTCCGGATCCGGTCAGAAGAATTTTGGATCAGAAAATCTAAGGAACAGGCCTAGAAGACCTCCGGTAAGACAGCCCAATACTCAAAGATATCCATCTTTCAATGGATACTACCATAGCTGCAATCACTTTGGTCACAAAGCTAATCAATGCAGAAAGAGAATGAATCAGACTAATTCAACCTTCTCCGGACAGTGCTTCAACTGCAAAAGGTATAGACACAAGTCTCATGAATGCAGAAATATGCAAATGAACAAATCATTCAATGGTAGATGCTTTGCATGCAATAGAGTAGGTCATATGGCTAATCAATGTAGATCAAGAGGTTATCAGTCAAATATGCAAAGAAATGTTGTCTGCCAAATCTGTAATAGGTCCGGTCATAATGCAAAAGTCTACAGAAGCAAGAATCAGGACAAAAGAGGTCTGGTATATAATCAGAATCAAGACAAGCGCAAACAAAAGATGAATGTGGATGAAGTTAGGAATGAAATGAACAAGATTTGGGTGAAGAAAAGTTTAGAGAATGTAGAGGTTGGATCCGCACCAGACTCTGGTGCTAATATTCCTTCCAGAAATTAAAAGATGAGCTCTGGCTCAAGGGGAGACACAAAGAAAACCCTGTTCCCCCAGCCAATCAAGTGGTACCAGATTTGGCACAAGATGCGGAGTAAAGGGTTTGAAGATATGAGTCTTAAAATAATCCAGCTAAGATTTTAGAGGTCCGCATAAAGATATGAAGAAGTTGTGACTGATCAAGTAGAACTTGTTCTGGGAGATGCTCCGGAATGACAGAGGATTACAAAAAGGTCCGGAGAGATCCGGAAGTGAATTGTCTTACTCTGTGGATTGGACAGAGTGTTTGGGATGTCCTTGTGATGTGTCATCTTGATTTATTCAAAATTGAAAGATCCGCATGATGTTCATAAATCAGGACTAATCCGGTTCTTCAAGTCATTCAAATAAGGCAAACCAGAATAATGTAGGTTGAGCATTTATTGCAAATAGATATTAGGGTTTGCGAAACAATATAAGGGATTTCTAAATAATCACTTGTTCATTCCACACTCAAGAAGAAGCGAAAAGTGGAGCTCTGCAACAAAATTCACCAAGTTCACCGAAGATCACTTGCAGAAGTTATTACACACAGAAATCAATCCAACCACTCCGTATAACCAAAGGTGCATAAGGTATTTTCCGCTTTCAATATCTCACTACAAATCTTTGAAAAATGGCTACTCCGAATATAGTTAAGATCTCTGATAGACCTCGCCCCACATTCAAGAAACATCCATACAAATGTTTGGAGGTAGATCCCCTAGGAGCCTTCTCTAGTGTTCTGCATGGTGTATTGCATACGGCGGACATTAGGGTTTACATACATGCAAATTTTGAAGAATTTGGAGATTCAAAATTGATGGATATCTATCACAAACAGTTGATAGATGACTCCTTTGAGATTAAACCTCAGTACAAAGCCATCCGAGATAAGCACTTTGCACAGTGCATTCATTTCCCCTGTTTTGAAGAAGATGAATGGGTCCAGTATGTACTAAGTAGAGTGCATGACAATTTCCTATGGTTGAACAAGCCTTTCAAGATCACCAAAGATGCAATTAGGGCTATAACCGGTCTGCACTCATCCGGTGGATTACCTATTCTCAAGTCTGTCAAAAATCAGACAGTTAGTGATGCAACCAGATCTAAATTTGACAAGAGAGCTATGACAATTGAAGACATCACTGAACCGGATGTCAAATTTGCATCTATGATAATTGGTTACAAGATCTATCACTCTAGTAGGGAAAATTCAGTACCAGGAACTGTAATTTACACAGCTTATCAAATGCTAAAGGAGAATGCAGACTATGACTTGTGTGAGCTTCTTGTAAACCAGCTTTTGGAAAATCTGCAGAAGATCAAGAAGGACAAGTAAAACTCCTTCAAGTATGGTAGTTTGATCCTTTGTTTATTCTTTTATTACATGAATGAGCTTCCCGGATCTAGTGGATGGATATGGCAGAATGACAGACCAGTTGCCATCCAAATCAGAGATTATTTGCATGGACTTGGGGATGCTAAAGCAAGAAAAATAGCCCTGTGGGGATATTTCAAGAACTTTCAGAGCATGATGCATGCAAGAGAAAGAATACCCCAGTCTCTTGTTGAAAAGTACAAAGACACAGTATGCTTTATGGTAGAAACAGATCAGTGCCTAATGGAGGCAGTAGAACCAAGAATTGTGTGGATCATGCCCATGGGGTATGAAGTGGATGAACAGATTGTGGAGCTGCATGTTCAACACATGCTAAGTCAGCCTAAAGATCCAAAGGCAGAAAGGTTCAGAACATTTGAGGAACTGAGTATAAAAATTCATGTTGAACTCAGAGAACCGGAGATCAAGAGGAAGGTTAGAAAAGAAGTAGAACATATAGCACAAGGCCTTGGGATCTCAATGGAGGCACTTGATGCTCACAGGAAGAAGAAGGAAGGGGATGAGAAAGAAAAGAAGAGGGCAGAAAAGAAAAGTGAAGAAAGTGTTCCGGTAGAAACCTCCACCCGGACCAGATCATCAAAAAGATCTGCACCTGCCACAGCCAAAAGCTCAAAACTGAAAGTCCAGGCATCCGGCAAAAGATCCAAGACAAAAGCTACAAGGGCTTATGAAAGTCAAAGAGATGAAGAGGAAACTGAATAAAATGAGGGAGTAAAGGAAATAAAGAAGCAGAAGAAGAAAGGATCTGGTAAACCCTCCACATGCCAAGACAAGGAAGAAATGGCAGAGAAATTTGTTGAAAAGCCCACCCTGTCTCTAGACAGTGTAATCAAATCAGTCACTGTGGATCAGAACCTTCAACCGGTGGCCGAATTCTATGATGACTACAATGAGGCTGACCAAAAGATCCTGCAGGAAGCTACAATCAGGTATCTGAACATTTACAATAAAGCCTTTATTGAGATTATCTCCCAAATTCCTAAGAGTCTAGAGAAGGAATTGGAAATAAGAAAGAACAATGCCCAGGCTAATGATCTTGAGATCCGGGAGCAGATAGCTATTCAGCTATACCCTTCAATTGATCACAAAACAATGAACATGGTATTTAAAGACTGCAAGGATGAATTCAGGAGCAAAGCAAGGATGAACCAGCTTATGCTTGGTGAGACTGACAAGGTAGCCAAGGACACTGAAGAGATCCTTCAGAATACCTTCAAAAGGTTCAACATTCCTATTGTAGAGGACTTAGGTGCAGAAACAGCTGTGGACTTGGAATCCCCTGCTTCGGAAGAAGTGGCCCTTGAACAGACTAACATCTCTCCTCTGGTTTCCCCTACAGTCTCCGGATCCAAAGAAGAAGAGAAACTACAAGAGAAAGGAGTAGCGGTGAAAGAAAAAGAAGGTGACAGTGCAAAGATTGCAGAAGGACAAAAGACTTCACCAGAGAAAACCACAACTGTCAGTGGTGGGAATGTAGAGGAAGAGAAAATTCCAAAGGACAACTCCAAGACTGCAGAAGAGAAGAAACATCTATCTCCGGCAAGAGACACTGTACAAACTGTCCAAAAATTTCTGAGCAAAGAAGCAATAGAGATTGATGAACCGGAGCTTCTACAAGGTCCATTCAACTTCGATTCCCTCTCTCCGATGTAGACAATGAAGATAGCTTCATTTGCAAATGCTAAGGCAAATAAAAAACTTCTAAAGTCTCATATGGAAGACTATGAGTTGATAGAGGCTACTTCCGAAGTGCTTGAGAAGATTATGCCATCGGTCCAAAAAGATCCCACAGCCTCCTCTTCTGGTAATCTCAAAACCTTAGTCAGCAGTGTTGGTACACATTTTGAATCCCTAGAAAAATCAGCTGAAGAAAAGGTTCGGAAGGAGTTTTTAGATAAGAGATTCTCAGAGGTACTAGGATTAATCTCTAATGATAGGAGAAATATGAGTATTGGGATAAAGAGCCTAGAAAATGCTCTTAAGGATGGTGGTGACATTTACAAATTTTGTATCTCCTAGTCAAAAGCAACTGTAGAAATTGAGAAGAAAATAAAAGAGGAACAGGACAAACTACTAAGTTTGTCTCAAAGTTTTGATCCTCTCTCTTCCTTCATAGTAAATCAAGAATGTCAAACTATTGCAATCACAAATGCAATAAAGAACCTTGAGAAGGAAAGGAAGAATATAATCAACTGGATGGGAGAACTTAGAAGGATTATTATCCCTAAGTTAGAAACCATGCATGAGGCCATAAGTGATGCTCAAACTACCGCCCAAACCAATGATCCGACGAATCTCAAGAGGGAAAAAGCATTTGCATTTTTGTTGAGTGGTCACATTTCAATTTTGGATAGAATGAAGCAAAGTTGGGCTACAGAACTCATCCAGTTGAAGACTTCCTTTGCAGATATTCTTCAGTTTTTGTGAATATGTAATATACAGCCAAGTATAGTAAAATTCTTGAAAATTTTGGTGTACGGACCCTACCCTTTGCCATTGATGTCAAAGGGGGAGTGAGGAGCAGTGAAAAATGAGGAATCCAACTAAGGGGGAGCTCCAAAAAATGTATATAAAAATAGAGCATCAGCCAAGGGGGAGCATAATGTAAACACTTAGTCATTTTTCACTAAGTGTTGCCATCAATGCCAAAGGGAGAGATTGTTGGCAAGAGACACTATATGGATTCATGGTTGTTGTCATTGATGGCAACAAAGGTCATCCCACATATCCACAAGTCATGGTGTGTCTCTACTGAAAGTCAGAATGCAGGTTATTATGGTCCGGTGAACAAGAACAGAGCATGTGGCAAGGTCCGACAGACTGGTCCAGTTCTCTCAGAAGAAGTATCTTGGTGCAGTACAGATTTGGGGAAGTCAAGAGGACTACCTTGAGTGGTATATTCCAAGGATTTAGCCTCCGGTGATGGACAAGGAAAAAGATATGAATAGTTGAGTACCAGATTCCTGAGTGACAGTGTGAACAAAGGAAGAACTGACTGACAGAACATCAGACTATTTTCCGAATGTGTTACTATTGATGGTAAAGGTTGTGAAGGCATGAATCATGTTTGGCTGACATGATTAATGATTTCTACAAGTATATGCTTGATCCACATTACTTGATGTGGTAGGATTCAGCCGACAGATCAGAATTAGTGAAAAGATTGACTATTCCGGATGCCAACTAGAAAGGTGATGAAATTACTTGTGCAGATATATATGCATGATGGATTTAGCTGTGAGAGGTGTTGTTGTGTGTTGTTGTATGCGAATAAGTGTAGAGCATAGCAGAAGTAGTAAGAAAGATCCGGTATGTGAAAGGAAAGCAGAATATAGAGAAAAGGAAAGATGAAGTGCAGCAGATCAGTGTACTGAGCCTAACCGGAACTGAACTCCAGCATGTGTGGATGCTTCCAATCAGTTCAAGTATTGTATAACTTTCTTTTGTAGACAGTGTGTCTCTTTGTAGGCAGTGTGCCTCTTTGTGAGCAGTGTGCTCAGGCAGTGAGCCCTAATTGGCAAGTGCCATTTTTGTAACTCCTTATTCTTCTAATAGAGAATAATCTTTGGGTTAATCACCTTGTGGTTTTCTCCCTTAACAGGGTTTCCACGTCAAAAATACTGTGTCATGTGTTTCTCATTTCATGGTAATGTTTGTTTGATTGATTCAATGCTGCATTGATTAATAAGAAAGTTCAAAAAGAAGAAATAATTAGGATAACTGATTCACCCCCCCTCTCAATTATCAACATATTTAACACTTGGTTATTTATTAGAATTTGAGGATCAATCCTCTTTATATCACTCAAAGCAGTGAGGTCCAATTTATTAACTTCGTCCTGAGAGATAACAGTCAATGGGACTACCAGATCCACTGGTGTACTATCAGGGTTAATCAACCCCTTTATATATGCATGCAGCTGGGCAATGTGCTCCTTATGCTGTTTGTTTTTCTCTTTCTCCTTGTTGACCCTTTGGGTCAAAGAATCAATGATATCCTTCCCTTCCTGACCCTCTTGGTCTTCATCAGCAAAACCCAAATCAACAGTTGTGATTTAGAACTCTTCTAGGGTAATTTTGCCCTTCTCCTTTTCTACGGTGGGAAGTGCTACTTGGGCAGTCCTTCTACCTATAATAGGATCTCTTCTGAGAGCAGATGTTAATCTAACTTTTCTCTTTGGTTTCATGATGGTTTTTGCAAACAAGGTAGAAACATCAAATTCTTGAATTTCAAAACTTTGTTTCGTACCTATTTTCTTTTCAAGCCACTAAGGCACTTCATCTCTAGATCCTTGTTGTCTTTTGTCATCATCATGTCCTCCATGATCTCTGATATATGTCTCCATTCTTGGTGGAGAAGGCGACTTCCTAATTTCTTCCTCATGTTGTTCCTCATGAGGGGGATCCTGTTGCATTTCTTCTTCTTGAGGGGCTTCTTTCTATAGGGGAGGATCTTGTGGAATGTCCACATGATGATCTTGTGCTTGATCCTATACTCCCTCTTTTTGTGTTCCATCCACCTTAATATGTTCCTCATCTTGAGGTCTATTGGTATCTGTGGTTGTTTGTGTGTTTGGGTCTGGTGCATCACCCTGATCTTGGGTTACGTTTTGTTCCACACCTCATGCACTAACATCTTGTGCCTTAAGGTCTTCATGACCTGATATATCCTTTTCTTCTATATCTACTTGAGTCTGGGTGGCATCATCTCCTGAGGTATCTTTATCACCCTCGCCCTTTTGTTGGACTTCAACTATCTTTAGCTCAGCTAGTATCTCCTGCTGTTGCTGGCCCATGTCTAGAGCATTGCTCTCTACCTCTGTCTGCTTGGCTTCTTCAATTTTCTCCATTATATCAGGTACACCTACTTTATTTTAGGGCTCACATCCTCCCTATATTTCAAATCTATAATGGCAAGGCTAGTTACCTGATCTACCAACTTGTCCAGCCTGATTTGTTGGGCTTCCCTCTCTAGGCTACTCTCCTCTTCTTGAGTTGTTTGCTTCAATCCTTCCAATACCGCTGTCTGTGCTAACGGGGTTCTATGTGGGGTCATGCGGGTATTGGAGGCAAGGGTCTCCATCTTCTCCAAAGCTACACTTTGCACAACTTCATCATCTAAGAGGTCTACGGTGTCTTCCAAGGAGAAAGGACCACCCTAACCTGCTCTGGAGGCTTCTTTCGTTTGTTCTTCTACTTTCTCAGTCTTAAACTTGATAATGGTGGGAAGTGGCACATCATGCTGCATCTCTTTTCTAAACACTTCACCACCAGCTCCTCTTAGTACTATAGGATTGGCCCTCATCTCACCCCTCATAGATGTTCTTTGCTTCTTGGGTGGAGACATCAGTGGCGCCACCATCCTCTTCCTGCTGACCATCATTGGGTCATCACCTGCAGGCTCTTTACTCACCAGGTCTTCTTTTGACAGGATATCCTCCTCTATATTCTGCTGTGAGGCCTGACCCTCATCCCGTACTTCTGCAGTTTCTTTAGCTAGCCTCAGGATTATTTTGCCTTTGGTTTATCCATCAAGGGCGGTGCAGATGAGGCAGATGCCTGTCCTGACGTTGATGCACCTGCAGCTGGTATGGCAACCCTTTCAATTATCACCCCTTTAGGATCGTCATCAGTCTTCTTACCTCTAGGGGGACCCTTTCTCTATTTCTTCGTAGGTAACCTCTCCCCATTGGATTTTCTTTTCTCACCGAGGAAGTCATCATATTCCTCATCTGGGATCTCCTGCCTTTTCTTCTTGGTGTCCACTGTAATGGCCGCACCTCTTTTCTTCAATCTATTTATTTGTTCATCTACCCATGGTTGGGTTAACTACAGCACCCCACCTGTAAACTGATCCAAGGAGATATCCTTTGGTTGTGTTAGATCAGGGGTTGAGATGGTGTCATTGTACACCTTCTTGTCTTCATATTCATTTGACATGGTCCAACCATCATCCTTCTTCAGTTGTGCTAGCACTGGGATGCAGTCAAATGTCCTTATCTGATTTAGGGTGAGCCTCTGATATTTTCTTCTTCTCACTTTGACCTCATCCTCACAATCAGTCCAGACATCTTCCAGGTGCCTCTGATGTATAGGATTCCCCATTATTTTCTACATCCTACCATAGGGGTCATATGATCTAGCTAATGGAAATGGCTGTAGATACAACAGTTTCAGACCACCTATGATATGCTCTATGCTCTGTGAATCTAAGCACATATACCAGCCCATGGATACTAGAAAAAGTACTAGGGGTATCTTCTTTTGTGCTTTGTATGTCTGTACTATGGTAGACACCTGTCTCAAAAACTCCATCAGGACTACCCCATCAGTAGGGTACCTGGACAGCATAAGGGGCTGATCTTCAAATCCCTCAACTCTCATGTATGAAAAGGAGGCATACTGGATGAACCAGGCCCCATGTCTATAAATAACTTCCTGAGCCTCCATGCTCAGTCTCTTGGTTCTATCTTCCTCCATTGTTCTGACCAGATGCATAGAGAATGCATCATTCACCAATTTGTAATCTTGGAGGTAATTCTTTCTTTGTAACTGAGGATAGTGATCCCATATGTGGGAATCATCTACATCACTGCTAACCTTCCCTACTGTTGTCAGGGCATCAAATGTTCCCTTGTAGGTACATGAGTACACAACATATGAGGTCATATAGAATGAGCATTCCTGACCTCCCAAGTTCCTCATCTGTTCATCCAAAGCATCATTGATGACCTTAGCCCACAATGGCTTGTTATCTGTATAGAGGACCATCTGGATGATTCCAAACATCCAATTCTTGAAATTCCCAGCATGAGGCTGACCTGTCATCCTACTGAGCAGGGCAATGATATATTGGTACTCATTGTCAAAATCAAATTTATATAGGTGTATAGGTAACTTGGCAGAGATAGTGTAGGTGTTGCTCTTAGACCTCCACTGGTACATCCTCTTCCTTGCATTCTTCTTGTTGTTATTATATTCTATCTCTAGTTTATGCAGATCCACACTGACCACTTTCTTTCCAACTGGCAGGTTAAATGTAGATGTGATGCCCTTTATCAAAAAGTTTGCATAAACTCTTCCATGTTTCTCCACTCGCCTCGTCTGAGGGTTATAGTTTCTGGCGCATTCTACTACCAGTTCTGGGGTCTCCATGGCGTATGGAAATCTGGTTGCATGCCACATCCCTGAAACATATACTGCATCCAGAAGGGTATTATCTTTATCATGGTCTATTCTAGTTGACCATGACGCTAAATCTATATCTCCTTGATGAGTGTCCCCAATGAAGCCATACTTGAATTGCACCCCTTCGGGCCAAATAAACATGGGCTTAAGGAAATCTGAATCAGACCTGTTCCATCTGAGGTCCTCCATGGATTCCTGCAATGAACATGCCTTGTCTTATTATACAATATCTATATGTATTCAGATAGCATTATATCTCCATGGAATAATGTACACTCTATTCATTACTATTTACTTCATCATGATGTGTGTACTTACAAATTCAAACCATAAGAAAGGTCATACTACCTAGACATGCAGAAAATGACAATAGGAGGGTTTTTAATTACTTACCTAGTAATGCTTTTCTCTTGGGTTAGGTTGATAATTACGAAAAGGGGTAGCAAATGCTGATGATCACCTGTTATGTTATGCTGCAAGCTGTAGTCCATTGACAGGTAGCTTGTATGAGGGTTTGACTTCTCTGCTCTATAAATTCTCATTTTTTCACAAGGTAAATGGAAATAACCTCAGAAAGTTACCTTTAAACGTATCCTTAGGGTAGGATTAGGGTAAAACTATGTTAAATCAATTAAAACTGTTGATCCTCTGCAAAGAATTCATGGATGATGCCAGGTGTTTGAATTGTATTCGCAGTCAGTGGGAAATCCATCTACTGCATTTATGTCTATTTAATGTTCAGAAACAAGGAGGGGGGTGATCTTCAAAAGATCAGGTGATATTCAAAAATATGACCCCCCGCGAATAAAATGACCCCCCTTTGGAAAAGATTAGGGTGATGTCACTATGTCGGCGACCTTGTTTAAGCGTTGTGTTGTAATGATGTCACCGACATGTTATGGAATATGGTGGGGATCGGATATATACCCCCATAGGGTAAAATAGAATGATGACTTCATCATCAGAGTGATATTCTTTGTTCGTTGGTTTTAGATGATGTCATCGTCATATTGGCATAGGATGATATTTTGCGATAAGGGTGATATTCGTAAGATCGGGTGACATTGAAAATATGAACCTTGCAAAATATGTGAAGTCATTTGACAGAGAGACAACAATTACTACGTAAGATTGACGTCTAGACTTTCACGGACCAAGTGATTGTCAGGTGATAAACTCATGTCAGGGTGATCTTATATAATGTGACTAATGTTTGAAATATGAACCCCTTCCTCAGAATATCAGGTTTGACCAAAACTTTGACTTAACCTAACTTTCTCCCCTTAGAGAATTTCGGGGTGATCCAAAAGGCAAACCTACTTGGAATTTCATGTGCTTTCCAACCATGAGGTTGATAATATGAAATATTGACCTTGACGAATGACCTCATCATGATGACCTATCTACCTTTTTTGCAGGATGACTTGTATGATTTAATTTTACCAGACCGCCAAAAGAAGAAAGAACAAGCCAAAGCAACAAAAAAGTTGGGTCTCTGTTTTGTTAAGTCAAAATGGGGCATGTTGTGTAACCACACAACAACTTGCCACCAAAGAAAATAACTAAATTCCAATGATTCAAGTGATGTAATCACATTGTAACATAGTATTTTAACTCTTTCTAAGTATAAGTATTATAATCTTTCTGAATGATAAGGTTTTCATCATGGCAACAATGCTAGCAAAGGATCAGGTGTGTGCACATGATTAATTATCCTCATCTTGAAAGTAAGTTGAAAAGATGAGTAACTGGTGTTAAGCTACATAGTTTGGGAGGATCCCTCATAGCCAACCTGGATAGAGCCTTGTTGCCAGAAAGCGTCTATAGCCCTAGCAAGGTTATCTATACAATCCCCCTAAGTAGAGCCCCACTTCTAGCAGGTGTCTATAGCCCCAGTAGAGTTACTTAGATGGCCTGATTTTATTTCTTTTTTAGATTTTCAATATTTATCTCTATATTCATATGATGTCATCATGTAAGCTTAGTGTGCAAGGCATGGTCACTTACCAATTTAGGTTGGAGATTGCATTGGTAGCAAGGGAGGCCCTTTAGATTTTTCACTTAACACCTATACTTGTGTGTTCCACAAACCCACAGCTGTTAGGTGAGTCATTGTGAAAGAATCACTTTGGTCAAGAAAAGGCACCATGATGAAAAGATATCATAGACCTGATCACCAACACTTCTCAAAATGAGTCATAACCTATATATGAATTTGTTCTCATCACTTGAATCTTAACAATTTGGTTATTTTCTAGGGGTGATGAGCTACATCATCTTGACTAACCATAACAGAACTCAACCAGCAAACAAACAAAACAAAACAAAACCAAATCTATACAAACAACTATACAAATATACACACTATGATACACATGACTTGCATGACACTGTTTCAGGCCTAAAAATAGTGTTTAAGGAACTATCCATTAACTGGTAATGGAACATCGTCACCGGTTAAAGTCTTAAGCTTGTAGGTGCTATCTCCTAAAATTTGTGAAATTTGGAAGGGACCTATCCAGAGTTTATCAAATTTACCATGATCTCCTTTCCTTTTATGTGCTTTGTCCCACATCAGGACTAAATCTGAAATTCTAAAGGCTTTAACTCTGGCTCTTTTGTCAAACCAACGTTTGACAACAACCTGATGTTTAGCAAATTGGTCAATTGCTTTACTTCATTTTTCTTCCAAGTGCATCAACTGAAGCAACCTAACTTCTTGTTTATTATCTATGCCCAGATACTCTTGTGCAAACTGCAATGTGGGGATCTTTAGGTTAATATGGAGGATAGGATCCACCCCATATACTAGGTGAAAAGGAGAATTTCCTAATGCAACCTTCATCCTGGTTCTATCTACCCACAAGGTATACTTCAGTAAGGTGTTCCACTCCCTTGGATTCTTTTCTATCAATTTCTTTATGATGTTCAATAGATTCTTGTTTGTGGATTCTGTTAATCCATTCCCTTGAGGATAGTAGTTTGAAGAAAATTTCAAGATGATTCCATGGTCAAAAGCCCAGCCTGATAATCTTATTGAAGCAAAGCTGACCCATTATCACATACTAAAGCATAAGGAATCCCATACCTAGTTATTATATTGCTTTCTAAAAACTTGATTACATCCTCAACATTGAATGTCTTACTGCTGATAGCTTCAGTCTACCTGGTACAATAGTCAGTGATAGTCAAAACATACCTATGGCCTGAAGATGATGAAGGGTTGATAGTTGCTATGAAATCCATCCCCCATTGAGTAAATGGGTGCATCTCCATCACTGGCTGCAAAGGTTGAGCGGCATATCTTTCTCTATTTGTAGCAACTTGACACATATGACAACATTTGATGTGTTCAGCAGTATCTTTAAAAATAGTGGGCTAGTAATACCCTGCCCTAAGGATAGCATGGGTGGTAGCTAAGGATGATCCATGTGCAGTTCCAAACTTGTCATGTAATTCTGCTAGCACCTTATCTGCTTCTTGCCTTTCCAGGCATTGAAGGTATATTCCTTCATAGTTCTTCTTGAAAAGGACTCCTACTTTTATCATGTATTTCTATGATCTTATCTTTAAGGCTCTCCTCTATGAAGTCTACAATCTTGAAGGACATCTTCCAATAATTAAGATGTGCCTGATGTCTGAATAGCATTCTCCATCTTCTTTTGTATCTATAACATACTATTGGCTCATGATGTTAGGATCAATTTCTGATATCATCTGACTCAAAGCCTGCCCTCTTACTAATTTCATGGGTGTTTTGTCCATATCATACTCTTGGACAACAATAATCCATTTGGTTCTTTTCTCACCTAGTTCACTTTGCATTAAAAGCATCTTTACTGCTGTATTTGGTACTACAATCACCTTATTTCTTAAGATGTAGTTTCTAAATTTCTTAACTACTTGAACCAGAGAAAGTGCTTGTCTTTCAACATCCATGTATCTGAGTTCTACATCCCTGAAAGGACAACTCATAAAGGCTATAGGCTTTTCTTCTTTAGCCTCATTTCTTTGTGTTAATACTACTGCAGATCTATGCATGCTCTGAAGCAAATGAGCAAATGTAAAAATCCTTGGTATAATCTGGACTGATTAGAATAGGAGCATTGGATATGGCTTTCTTGATATCTTCAAAAGCTGCTCTAGCTTTAGGTGTCCACTCAATTTTGGCATCCTTTTATAGCATGGCATTCAAGGGTCTGACAATCTTTGCAAAACCAGTAATAAACTTTCTAACAAAATTAATCTTACCAAAGTAAGATTTGAGCTCCTTCTTACTTCTAGGAAGCTGTATCTTCATAATTGACTCTACTATGTTAGGGTCAATGATAATCCCATTTTCTGTTATCAAGTGACCTAGTAACTTCCCTGTGGTTACCCCAAATATGCACTTCTTAGGGTTTAGGGATATCCCATAATGTTCACATTTCTTTAGCACCTTCCTGAGGTCTTCTATGTGATTTTCTCTCTCTTTAGAGAGGACTGTCAAGGCATCCATGTAAATGACTATGTATTTGCCAATCAAGCCTCTAAAGGCTATATCCATCGCTCGCTAAAATGTTGCTCCAACATTATCAACCCAAAAGGCATGCGCCTATAAGCGAATATTCCCCACTTTGTGGTGAATGCAGTTTTCAATCTGTCTATTTTGTCTACCATCACCTGGTTGTAACTTGAGAAACCATCCAGAAATGACATCATCTTAGCACCATTTACAATCTGCAAGACTTCATCCAGAGAAGGCAAAGGATAGTTGTCCTTCTCAGAAGCTCTATTTAAATTCCTAAAATCTACACATAATCTGATGTCGCCATTCTTCTTCCTTACTGGTACCAGGTTAGCCACCCATGTGGAATGTCTCACTGGAAATATGATCCTGGCATTAAGCAATTTCTTAACTTCTTCAAAAATGATGGGTTCCAACAATGCATTGACAGGCCTCTATTTCTGTCTAAAAGGCTTAACATTTGGCTTTAGAGGTATAGTATGAGTGATGATTGATGTATCATAAGTTTTCAACTCATCATATGTCCAAGCAATGACATGGATATAATCTTTAAGAGCTTGGGTTATTCCTTCCAATTCTTCTTCTGTACAAACTTTTCCAATCAAGACATTTCTCTTTTCATCATCATGTCCAATGTTAACCTGTGAATATTCTCCTCCATCTTCTTTAGGGAGATCTTTCTATTTCAGCATGTTGTCTAAATCAAATGCTCTTTCCAACTCTATCATTCCCTTAGGAATCTTGTTACTAGGTAACTCTAGGATTTCTTCTTCCTCCCAGATATGATCATCCACATTTCTTTCATCTATGATCTGTGCATCAAAGACATCCCTATTGGAAATGAAGTCTAAAATATGCTAATCATCATCAAATACTTGGAGGTTGACCACATTATCTGTCATAGAAGGCACTGATACTAATTCGACTAAAAATCTTTTTAAACTAGATATGGACAGTGGCTCCAGGGTGCTTGCAGCTTGGGCTAAGGCATCTACCCTGTGATTCTGTTCTCTAGGTACATGGGTGATGCTGAATGCATCAAAATCTTCTATCAAGTCCCATACCCTATGTCTATAATTGGACAGCTTCTTGTAATTACAAGAATATATGCCTCTTACCTGTCTTACTACCAATTCTAAGTCCCCAGAGACATGCAGAATCTTCACTTTCTTTCTGAGTGCAAACAATATCCCGTGAATCAGAGCTTCATACTCTGTCACATTATTTGTGCATGGGAATTGCAATCTGTATGCTGCTAAGTAGGATTTTCCAGATGGATCAATAAGATCTATCCCTACTCCAGCCCCTTGTTTTGATTTGGATCCATCAAACCTGAGGATCCATGGCCTATCTTCAGTTAAAGGCTTGTCTGGGCCATCTCTTTTCTTTTTAGCTCTGGAAGATGCACCATTTGATATCCATTTCAACTTTGGTATTTCAATTTTCTCAAACTTCACCCTATTTGGCGGATATGAAGCTAATATTTCTTCTTTTCTTTTACCATCAGGAGGTAAATATTTTGGACTAAGCAACATCTGCCTTTTTACAATATGCAAACATAGTGAACAAGCAATTTCTAAATGTGGTGCCTCATGTAAACTGCACCATCCCTCAATTAAGGCATCCTGTGGGGATTTTTGTTGCTGTATCATCTCTTGAATTTGTTTTGACAAAAATTCTTCAAACTTGGACAAATTACTGCCCCTATCTTCATCAGATAGCTCATAATCTGATTCCACCAAGCAATCACTCCCTCAGGTGATTCTCTTTTTACTTTTAGCATTCTTCTTGTTACATACTAGAATCTCTTCCATCTGAATATGACCTTCATCATGATGTGTGCATTCTCCTGTTCCTATAGATGACAAACAAAAATTAGTATCAGTATCACTATCCGCAGAACTTACCACGGATGATGATGATGATGCCTCACTGCATGCTTGTTCCAGTTCCATCATATCTAAGCAGGTGTCACAAGTTTTTTTCAAAATGCGCCTCATAATGTAATCTGTACCATCCTTCAATCAAAACATCATGAACAGGCATTTTTAATAATTAACATCATTGCAGCTCTTTAGACAAGTGCATCTTGAAATTCTTTAAGTGGTCTACCTCTATTTCATTTTCAGGGTTACAACTAGACTCTAAATTTATTTTATCATCTCAAAGATCATCATCATGAACATGAATGTCATACATGAGGATCTCCTCTATCCTAATTGTCTGAGGTCTGATAGAGTAAACCCCGGGTTCTACATCTACATAAATGATCTCATTGGTTTTGTTATATTTAGTGATCATGTGCTTCATGCGAGGCTCGACATCTATCCTGATTTGATTTGGTATCCCTTTCCAAGGAAACCACATGTGGCTAAAATCAGTGGACATATATCCATTGAGCGTTTTCAACCAGTCTCTGCTAAGTAGCATCCCATAGGTATCAGGTGCATCAACTACCTAAATATCAATGTAGTACTAGATTCTTGGATCTAATGCTAGCTGCATATGAATGTGAGTTAGTTCTCCTACTACACTCACTTCTGTTTTGTCTAATTGTGTTACTTTCTTCAGTGACTTAGCAGGATGTAGCCCTAAAGCATTGCATATGGATAGGAGCATTACATTGGTAGATGCTCCTGAATCTACTAAGTAGTTATGCAGATTTTTACTGAACATCCTTATGGTAAGGAGAAAAGGAGGAGACTCACTCTTGTCTCT
Organism: Cunninghamia lanceolata; assembly: GCA_027924645.1. Lineage (NCBI taxonomy): Eukaryota > Viridiplantae > Streptophyta > Pinopsida > Cupressales > Cupressaceae > Cunninghamia > Cunninghamia lanceolata. The sequence continues at coordinate 625,931 of BSBN01001694.1, read as the reverse complement.
GTAAATGGTCATGTGTGAAGTCTATGCAGCTTGAATAATAGATGTGGCTTTGTTTTTAGCATTAACATCCATAGCAGCATGATCTTTATTTCCAGACTGACCTGAGGTATGACTATCTTCTTTTGAAGCAGGATCATCTAATGATTTCATGAAAGCTTTTTTGATGGCAAGAGTTTTAAGTAGCTCTGACAATGACAGACTGATTTTGATCTTCATTTCATCTGCCAGATAAGTGACTAACTTATCAGACTCAGGAGGTAGATTACCAGATTTTGGTGTTGTACTTTGTGGTGCTACATATTGAGCATTAACCTTAGGAAATCCAGGGTTATTGCTTGCCTTAGGATCAGGAGGAGTGTTGAAATTATTTGGAAGCAAGGATGTAGTCAAAGGACCAGCAGGTCTATTTGAGTTATTCCTCAGGTTATAATTATGCCTACCCTAATATTGTTGTTGATAAGCATGTACTTCTTCATGTTCGGTTGATGGCTCATTTTCATCTTCAAATGGAAACACATAATTAGACTCAAAAGCCAAGGCTGACTCTTCACAGGCTAAAGTGTAATCCTGATGCGGTGACATTGTCTACTGATGAGGATGATGCATGAAACTTTCTAGTACTAAGGTAGAATCATATCCATAAGGGACAATTTCATTTCCTTCCACACAAGGTGGATTACCTAAAGTATTGGACACTTCAGTTTGGAATATACTAGCAGCTATCCTGAACTGTGGACAATCTAGCTCTGCATGAACATTGGTGTTATGTATCCTGCACTAGTTTGTAAGGGCTACCTCTGCAAGGTTCACTCTAGTGGTCTGCTTAGGTTCACTCTGAGGCTGATTGTCTAGGGGTGATGGTAGAGAACCATTATTTGGCCTAGTAGTCCACACTCTAGGCTACCTAGGGGAATTATTGTTGCCACTGTTATTGTAGTTGTTATTGTATCCCCTATCAGGATAATTAGGTCTGTCATTAGTATATCCTCTATTCTGATTAGGTTGAGAATAGAGGTTTTGACTCCTCAGATGAGTGATCTCAGTGGTGAGTTTCCTTAACTGTGCTGATATCTCTTTAATTTCTTCCTTCTCTTCATGAACCTTGGCCACTACATTTTTTGTTTGAGGTTTGAAAAAGGAAGATCCATTGTTATTGTTGTTAGATTGGTCCACAACCTGAGGTACTTGTGTATGTCCTAGATATTGTAAGATTTTGCCATTTCCATTTGGAGGTGGCATGATACTGAGTGGAGGTATTTGCAAAGGACTTGGCATCACAGCTGGAGGTATCATGACTCCATTAGTCTATTGTTGAGCAGGGTATGTAGGATAGGTAGGGAGTGTCAAAAATGTAATATTAGAAGTAGGAGCAGGAATCAGCTGCTGACTAACTTTTATAGCCTCTTTAAAAGCTCCTATCAAGGTTGTGACACCAGAATGTGCTCTCCTGATAAACATAGAAGTCAAGGGATCTAAAGCTAAGTAGTATATGCTCCTAGCAGCTTCATCTGTTACAACATAGGGTGCAACTAACTTAGATAGCATCTTCTAGAATCTTGCATTGAAGTTAGTAATAGGTTCTCCTTCAAATTGCTTGATTATGGTAAAGAGATGATCATTCATTGAAGGATCTATAGGTATTTTGAACCTATCCTTAAAGGATTTCTCTAAAGCAGCCCATGAATTGACTGAACCCTGACCAAGACTGATATACCAATTATATGCCTCTTCCCCGAAGGAAAATGGAAATAACCTGCATACCACATCCTGATGTTCAATTCTAGCCCTACAATAAGTTTCCTTGAATGTTCTGATGTGATCATCGGCATCCTGATATGGATGGTAATTAGGACAAATCTTATCAGAATTTTTAGGCAAAACATGATATGTATTGAAAGTCAGAGGTGACTCTGCTGTAAAGAAAGACATTGTGACTGGTGGAGGTTGGACCTAAGGTGTAACAGGTGGTCCTGTTGGTGTATGTAACCCAATAGGAGTTATAGGAGCACGTTCTAGTGAAGCTCCAGATGCATTAGACCCATGAGAGTGATGAATATCTATTGTTCTAGGTCTAAATCCCCATATAGGCAATTCTTCCAAGAGTCTACTAGATCTGGACCTGATATTTGGCCTAAGAGCCAAGATTTCTTAAATTTAAGGAAAATTAGCTAGTTACCATAAAGATCAGTTGAAACTCCCTAGCGAAGGCTGTATTAATGGTCAAAATTTGAGACTGACTGGATATTTAAGCAATATTTGTAGAAATGATGCAAATATGGGGTGATATGAGGCTTTGGAACACAAGCAATTGAATATCAGGTTTCTTAAGTAGACTACCTCAAAGCTTTATCAGATTTACTTGAAATAGAGCTTATCTTTGAAAATATCATGATGATTGACCACAAAGCTTGAAATATTTATGATCAATTTTGAAAACTTTGCACCGTACAAGCATGCATGGACCTCAAACAACAAATCTTTGCATATGCCTTGAAATACAGAGCTGCGTGAGAATTACCTTTCTGTCTGCATCATTATATCAGACAAATCTACAGATGAAGAGGCCCTCCTTCTAGCACCAATTTATGTTGATGATGATGATTAGTCATAACAACATGCATAAAAATTTGTACATCAAACCTTTATTATCTTGTAAAGTACGATCAACTTAGGATAAGTTGATGACCCCAAGTCTCCGTTGATCAGGTCATGATCGTCTGACATTACTCAAAGGTTGATGTGACATGTTATTTTCCATTTCAAGGGGCCTTACATTTGTTTGAATGATCAGTAGATTCTATTTCCTGTAAATATACTCCACAGAGAGGTTATTGCTACTCTATTTCCAAAATAGCTGATGTATTTGCAAGTTTGATCAATTCTTCTGATTATTGATCATCATGATCTTGCTCCTTCTTCTACATAGTATATTTACTCAAATGATGTGTTTGTAAGTAGATATATGCATGAATTTCATGGATTTATGTGTGAATTTGCATGATATCTATCAATTTAACATGTTTTAACTTTAAATATGCTATGTATTTCTAATTATTTACAAGATTTTAGCATATTTCATGTTACTTGCTTTTAATTCTCTGTTATTTGCAATTGAGATGATGAATTGTTATGAAATTGAAAGAAATTTAAATGAATGCTTCTAATTCTAGTGAATCTTTAGCTATTGAACCACATACATTCAAGATACATTCATAAGGAGAAGAAATCAAACCATATTGTCACTAGGATGTTCCATAGCTAGATATGGATGATGTTAACTTCAAAGGATAAAGAATGAAAACAACACATGCAAACTGACAAGCACTCCAAGGGACGCAGCTCATCAAAGCATGTATCAAGATTTCAAACACAAATTACTCAAGATTTATGATGATTTGTAATTGAATTGTCTTCTCTTTCATTAAGTATGCATAATATGTACATTTACAATAGCCTTGAAATAAGTCCTGATATTTCAACAATCAAATTTCAATTAAGCTTCCGAATGTTCAAAATAAAGCACCCCTGCACCTTTTATAGAATAAGGTGAGGATGCAGTTACAAATGACCTACGGTCATGATTTGTCAATTAAGATCAATGGTAGATTACATTCTTTGACTTAGTCAACACTTTCTTTGTGGTACAGGTTGCTAGCTGGCAACCATTTGGATGGCTCATTATCTTATGAGTACCTGATGCATATATCTTCCTTGTGGTGCATCTCTATGCATTTCTTGGGTTCCTCCTCTTCATGTTCTTCTTCTTCATCATGCTCATCATCTTCATCCCTTTCTGTATCACTATCGCCCTAATGAACATCATCTTGTATATGGACCTTCATTGCCATCCTGATATTTTCATAAGCTTGTACTATTTTATTTACTTATCCGCCATCTTAATTCTTGGCTTTTGTAATGGCATGCTTATGAGACTAAAATTTATCTTTGATTACTTCCAGCTTAGCCTTTCTGCTGTTCAATGTCTCATTGTAATTCTCCACCCTGACCTTGATCCTCATGATCTTATTCATTACCTCCTCTATCAGGTGGGTGAGGGGGTCATCAGCCACTGGCTAGAAATTATCATGCAGTGCCTTGATGACAAAGTCTGCATCTTGGCTTTCTATTTTTCCCTCTACTTTTCCTTCCAATGCTTCCAGTATCTCTACTTCATACACCATCATACTGCACATCTTTATACTGATATCCCTAAGCTTGCCACTGCATTTCTTTAGGATATCACATTTGAAAATGATATCCTCATACCAGATGTCTATCAACATGGCATTATTATTATTTAACACCTACTTATTTATTAGAATTTGAGGATCAATCCTCTTTATTTCACTCAAAGCATTAAGGTCCTTTTCCAATTGGAATGATCATCTTCCTGTTTCATTCTGCATTTTATCCACTTTTCTCTTTAAACTGCTTAAAGAATTCCACCTCTGTAAAGAGGTTCTCAATACATCCTCTACTCTTGTAAGGGCTGTCAGCATCCACTTATCCATGATCATGGTCTGATGCTTCATGAGGCCCAATTTATTAACTTCCTCCTGAGAGATAACAGTCAATGGGACTACCGGATCCGTTGGTGTACTATCAGGGTTAATCAATCCCTTTATATATGCATGCAGCTAGGCAATGTGCTCCTTATGCTGCTTATTTTTCTCTTTCTCCTTCTTGACCCTTTGGGTCAAAGAATCAATGATATCCTTCCCTTCCTGACCCTCTTGGTCTTCATTGGCAAAACCCAAATCAACAGTTGTGATTTGGAACTCTTCCATGGTAATTTTGCCCTTCTCCTTTTCTATAGTGGGAAGTGCTACTTGGGCAGTCCTTCTGCCTATAATAGGATCTCTTCTGATAGAAGATGTTAATCTATCTTTTCTCTTTGGTTTCATGATGGTTTCTGCAAACAAGGTAGAAACATCAAATTCTTGAATTTCAAAACTTTGTTTCGTACCTATTTCCTTTTCAAGCCACTGAGGCACTTCATCTCCAGATCCTTGTTGTCTTTTGTCATCATCATGTCCTCTATGATCTCTGATATTTGTCTCCATTCTGGGTGGACAAGGTGACTTCTTGATTTCTTCCTCATGTTGTTCCTCATGAGGGGGATCCTGTTGCATTTCTTCTTCTTGACGGGCTTCTTTCTATAGGGGAGGATCTTGTGGAATGTCCACATGATGATCCTATGCTTAATCCTATACTCCCTCTTTCTGTGTTCCATCCACCTTAATATGTTCCTCATCTTGAGGTCTATTGGTATCTGTGGTTGTTTGTGTGTTTGGGTCTGGTGCATCACCTTGATCTTAGGTTACTTTTTGTTCCACACCTGATGCACCGACATCTTGTACCTTAAGGTCTTCATGACTTGATATATCCTTTTCTCTTGTATCTACTTGAGTTTGGGCGGTATCATCTCCTAAGGTATCTTTATCACCCTCACCTTTTTGTTGGACTTCAACTATCTTTGGCTCAGTTGGTATCTCCTACTATTGTTGGCCCATGTCTGGAGCATTGCTCTCTACCTCTGCCTGCTTGGCTTCTTCAATTTTCTCAGTTATATCAGGTACACCTGCTTTGTTTTTAGGGCTCACATCCTCCCTGTATGTCAAATCTATAATGGCAGGGCTAGATACCTGATCTACCAACTTGTCCAGCCCAATTTGTTGGGCTGCCCTCTCTAGGCTACTCTCCTTCTCTTCTTGAGTTGTTTGCTTCAATCCTTCCAATACCACCATTTGTACTAATGGGGTCCTATGTGGGGTCATGCGGGTACAGGAGGCAAGGGTTCCATCTTCTTTGAAGCTACACTTTGCACAATTTCATCATCTGAGAGGTCTACGGTGTCTTCAAAGGAGAAAGGACCACCTGACTGCTCTGGAGGCTTCTTTTGCCTATTCTTCTACTTTCTCAGTCTTAAACTTGATAATGGTGGGAAGTGGTACATCATGCTGCATCTCTTTTCTAAACACTTCACCACCAATTCCTCTTAGTACTATAGGATCGGCCCTCATCTCACCCCTCATAGATGTTCTTTGCTTCTTGGGTGGAGACATTAGTGGCGTCGCCCTCCTCTTCCTGATGACCATCATCGGATCATCACCTACAGGCTCTTTACTCATCGGGTCTTCTTCTGACGTGATATCCTCCTCTATATTCTATTGTGAGGCCTGACCCTCATCCCATACTTCTACAGTTTCTTTAGCTGGCCTCAGGATTCTTTTTGTCTTTGGTTTATCCATTAAGGGCGGTGTAGATGAGGCAGATGCCTGTCCTGACATTGATGCACCTGCAACTAGTATGGCAACCCTTTCAATTATCACCCCTTTAGGATCGTCATCAGTCTTCTTTCCTCTAGGGGGACCCTTTCTCTATTTCTGCGTAGGTAACCTCTCCCCATTGGATTTTCTTTTCTCATCGAGGAAGTCATCATATTCCTCATCTGGGATCTCTTGCCTTTTCTTCTTGGTGTCCACTGTAATGGCCACACCTCTTTTCTTCAATCTATTTATTTGTTCATCTACCCATGCTTAGGTTAATTGCAGCACCCCACCTGTAAACTAATCCAAGGAGATATCCTCTGGCTTTGTTAGATCAGGGGTTGAGATGGTGTCATTGTGCACCTTCTTGTCTTCATATTCATTTGACATGGTCCTACCATCATCCTTCTTCAGTTGTGCTGGCACTGGGATGCAGTCAAATGTCCTTATCTAGGGTGAGCCTCTGATATTTTCTTCTTCTCACTTCGGTCTCATCCTCACAATCAGTCCAGAAATCTTCTAGGTGCCTCTGATGTATAGGCTTCCCCATTATTTTCTGCATCCTGCCATAGGGGTCATATGATCTAGCCAATGGAAATGGCTGTAGATACACCAATTTCAGACCACCTATTATATGCTCTATGCTCTATGAATCTGAGCACATATACCAGCCCATGGATATTGGAAAATGTACTGGGGGTATCTTCTTTTGTGCTTTGTATGTCTATACTATGGTAGACACTTGTCTCAAAAACTCCATCAAGACTACCCCATCAGTAGGGTACCTGGGCAGTATAAGGGGCTGATCTTCAAATCCCTAAAAACTCATGTATGAAAAGGAGGCATACTAGATGAACCATGCCCCATGTCTGTAAATAACTTCCTGAGCATCTATGCTCAGTCTCTTGGTTCTATCTTCCTCCATTGTTTTGACCAGATGCATAGAGAATGCATCATTCACCAATTTGTAACCTTGGAGGTAATTCTTTCTTTGTAACTGAGGATAGTGATCCCATATGTGGGCATCATCTACACCACAACTAACCTTCCCTACTGTTGTCAGGGCATCAAATGTTCCCTTGTAGGAACATGAGTACACAACATATGAGATCATATAGAATGAGCATTCCTGACTTCCCAGGTTCCTCATCTGTTCATCCAAATCATCACTGATGACCTTAGCCCACAATGGCTTGTTATCTGTATAGAGGACCATCTAGATGATTCCAAACATCCAATTCTTGAAATTCCCAGCATGAGGCTGACCTATCATTCTGCTAAGCAGGGAAATCATATATTGGTACTCATCGTCAAAATCAAATTTATATAGGTGTACGGGCAACTTGGTAGAGGCAGTGTAGGTGCTCCTCTTAGACCTCCACTGGTACATCCTCTTCCTTGCATTCTTCTTGTTGTTATTATATTCTATCTCTAGTTTATGCAGATCCACACTAACCACTTTCTTTACAACTGGCAAGTTAAATGTAGATGTGATGCCCTTTATCGAAAAGTCTGCATAAACTCTTCCATGTTTCTCCACTAGCCTTGTCTGAGGGTTATAGTTTCTGGCGCATTCTACTACCAGTTCTGGGGTCTCCATGGCATATGGAAATCTGTCTGCATGCCACATCCCTGAAACATATACTGCATCCAGAAGGGTATTATCTTTATCATGGTCTATTATGGTTGACCATGCCACTAAATCTGTATCTCCTTGATGAGTTTCCCAAATGATGTCATACTTGAATTGCACCCATTCGGGCTGAACAAACATGGGCTTAAGGAACTCTGAATCAGACAAGTTCCATCCGAGGTCCGCCATGGATTCTTGCAATGAACATACCTTGACTTACTATACAATATCTATATGTATTAAGACAACATTATATCTCCATGGCATCATGTACACTCTATTCATTACTCTTTACTTCATCATGATGTGCGTACTTATAGATTCAAACCATAAGAAAGGTCATACTACCTACACATGTAAAAAATGACAATAGGAGGGTTTTTAATTACTTACCTAGTAACGCTTTTCTCTTGGGTGTTGGTTTTTCTTCCGAATCAGCAGTGGGTTTGCCAGTTCCAATGCACAGGCAGATTCGGCCAACTAATATAGGAGGTTGCGTGAGCTACCTCCCCTTCACTTCTTGTTCTGCCACACCAAGGGGGGTATCCCTATTTGTTAAAGATGTAACATTGACTTGCCCAATGACAGAAAGATTTAGCTTTGTGATAACAGGCAGAATACTCTCATTTTGGGACCAAGATTTGTGTAATAAATCACAAGGTTGGCAACATTCTTGGACATACTTGTTTGGTTGAAGATGAGAGTATGCAGAGATTCTAATCCTACTCCTACAAACTAACAGGTGGAAGTTATGAAATGGTTTGAATTGATGTTTGGATGCAAGACAGGGGGTTTTGGATCATAACTACTAATCCAGAAGTAGACCGGTGCCTATCTCAGGGCAAGGAGTCAACTAGATGTATACAAGAGAATGGTTTGCAACTGGCATGCAAGTTTCAAGGGGTTAGATTGATGCTTGCCTTACAAACATCACCCAAGAATAGGTATTTAGCTACCTCTACTTACATATATCCCAGCTGACATACAACCTTCTCCATTCTTCACCTAAAACAATTTAATCCACTCCTTGAATGGAAGTTAGAGATGAAGCATGTGATACAGAAATCTATATCCTAGAATCTGAGAAACCCTTAGCAACCAGATGCAAAAGAAGTGAATGCATATAGCACATGGAGACAAGCAACTAAACACATGCATAAGAGCATTTTTCATATGAAACAACAATGAAACTGAGAATATGTGCAAAATATATTCATAATGCAACTCATAAACTCAAAAATAAGATAGAACAACAAGGAAATGCTCTGTCTTTCGTTATTTACACAAAAATGCCCAAGTCTTCAACAACCTAAAATGAGTGACATAGTTTGCATTTTATAGCAAGGCTGTGTACTCAGCAATAACTTCATGGCATTTCAAAATTTTAGCTAGATACAATGCACCATCAGAATGGCACTCAAAATAATGAATGCAACAGAGAGGAAGAGGGAGGAGCAGATAGGCTTGGGGAACATGCCGCCGCTCAAGGATTTTCATCTTAAATCTGGTAGTTGGCCTGTCGCTCCACCCACCATGCACTCTACAAACTGCCATTATGATCAACCTACCCGTAGCCTCTTGGAAGTGTTGCAGCTGTGTGTTTCTAAATTTTTCCCGCTCAAGATGCAGCCACATACAAGGAAAAACCATCGCTGAAGTTTTAAAACATGGCCGTTGATCATCTCCCATTGCTGAGATCCATGGCTCAAAATCTTGTAGAAAAGTCAAGAGCCAATGATATCGCGCCACGTAGGTGGCTTTTTCCTATCGCTAACTTTTCCGCCCTTCATTTTGCCTCTTTCACCCTTGTACATGCATGTTCAAATGCATATACAACCACCTGCTTTTTGGCATTTTACTTTTAAATCCCTTGTATATGTAAAAACAAATGCATATACATACAACTGTATGCATACAAGGTGCGGACCCCAAATTATTATAGAACAAATTGAAAACACCTTCGGGTTCTGCCTTGTATCTCCTTTTTGCATCTATCGCCTTATATATGTGCATATACATTCACCTTATACATACAAGGTGCGGACTTCAAAAATTATGAAACACACTGCATCCGCCTTGAAATCCAGCTTGTACCTCACCTTTGCACTTTCCCTTTGTACATCGCACATATACAAGCATACATACATGCAAGCCGCGGATGCCAGGTACTTATAGAACAAATTTGAAATGTTATCAGGTCCGGCTTGCATCTTAACTTTTGCATCTTCACAATGCATATTGGCATATACATTCCAAAACATACATCCCACAGACGCCAACCACTTCACCAAATGCAGTTAACCTTCTTGTCTTGTCTGCTCTGCATCTACCTTGCTTGCATATTTTGCTTTGTATCTCGGCCTCGTATGTGCAAACATACAATTGGTGGACCCCACCATTTGTATATTTCGACTGTATGTTGGCCCTTGTATGTACAAATATACAATGCAAACATACAAGAAAATAGCCTCTATCAACCTTACTTCGCATGCATCCTCCAAGCTTGATTTGATAAACTTTGAAGTCTGGCTTGTATATCCTATTGTACATTATCGACCCTTGTATCTTTTGCTTGCATATGCATCGGCCGATGCATCCTTTGTACTGTAGCAAATGCATGTCAGGTTTCTTTGTATATTTTTCATTGTATAAACCTAATGTATGTCGGACATACATTCACTCTTGTACATCGCAATGTACAATCTACCTTGCACATTCCATTTGTATGTCACCAATGCATCTAGTCGTTGTATATCTGCTTGCATCTTTTCTTTTGTATATAGCCACTGTATGTCAAAACATACAAACCTGATATACAAGCAAAACAACATACAACTGCAGAATATTCTTAGAATCTATGATAGATTCTCCCATGTATATGCAAACCCGATATGTATTCAAAAATGCATATAATTCATTTTTTCACCATTTTTCAAAGGCCGATGGAAATTTTGCAAGCCCGCCAATGTATATTTGCATTTGTACATACAAACCTCTTTGTTTATACAAATATACATGCAGTTTAACTATTTTTTGCACATTTTTCTACTACAAAGGCCGAAAGACAGAATTTTTTAGATTTTTCATGGAAGGTGCTTGCGAAATTAATTGCTTGAAATCTGAATGCTTATGTAGGCACTAACATAGGCTCTGTCTGGGGATGCATGCCTCTTGCAGGCATGGCAAGAACCATAGATCTCTGGGATGCAGACTAGTCCCTTATCCATTGGGCACAGTGTCAAACACATACCAACCTGCATCACAAAACATATTTAGTTAAAATTTTACTTGGCGGCCCAGGGCTACCAAAAAGGAAAAACCAGAATTTTCCTTTATCAAATATCAAATTTTCTTTTGATTTCTTCAAATGAAGCCTGAAAACATTTTGCTGTCTGCAGCACCCAGCGTTGCAACTGATTGTGTTGCTGTCCACTTCTTTTTCTTTAACAAATCTACAACAAGACTCATCAGCATACATCATCATCAGCTATAGAATGTCATCATCATAAGAGTCACTAATGTTGCTTGGGAAAATATTAGACTCACATGAAACAAATGAATCCACATCAGAATTTTGCCCTTAATAGAATAAGAGCTCCTCTGTATCAAACATGCAATATTCAGGCACAAGCAACATCTCATAATCAGATTTATCTTTATAAACACTCAGGTATTCATCATCATTATGCTTAGAAATTTTTTCATTAATGTCCACCTAGAATGTCTCAAAAGAAGGCATAAAAAATTTATAGTGCAACCCTTCATTGAAAGCCTTGTAATCCCCCTTGCAACCAACATTATCCCCAACTGTATGAGCACACACATTTGCAACTTGTCCATTCACATCTAAATAGTGACCCCGTTTTTTCTCTTCATTAATGCACTAATAATCAAAAGCAAATTTTTCAACCTCTGCACTGTGAAGGTGGTCAGAATCTTCAAGGAAACATTCATATTCAACATCCATATATATTTCATCATTTGAAAGGCTCACATATGCATCTGAATGCTGACAGTCACTAACATATTCACTGCTGTCTCTTAAACCTACATTTTCTATATTCAGAGTGAAGCTTTGCATATCCACCTTATACAAACAATCAAAAATAACTGGGATATGCCTATCACTGCAAGACACAACTTCATGTATATCTTTTATTTCATCCTTTGAAGGGCATTTTGTGTCTGCGTATCTTTCTTCTAGAGGCTGACAACAATATTTGTCTTCATCATTATAGGATGTGCCTACATTTTCTACAACATTTTCTTCATGTTTATGCATCACATCATGACTGTACCCATTGTTCTGAAATATATTTCCCTCTACAAAATCATCTCTCAATGAAGACACTGGGAAAGCTGAAATATATTCACTTTGATAACTGTTTTGAAAACTCGCAGCCATGAAACCTACTGGCATTCCATATTTTTGATTATTTTCAATATCCATAGCAAATCTGAAAGCCTGGTGAAGTGTAGCTGGTTCTTTATCTCTCAATCTATAACTCATTTTCTTATCAAATGCAGCCAAATAAATTGTCAAGCACAGTGCATTATTAGGTCTCATGTACTCAGGAATTTGCTTGAGGAAATTAATAAATCTAAGATTAAAGGTTGGAACCAGTTCCTCATCTTCCTTTTGAATATTCATAAAATGTATGATCAATGAGGCTAAATCAAATCTTTCACCAAACTGCTCTAGGAATGCAATTTCTAAATCTATCCATGAAGAAACTGAACAAACAGGCAAGTCTGAAAACCAAACCCTAGCATCATCTTCTAATGACTGAACAAAGAGTCTCATTACTACATCTTCATCCTCTACCTCATAATCTTCTATCAAATTGCAAAAATTTAGCAGATGTTTGTTTGCAGACTCAGAATTTAATCCATTATATTTTTGCAAACACTTTCTAATTTTATTGGGAATAACATTTGGGTAACCATTTATTCCTTTGAAATTTAGGGCTTTATACCTTTCAATAAAAAATGCTCTTCTTTGAGAGCACAACCAGGTTTGTTATAAACTCATCATTTTTGAATCAAAAGATGAATACCTGGAAATATGTTGCAGCATTGGATAGGTTCAATCAACAAAGTCGCCACCTCTCACAAAGAGGACAGAATATCAACAAGGCACTTTTATTTTCTTGATTCATCACACCAGTAGAGCATCACATGGTCTTTATTTGGTATTGCTGCAACAACCTCACTGGAAAATAGATTTTCCAGCCCTCGAATTACTTGACTCTTTTACTGTAACTTCCCCAGCAGAGTCGCCATCTGTTGGTTTTTCTTCTGAATCAGCAGTGGGTTTGCCAGTTCCAATGCACAGGCAGATTCGGCCAACTAATACAGGAGGTTGCGTGAGTTGCCTCCCCTTCACTTCTAGTTCTGCCACACCAAGGGGGGTATCCCTATTTGCTAAAGATGTAACATTGACTTGTCCAATGACAGAAAGATTTAGCTTTGTGATAACACGCAGAATACTCTCATTTTGGGACCAAGATTTGTGTAATAAATCACAAGGTTGGCAACATTCTTGGACATACTTGTCTAGTCAAGGATGAGAGTATGTAGGGGTTCTAATCCTATTCCTACAAACTAATAGGTGGAAGTTATGAAATGGTTTGAATTGATGTTTGGATGCAAGACATGGGGTTCTGGATCATAACTACTAATCTAGAAGCAGACTGGTGTCTAGCTCAGGGCAAGGAGTCAACTAGACATATACAAGATAATGGTTTGCAACTGGTATTCAAGTTTCAAGGGGTTAGATTGATGCTTACCTTATAAACATCACCCAAGAATAGGTATTTAGCTACATCTACTTACATATATCCCAACTGACATACAACCTTCTCCATACTTCACCTAAAACAATTTAATCCACTCGTTGAATGGAAGTTAGAGATGAAGCATGTGATATAGAAATCTATATCCTAGAATCTGAGAAACCCTTAGCAACCAGATCCAAAAGAAGAGAATGCATACAACACATGGAGACAAGCAACTAAACACATGCATAAGAGCATTTTTCATATGAAACAATAATGAAACTAATAATATGTGCAAAATACATTCATAATGCAACTCATAAACTCAAAAATAAGATAGAACAGCATGGAAATGCTCTGTCTTTTGTTATTTACACAAAAATGCCCAAGTCTTCAACAACCTAAAATGAGTGACACAGTTTGCATTTTATAGCAAGGCTGTGTACTTAGCAATAACTTCATGGCACTTCAAAATTTCAGCCAGATACAATGCACCATCAGAATGGCACTCAAAATAATGAATGCAACAGAGAGGAAGAGGGAGGAGCAAATAGGCTCGGGGAACGTGCCGCCGCTCAAGGATTTTCATCTTAAATCTGGTAGTTGGCCTGTCACTCCACCCACCATGCACTTTACAAACTGCCATTATGATCAACCTACCTGCGGCCTCTTGGAAGTGTTGCAGCTGTGTGTTTCTAAATTTTTCCCGCTCAAGATGCAGCCACATACAAGGAAAAACCCTCACTGAAGTTTTAAAACATGGCCGTTGATCATCTCCCATTTCTAAGATCCGCGGCTCAAAATCCTGCAAAAAAGTCAAGAGCCAATGATATCACGCCACGTAGGCAGCTTTTCCTATCGCTGACTTTTCCGCCCTTCATTTTGCCTCTTTCGCCCTTGTACATGCATGTTCAAATGCATATATAGCCACCTCCTTTTTGCCATTTTGCTTTTAAATCCCTTGTATATGCAAAAACAAATGCATATACATACAACTGTATGCATACAAGGCGCGGACCCCAAATTATTATAGAACAAATTAAAAACACCTTCAGGTTCCGCCTTGTATCTCCTTTTTGCATCTATTGCCTTGTATATGTGCATATACATTCACCTTATACATACAAGGCGCGGACTTCAAAAATTATGAAACACACTACATCCGCCTTGAAATCCAGCTTGTACCTCACCTTTACACTTTCCCTTTGTACATCGCACATATACAAGCATACATACATGTAAGCTGTGGACGCCAGGTACTTATAGAACAAATTTGAAATATTATCTGGTCTGACTTGCATCTTAACTTTTGCATCTTCACAATGCATATCGGCATATACATTCTGAAACATACATCCCACGGATGCCAACCACTTCACCAATGCAGTTAACCTTCTTGTTGCGTCCGCTCTGCATCTACCTTGCTTGCATATTTTGCTTTGTATCTTGGCCTCGTATCTGCAAACATACAATTGGTGGACCCCACCATTTGTATATTTCAACTGTATGTTGACCCTTGTATGTGCAAACATACAATGCAAACAGCCTCTATCAACCTTACTTCGCATGCATCCTCCAAGCTTGATTTGATAAACTTTGAAGTCCGGCTTGTATATCCTACTATGCATTATCGGCCCTTGTATTTTTTGCTTGCATATGCATCGGCCGATGCATCCTTTGCACTGTAGCAAATACATGTCGGGTTTCTTTGTATATTTTTCATTGTATAAACCCAATGTATGTCAGATATACATTCACTCTTGTACATCGAAATGTATAATCTGCCTTACACATTCAATTTATATGTCACCAATGCATCTAGCCATTGTATATCTGCTTGCATCTTCCTTTTGTATATAGCCGTTGTATGTCTAAACATACAAACCCGATATACAAGCAAAACAACATACAACCGCCGAATATTCTCAGAATCTGCGATAGATTCTCCCATGTATATGCAAACTCGATATGCATTCAAAAATGCATATAATTCATTTTTTCACCATTTTTCAAAGGCTGATGGAAATTTTGCAAGCCCACCAATGTATATTTGCATTTGTACATACAAACCTCTTTGTATATACAAAGATACATGCATTTTAACTATTTTTTGTACATTTTTCTACTGCAAAGGCCGAAAGACATAGAATTTTTTGGATTTTTCATGGAAGGTGCCTATGAAATTAATTGCTTGAAATCTGAATGCTTATGCAAGCACTAACATTGGGTTAGGTTGATGATTACAAAAAAGGGTAGCAAATGCTAATGATCACGCGTTCCGTTATGCTGCAAGCTGTAGTCCTTTCACAGGTAGCTCGTATGAGGGTTTGACTTCTCTGCTCTATAAATTCTTGTTTTTTCACAAGGTAAATGGAAATAACCTTGAAAAGTTACCTTTAAACACATCCTTAGGGCAAGATTAGGGTAAAACTGTGTTAAATCAATTAAAATCGTTGATCCTCTATAGAGAATCCATGGATGATGCCAGGTGTTTGAATTATATTCGCAATCGGCAGGAAATCCATCTACAGTATTGATGTCTATTTAATGTTTGGAAATAGGGAGGGGATGATCTTTAAAAGATCAGGTCATATTGAAAAATATGACCCCTTGCGAATAAAATGACCCCCCCCTTGGAAAAGATCAGGGTGACGTCACTATGTTGGCAACCTTGTTTAAGCGTTGTGTTGTAATGACGTCACCGACATGTTATGGAATATGGTGGGGATCGGATATATACCCCCACGGGGTAAAATAGAATGATGACTCCATCATCAGAGTGATATTCTTTGTTCATTGGTTTTAGATGATGTCATCATCATATTGGCATAGGGTGATATTTTGCGATAAGGGTGATATTCGTAAGATTGGGTGACATTGAAAATATGACCCCTGCAAAATATGTGAAGTCATTTGATAGGGAGACAACAATTACTACGTAAGATTGATGTCTAGACTTTCATAGACCAAGTGATTATCAGGTGATAAATTCATGTCGGGGTGATCTTATATAATGTGACTGATGTTTGAAATATGACCCCCTTCCTCGGAATATCAGGTTTGACCAAAACTTTGACTTAACCTAACTTTCTCCCCTTAGAGAATTTCGAGGTGATCCAAAAGGCAAACCTACTTGGAATTTCATGCACTTTCCAACCATGAGGTTGATGATATGAAATACTAACCTTGACAAATGACCTCATCATGATGACCTATCTACCTTTTTTGCAAGATTACCTGTATGACTTAATTTTACCAGACCGCCAATAGCAGAAAGAACAACAAGCCAAAGCAACAAAAATGTTGGGTCCCTATTTTGTTAAGTCAAAATGGGGTGTGTTGTGTAACCACACAACATTAATTAATAGGCAAAATGATTAGGCCACATTTACCAAGTTGATCCAATTGCCTAGTATCATAGAGGTGGAAACTATTTTGTAGCCTCTTGCCCAGCTGGAGTTCTAGATCAAAGTGGTTTTTAAGAGCTTACAAATTTTCTCCTATAAGGAGATTATTAATTTAGATAGGGTATTTGAGGCCTTAAAGAATAAGGTTCAATCTTTTGATAGTGAATGGGTTTCTCTGCATCTTGTGCTTCAAAATCTCTAAGTCAGATGCAACTGTATTTCTGCATTTTTGTTGTATTTCAGGTTCACCCCCTTAGCTTTGAGTTCATTTATCTTTTGATCAACGCATCTTTGGGTGGCGGCCATGACATTGATGGATGTTTCTTCTGGTTTGGTCCAGTCAGGGAGAGGTAAAGTCTCCTTATATACCTTATACCTTTTTTTTGTCATAGTCTGGGTCTAAAGTTAGACCATCATTGGATTTTACCTATGGAGGAACCTCTGGATGTCTCAAGGTCCTTATTTGATTGAGGGTTAGCCTTTGATATCCCCTCTTGTGAACATCCTCCTCATTGTTGCAGTCAGCCCAAAATTCCTCCAGATGAGGCACATGCTGTAATTTCTTGTTCACATACTTCTCCATCTGGTTGTATGGATCAAATATTCACTGGAGAGGGAAAGGCTATAAGTTGAGCATCTGTAGCTTGGCTTCTGATAAATTGGAGTCTTTAAACTCCACACACTGGTACCATCCAATATCTAGCAAGAACTTGATGGTCCCTTGGCCATGCTTTTGGATGTATGGTTCGTATGATGGGATGATTTGCCTGGTTATCTATAGGAGTAAGATTTTATCTATTGAATATCTAGGCAGCATTTAACACTAGTAGAATTTTGGAAAATAAATGACTAGGTGACTAAAACGTTTAGTCACGACAACTAAAGATGACTAAATTCTAATCATTTTTTGCAACACAACTATAAATGACTAAATAAATGACTAATTTGATCATCATAAGTGACTAATTTGATCATAAGTGGAAAATTAAGTGGAAAGTAATAAAAAAGAAAGTGAAAGCCTTAGTTTTTTTTATCATCATAAGTGAGTAATTTGATCACAAGTGGAAAATTAAGTGGAAAGTAATAAAAAAACTTAGTTTTTTTGGGGTGCCAAACAATTTTGAAAGAGAGTTTTCATTTCCTTGGGTGCCAAACAATGAAAAAATGAATTTTTAGTTTAAATGTCTATTGAGCAAGCTTTTTAGTTTGCCAGTTGGAAGAAGTCTAAAGATTTTTTTTGGGCATGGCGTAGAACCAGCAGTTGGTTGCACCATAATCTATCCATGTTGAGAAGATCTAGGATAAAGGCACATTGAGTTTTCTCTGAAGAAAACTTTCTTTGTTGGCTTTGAATTCATCCACACTATAGAGATTCACAAGGGTTTGAAGACCCATTACATGCATGAGGAGATTGTCCAAGGTTTTGAGGACAGATCATGCCCACATTGAGATAATATTCAAGGTTTTCCTGGAAGCCTTCATCCTCACATCTTGCCAGGTATACTCTATGTCGTTAGGGTTTTTAGTTTTGTTTGAAGTATTGAGGAAGATCTTGCTTGTCTCTTTTCGTTTGATAATGACCATTTGAAGATTTGTCATGACTGTCTTATTTCTTTTGCTAATTGTACCCTTTTCTACATCTTGTAACTATATGGGTTGTCTCTTTACAATCCATACTTTTACTATGCTAAAAGGCATCTTAGTATTGAATGATTTGATGTGGTTGTTTGTTGCTTCTTCTTGCCATGAATATCGAGGCATGGAATGTCAATGTAACTCAAAATCTCACTGTAGAACTTCACAGAGTTACAAGATAGAAACAAAAAAGAAACACAGAAAACCTTTATCTTTTGCCCCATTTCTTCTAAAAAAATGTGAATAAAAGAAGGAATCTCTTTACACTTGGCACAACACAATAGCCTTGCTACAAGCCTTCCACTGTGGCCTTAAATCTCCCATAGTAATTATCTCATTGCATTCATTAGTAACCATGCAAAGGTAAGGAATGACAAGCTTGAATACCTCTAAATGTAGACTCTTTTACCTATCTTTGTAAACACTAAAAATGAAAGAAGTGCCCATCTGCACACTATACCATCTTGACCAAATAAAAATTCCATGTAACAATACTCACATTTAATAGTCTTAGCCACAACAGGGTATTCCTCATTTCCACTTCTTGCTTTTGTTCCACTGCATCCATCTAACTTGCACTAGTTTTAGTATAGCCTACATCCCAAAAAGAAACACCATAACCCCCGATTACCATTTGTATGTGAAAAGCCTATCACTGGAAGTTTGACACTATTTTCATGAGAAGTGCTTGAAGAGAAACAATTGTGCCCCCTAGCTATTTACTGTCATTGAACTAAAGCCCCCACTCGGTGCATGACCTTGGTCATAGTGTGTTCATTCAAAACAACTGCCATTGTTATGACTGGGAATTTCCTCTTATCTCTGTGACTTCTTACTAAAGAATTGATTCTCACGCTTCTCATTCATAAATTTTGCTTATCCTTACAAACATTGTACATATATTCTAAAAGCATTAAGCACATTCATAATACCTACACTACTTCATGTCCATATACAAGACTCATATGAATCATCATAGTGATTGTTATATAATCTTCACAAGCTACACACCATACAACTCATACAAACTTATAACAACGTTTCTTAAGCGAGTACATGAGAAGACATCACCAAAAGTAAGGACATGCATTGAATATATTGTGAGCTTTTTTGAGTTGGTTTTGACAAGATATTTGACCTTTTTCATGTGTTTCTTAGATCGCATATAGTCTAGATTTGAATGTTTATGCATGTCATGAATCTTGATTTTTAACACACATGGCACATTTGATAAGCTCAACCAGTATGATTTAAGTTGTTGTAAATGTTCTTGATTGATTCCTTTATTACCTATATAGTCCTAAGGAAATCTAACTATGCTTACTTCTATTTACCTCAAGCCACCTGCTAACAAAAGGATGAAACCAAATTTTAAGGATATTTCTAAAGTGCTTTAAGATCTAGGCTCAGGCAATCTAAATTATCTCTGTGTTAAAATCAATTATAAAAATTTGAGAATTTGGAATTAAAATAATCTAAGGTGTTGGGTTCATACATAGTATAGATTATCATGTTAGCCTATTAACATAGGGTTCATGTCATATGGGAGCTCAAAAGGAAGCCACATCATCATTATGGTCATCACTAGTTAAACCAGCAAAGAAACCAAATTTTAAGGATATTTCTAAAGTGCCTTAAGGTCTAGGCTTAGGCAATCTAAATTATCTCTATTTTAAAATCAATTATGAGAATTTGGAATTAAAATCTAAGGTGTTGGGTTCATACAGAGTATAGCTTGTCATGTCAGCCTATTGACATAGGGTTCATGTCATATGGGAGCTCAAAAGGAAGCCACGTCATCATTATGGCCATCACTAGTTAAACCAACAAAGAGAGCCAGACATTATGTTTATTACAGGCCAAAATTGGGTTTAAATCCATGAAAATCCATGTCTTACTTGGCATGAAAATTCTATGTTTAAACCTTTAGCAGGCCCAAAAAGATTGATTGCCAAATGTGTTCATGTCAAGGAACACATGGAATCAAGTGATTTATATATGGTGAAGCAAAGTCAAGAAATCTAAACTCATGTAATTTGGTAGACTTGAATAGACCTGAGCTGAAACTGTACATTTTGATTTTCAGGTTGTAAAGAAGACAATTCAAAGAATGCTATCTGTAGCTTCAATGTTGTGAGATCAACATAGTAAATTCTAAGATACAATTTTGCATCATGGACACTAGATGTTTATATTTTATGCCTTTTTTAATTTAGTATATATAGTATTTCAAAGACAGTACAAGGAAATGGTATAACTATACCATTTAATTTGTAGTCACTCATGCTGAATGAAAGGATACAGAGCTTGCCAAAGCTATGTGCTGCCTTGGTAAAGGCTGAGAAACATATTCATAGGCTCCCTAAGGATACACCATATACAGAGTTTGAGCACAAGTAAGTTAGATCAATAGTATTTATTTTTTGTACACAATATTGTTGTGTGAGAAGAACTGATATTAGAGTTTGTTTGAGGATGTACACGATATTGTTATGTGAGAAGAACTGATTGAGCCTTTGTGACTGTCCTCAACGCTATCTTCTTTAGGATGAAACTGCCCTCTCAATCAATAATGAAAATGTATGTTTTGAATAAAATTTTCACCCCCCAGTGTGCCTTTCTTATCATTGCATGATCTCTCCTTTGGTGCTACTATCGCTTGAAGATTACTATCCTCTATATCATGAAACTTCTAACAGTGCATTGTCATTGTGGTTCGGTCATGCATTCTACTATTTAAAAGTTCCCTATTGTCATGAATTATTCTTACCCTAGGTCATATGCACTTCCATCAACATTGTTCTTCATGAAGACTCTAATAATGCCTTGGAACTGTCATCTATTGAGTTTTGAATTTATTCTTTTATGACTGTCTTGTAGACTATGATTAAACCCCTTGTCATTATCATATGAATGGCTACTATCACTTGTGATTATCACAGTCCATATTATTTAACTCTATCCTTGTTGATCATGAATTGTCTACTAACAAAGTCATTCGCACTCAGCTCATAGTGAGGTATTTTGTTTAGTGCTCATTTTCATATCCTAATGGAGTCATGATCTTTGATAAGACCTATAGGTGTGATTATATAAATGTACCATAAGGACTATCCTCCAGGTCAATACTATGTATTTGGTTGAATATTATCTTATGGACTATCCTCTTTACCATCTGACTGTATTCTTAAGGACTATCCCACTTCATGTAAACTTCTCTTTCCCATGATCAGCACATTGAAATTGACTGTGGTAGCTCCTTGAGATATTGTCCATGCACTCCTTAATACACTTGTAGGTTGTCCTCTTTTGAAACTTTGTGGGATGGAAATATTTATTAGTTTACCATACTGCTTTGAAGACAATGAACCCTTGACAAGATTTATGATGTTTTAAAAGCCCTCTTGACTGCTCAGTTACTTATCTTTATGTATCTTTTAAAGTTCGTCATACTACCCTATCACTGTTATTATTAATTTCAATGCCCCCTTCATGGTTATGCCATGGACTATCATTGTTTATTTGAATAGTCATGACTGTGATCTCCTTTGGGGAATCTATAGGAAAGTGTCATGCCTTACTTTGAAGTCCATTTCCTTAAATCTTTGCTCTCTACTTGTTGCTCCTATCCTAGGGCTTGGGGTCTCCTTTTTCTCTTTTCCCACTACATAGCTTGAAGTCTTGTATGCTGATGTGCCATAGACTCCTTCCAATTTGGGTAGTAGACTCCATTTTGTGAGAATGAATGGTCAATAAAGAGTCAAAGTTTGATACTACTCCCATTGACCCCAAAAACAATTCATGTACCTTGCCTGTGGTTCCACATTTTGCATACATGTCTACTAGGGTAGTTGCAACTACAACAAATGACAAAATCCCTCTATCCTTCATGCTTTGATGGATGTCCATACCCCATTCCAAAGCTCCCATTTTGGCACAAGCAGGAGGGAATATGCTGACAAAGGTTGTCAAATTTGGATTTACACCTGCTAATTGCATTTGCTTAAAAGTTTATAAATCCTTTTCAACAAATCCATTTTGTGCATATCTCGCAACCATTGCATTCCATGAGATGACATCTCTTTGAGGCATTCTACCAAATAGTTCACATGCATTGTTAATGTTTCCACATTTGGCATACATGTCTAACAAGGCGGTTGCAACTACAACAAATGACAAAATTTCTCTATCTTTCATGCTTTGATGGATGTCCATACCTTGTTCCAAAGCTCCCATTTTGGCACAGACAGGGAGTATGCTAGAAAAGGTTGTCAAATTTGTCTTTACACTTGCTAATTACAATTTCTTGAAATTTTCTAAAGCCTTTTCAACAAATCCATTTTGTGCATATCTCACAACCATTGCATCCCATGAGATGACATCTCTTTGAGGCATTCTGCCAAACAATTCACATGCCTTGTTAATGCTTCCACATTTTGCATACATTTCTACCAGGGCAGTTGCAACTACAACAAATGACAAAATTTCTCTATCCTTCATGCTTTGATGGATGTCCATAACCTATTCCAAAGCTCCCATTTTGGCACAGGCAGGGAGTATGCTGGCAAAGATTGTCAAATTTGGCTTTACACCTGTTGATTGCATTTTCTTGAAAGTTTCTAAAGCCTTTTCAACAAATCCATTTTTTGTATATCCCGTAACCATTGCATTCCATGAGACGACATCTCTTTGAGGTATTCTGCCAAATAGTTCACATGCCTTGTTAATGCTTCCACATTTTGCATACATGTCTACCAGGGCAGTTGCAAGTCCAAGAAATGACAAAATTCCTCTATCCTTCATGCTTTGATGGATGTCCATACCCTATTCCAAAGCTCCCATTTTGGCATAAGCAGGTAGTATGCTGGCAAAGGTTGCTGAATTTGGCTTTACACTTGCTAATTGGATTTTCTTGAAAGTTGTAAGGTACTGAAACTCCAACAATCATACATTCACAGAAGTAAAACATAATTACTGCAGTAAATCAAAGTAAAGTAAATTAACTTCTATTCATCATTCAGAAGAAAAGATATTTTGATAGTTTCAAGAGTCCAAGCAGTTTTGAATTCGTAAGTTTAAAGCATAATCATGGTTACAATACATATGTATACATCTAAAGTTGATTACAGAGTATGTCAAAATCAACAATATTACAAGTGTCAAATATTGGCATTAAGCCTTACAAAACTTAGAATTAATAGAAGTACAAGTTGACAAAATCATATCCCAAGAGAATAATCTTTGACCGCCATCGACCAATTGGTCATCTGCTGCGTCGAAGGACAAGAACATGGTTCAGGCGCTTTTTCCGCCCAACCACGAAGCATTGCGCTTCCTCAAAATCCCTCAACTGAGGAATACCCAACCTTTCTCGAAGAGCCTAGCAACCTGTAAACAAGTGCAGGGTGGAATCTGGTGTGTACCTATCGATCTACATGCACTACTATCATGAATGCAGAATCACATCAATAGGATATGGCAGGGAATAAAACATACATAAAACTAGGCAATTAACCATCTATTTCAATGGTACATATGTTTGTTTCAACATTCCATTCGCTTTGGTCAAAGTATTTAATTGTTGTAATGGCATGTAAGTTTTGAAAAAGAAATCTCACTTCCCCAATAACCCATAATTGACACCCGTCCCGGAAGGCAATCTTTCCAAATACTTTAACTTAGAGACGAAGGAGGGCAAAACAAAAACAATCTCACGCCAAGCATAGTTAATCATCATTCTAAAGGAAATCTTATAAAGAAAAACAATGAAGAGATCACAACAAGATTCCTCTTTCATGACACAATTCAACAAAAATCGATTAAGCTCCAATTGAGCAAGCAGAAGTACAAGAGAAAATTGATTCATTTAAGGAGAATTTAGGTAGTTTATTTAGTTCCAAAAGTAACTAGTTGTCTTTAGTTTTTGTTTTATAGAATGATTTATTCAACAACTTAGGTTTCAATTCAATAATATAATGTCTCTATGTTGTCTCTTAGTTAAAACATTGATTTTTCCATAAGTAAATGATAAGAAAATTTTCTATACAGGATATCTTCTCATTGGCAGTAAATGTAAGTCAAATCTATTAAAAGTGAAGAAAGTTAATCTAACTCTAGTTGTGTAAGTGATCCGTATACATAGATATATAAATGTATTATGCTATTTAATTCTAATATATTTCAATAAAAGAAAAATTACCACTAACCCAAAGGTAAATCAATATGCCACATTATTACATCTACATATAATTGTAAGATTTTAGCGCATAAATAATTAAGTCAGTTTATTGGTTAGTTATGTTATTTCTTAGGAGTCAAGACCCATTTGAAGAAAGACGTTACTACACATAGCATATGAACTACTTGACAGGGGTCATCCGGTCTGTGTAAAAAAGGAATTTGGTAAATAAAAATTTGTAACCTTTCACTGTATTTAGATATCATCCACTTCAATGGTCAAACAATCTATAGCAAAATTTATACGTCAATCAGACTAATCACTTGGTAATTATTTGCTCTATGTTTATTGGCCAAAATTAAATTTCTAAAATTTATTGATTTAAAAGTGGAGACAACTGTTTACCTATTGACTGACCTTTGCAGATTGTATTGAATAAGAGGATGAAAAGTAGAACAACAGGGCTGCTATAGTAGCGGGACAGCCAAATATCAAGGCCAAAAGATGGATATTATAGTCCATATAAAAGAGAAGAGAAACCAGATCTACGTTGGTATAAGGCCGAATACAGGTAAGATGAAAGATCTAGTTCATAGTTTGATTCATGAATTCAAAAGTCGTATGGGTGAATGTAGTCATCAGAGATCAATTTTAAAGAGGGTAGCTCTGACTAAAGGAAAATAAAGAAAATTTACAATAGATCAAACAACGAACAACTCTCCCATGCCAGCAAATTCCAAGTAGATCATGACTTTTGATTAAATCTCAGGTCAATTAATACAGTGCATGTCCCATGTGTGGAGGATTCCGCTCCAAAAATAGGCCAATCATTTTAAAGGGAACAATTTCCAGAATAAAAAAAATTGATTGAAGATTTTCAAGCTGGTTAGGAAAAGGTTTAAAAGTTTTAGAAACCATAGACTTAGAAAAAAAAACTTGAATTCCCATCACTGGTTTAAATGGGCCGATTCAAGGCCGATCAAAAGAAAAATCAGTCACTTCAAAGTTATTGCCAGAGATCAAAGGTCTTAA